>LPNX011001810.1:958147-1242630 GCA_001517045.1 Pseudotsuga menziesii | reverse complement strand
ATCCACAACTTGATACAAGGGAGTCCGGGGGATCATGGCTAGCATAAGATCAAGAGGAGTATGAGGCTCTTGCTAAATGTCATGGAAATACTATACAACGGAGTCCCACACCCTAAAGGGAGAAACATCGGCATGGGCACCAAATGCAAATAAGGCGCTAACTAGGGTACCCATGTAAGGTGAGGCTCTACCACTCATATCATGCCACTTCTATAGCAGCAAGAAGGTTCCATGACATAATATAGTGGGTTCGTACCTAAGGATATAGTGACATGGTCATAAGGTCATGCAAAATGCAAACGGTAGTGGACCTAACCTATATGCCAGTGCAGACGTGATACCTATGATAGGCACGAACGATCTCTGGTCAGAAAAGAAGCATCCAACAGACAACTTTAGACCCAAGGAAGACCCAACCACACTCACAACCCACCCAGCAACTTCCCACAACATCAGACTCACCAAAAGGGAGGATGTACGCGACTGTATAAAGAACAACTGCGTATGTACATGACTTTTGGCCAAAAATCCGTGTACGTACGTGACCTTTGTCCAAAAAACCGTGTATACAGAGAAGGCAGTGGTAAAAAGCAGGTCAAGGCCAAACCAATAAAGGGGAGTGTCAATGGACACACATACTATAACATGTGACACAGAAATAGAGAGAAACCAAGAGCAAGTCAATAATATCAAGCCCATTGTTGCCCCCAACCCCAAATAAAAACAAGGAACGTCCCCAGTGGAGTCGCCATTTCTGTTACGGAGAGAAATTCCTATGGCTCGGGGTACCACAATAGACAGCTAGACTCCAGAAATCAATCTTTCCCAATATGCAATAGAAATAAAATGTCTAACACTAAAGGATCGAACCTCGTACCTTATTCCGGACGATTGAAGTAGATCCCCGTTGAGCTTTCCAATCTTCAGCTTGAATTGATATAATACTTCCTCAACAATAAGTAAACAATACAAGCATACTATATATCATGGTGTTAGATCTATTCTAGCATATATAATCAATAATGTAAAAGCATTTGACATATTTCAATGGATACAATATTCATTCAAATACACATTACTAGATAGGAAAAGATTTCTATTAATATGAATCAGAGATTACAAGTGACAACCTCTGATGGCACGTCTACGAACCGGAGAAACTAAATCCCCCACTTGGGCCTCCACCACCTCAATCCTCCATCACTCAGATATCAAGCTCACTAGCAAAAGGAAAGCTTGGGAAGAACACAACAGTGCTCCAAGGGACAAAGGGATGCAGACTCAAGTATAGTTCTGGAAACAATGGACTATAGTTTCGTTACTCGCAATTCTCTCTCTTATGCTTTCAATGTCTCAATGGGTTCCTTATATAGCTTTTCAAAGGGATACTAAAAGGTCAAATATGTGCGATCTCAAGGCATATGGAAGGCCAGGAGTCATATGAGTCGGATCCAAGTCAAGGAACGCTCCAAAAGGATTTGGATTATGTACACATCCCGATGTACGCGACTATAGGGGGAATATCCGCGTATGTATGCGGTTATCGGGGAAAAATCCGCGTATATCACTTTTCTTATGTTTTTTAGGGATGATCAAGGACACATCAAAAGACAAAAAGTGGTCCATAGGGGCTAATGAGTTTGCAGCAGGACAGGGGAAGGACATACAATGTGTGATTCACCTAGTGTGGTGAAATCCGCTATAACACCTTGGTTTCACCAAGTTTTCCTAAGGTCCAAAATAGCTCGAAACCCCGTCAAATTTTGTATGCATGGTTATCTCTCAAATGGGTACCTAAATTCTCTTTCAAATTTCAATTACAAAAAAGCTGAAAAAATAACATCTCTTAGACCTATACTTGACCAAAATAGCTCCGAACATCATGAAAGTTAGCATGCACTCTTATCTACGAAATGCATCGATAAATCTATGATTAAATTTTAACTTTTAGAAATTAGTCAAACATGAAACTCCATTGTGCACTTTTGCTAAGGTTGGGCTTAAAGGGGTTGAAAATATTTTGGAATGTCTCAAAAGTTTGCATGCATGCTTGTTCATCAATTGGGCATCCAAATTTCTGGTCAAATTTAAATTCTAATAAATTGCTCGAAAGTGAAACTCCGTCCTATGGTTTCGACAGGTTTGGGCTTAAAGGGGGTCAAAATAGCTCGAAATGTCACGAAAGTTGGCATCCATGCTTCTCTATCCCATATGCATCCAAACCTATGATCAAGTTTCAATTCTGAGAATTTGGTCAAAGCTGAGACTCCATCGTACAGTTTTGTTAGGGTTTGGCTTAAAGATGTCGAAAATATCTTTCAAGATCGTGAAAGTTGGCATGCACTCTTAGCTTCCAAATGTGCATTTAAATCTATGATTAAATTTTAATTCCAAGAAATTGGTTAAAAGTGAAACTTCGTTGTGCAGTTTCGCAAAGGTTGGGGTTAAAGGGGTCGAAAATAGCTCAGAGTGTCACGAAATTTGGAGTGCACGCTTCTCTATCAAATGGGCATCCAAATCTATGATCAAATTTCAATTCCGAGAAATTGGTCAGAAGTGAAACTACGTCGTGCATTTTCGCTAGAGTTGGGCTCAAAGGGGTCCAAATAGCTCGGAACATTGCAAAAGTTGGCTTGCACATTTTTATATCAAATGGGATCCAAATCTATGATCAAAATTCAACTCAAGAATTTGGTCAAAAGTGAAACTCCATCATTCGACCTTTGCTTGACCAGCCTTGAATAATGACCAAAATAGCTCCAAACACTGTGAAAGTTGGCATGACTCTGTCAACTCTATCAAGAGTGAAACTATGTCAACAGTGAAACTCCGTCATGCGGTTTCCACAAGATTGGGGTTAAAGGGGGTGAAAATAGCTCAAAACGTCGAAAAAGTTGGAGTGCATGGTCATCTATCAAACAGGCATCCAAATCTATGATTAAATTTCAATTCTGAGAAATTGGTGAGAAGTGAAACTCTATCGTGCATTTTTGCTGGGGTTGGGCTTGAAGGGGTCCAAATAGCTCGGACCATTGAAAAAGTTGGCATGCACGTTTTTATATCAAACGGGCATCCAAATCTATGATCAAATTTCAACTCTGAGAATTTGGTCAAAAGTGAAACTCCATCATTCGATTCCACTAAGATTTGGCTTAAAGGAGGGGAAAATGGCTTTGAGAAAATGGAAACAAATGCAACTTTTTAGGCCTTGGTTTCACCAAGTTTTCCTAAGGTCCAAAATAGGTCGAAACCCCTTGAAAGTTTGTATGCGTGCTAATCTCTCAAATGGGTACCTAAATTCTCTTTCAAATTTCAATTACAAAAAAGCTAAAAAAATAACATCTCTTAGACCTTTACTTGACCAAAATAGCTCTGAACATCATGAAAGTTAGCATGCACTCTTATCTACGAAATGCATCGATAAATCTATGATTAAATTTTAATTTTTAGAAATTAGTCAAACGTGAAACTCCATTGTGCAGTTTTGCTAAGGTTGGACTTAAAGGGGTTGAAAATAATTCGGAATGTCTCAAAAGTTTTCATGCATGCTTGTTCATCAAGTGAGCATCCAAATTTCTGATCAAATTTAAATTCTAAGAAACTCCTCAAAAGTGAAACTTCGTCATGCGGTTTCGACAGGTTTGCGCTTAAAGGGGGTCAAAATAGCTCGAAATGTCCCGAAAGTTGGCATGCATGCTTCTCTATCCCATATGCATCCAAACCTATGATCAAGTTTCAATTCTGAGAATATGGTCAAAGCTGAGACTCCATCGTACAGTTTTGTTAGGGTTTTTCTTTAAGATGCTGAAAATATCTCTCAAGATCGTGAAAGTTGGCATGCACTCTTAGCTTCCAAATGTGCATTTAAATCTATGATTAAATTTTAATTCCATGAAATTGGTTAAAAGTGAAACGTCGTTGTGTAGTTTCACCAAGGTTGGGGTTAAATGGGCTGAAAATAGCTCAGAGTGTCATGAAAGTTCGAGTGCATGCTTCTCTATCAAATGGGCATCCAAATCTATGATCAAATTTCAATTCCAAGAAATTGGTCAGAAGTGAAACTCCGTCGTGCATTTTCACTAGAGGTGGGCTCAAAGGGGTCCAAATAGCTCGGAACATTACAAAAGTTGGAGTGCACATTTTTATATCAAATGGGCATCCAAATCCATGATCAAAATTCAACTCCAAGAATTTGGTCAAAAGTGAAACTCCATCATTCGATTTCGCTAAGGTTTGGCTTCAAGGATGGGAAAATAGCTCTGAACATCACGAAAATTTTCATGCATTCTTATCTAACTAGAAATCTCGCAAAAATATGTGTGCACGCTTATCTACCAAATGGGGATATCGGCGCTTTCACTAAGGTTGCACTTAAAGGGAGTGAAAATAGCTCGGAACGTTACAAAATTTGGTGTGTACGCTTGTTTATTGAAATGGGTACCTAAATCCACTTTTAAATTTTAGTTTCTAAAAAGTCGACAAAAGTGCATATTTTCAACCTTCGTTTGACCATCCTTGATTAATGGCCAAACTAGCTCCAAATCTTGTAAAAATAGGTTTCAATCCCTATATTTGAAATGGGTATCTAAATCTACTTTAAAATTTGAATTTTGAGAAATTGAAAATAATGCAACGTTTTAGGCCCTGGTTTGACGAAGTTTGATTGATGTCCAAAATGGCTTGCAATCCCTAAAAAATATACATGTATGCTTTGTCTACCAAATGGATACCTAAATACAGTTGCAAATTTCAATTTTGAGAAAGTCAATAAAAGTGCATTTCTTAGAACTTCGTTTGACGAACCTTAACTAAGGGCTGAAATAACCCGAAATCTCACAAAAATATGTGTGCACGCTTATCTCTTAAATGGGTATCTAAATATACTTTTACATTTGGTTTCTAAGAAATTGGAAAAACATGCAAGCTTTTAGGCCTTGGTTTGACCAAGTTTGACTAAGGTCCAAAATAACTCGAAATCACCTCAGAGTTTGTATGCATGGCTATCTCTCAAATGGCTATCTAAATTCTCTTTCTAATTTCAATTATGAGAAAGTCAGAAATATATGATCTCTTAGACCTTTGCTTGACCAGCCTTGAATAACGACCAAAATAGCTCCGAACACTGTGAAAGTTGGCATGACTCTTATCTACCAAATGCACAGATAAATCTACGATCAAATTTTAATTCTGGAAAATTGGTCAAAAGTGAAACTCCCTTGTGTTGTTTTGCTAAGGTTGGGCTTAAAGCGGGTGAAAATATTTTGCAACGTCGTGAAATTTCATCTGCAAGCTTGTCTATCAAATGGACATCCAAATGTATGAGAAAATTTCAAATCTGAGAAACTGCTCAAAAGTGAAACTCTGTCGTGCAGTTTCACTACGGTAAGGCTTAAAAGGGGTCAAAATAATAGCCCGAAACGTTGCAAAATTTGCAAAAATATGTGTGCCTCTAATAAATTGTCCTTTTAGGTGTTGGTTTGACCAAGGTCAGGAAAATAGCATCTCTTAGACATTTGCTTGACCAACCTTGAATAATGACCAAAATAACTTCGAACATTTTGAAAGTTGGTGTGCACTGTTATCTACCAAATGCTAAGATAAATCTATAATCAAATTTTAATTCTGAAAAATTTGTCAAAAGTGAAACACTGTTGTACAGTTTTACTGAGGTTGGGATTAAAGGGGGTGAAATATTTTGGAACGTCTCAAAATTTCGCGTGCACGCTTGTCTATCAAATGGGCATTCAAATCAATGATCAAATTTCAATTATAAGAAACTACTCAAAAGTGAAACTTCGTCATTAATTTTCGCTAGGGTTGGGCTTAAAGGTGGTCAAAATAGATTGGAACGTTGTGAAAGTTGGTGTGCATACTTGTTTATCTAATGGGCATCCAAATCTATGATCAAGTTTCAATTCATAGAAGTTGGTCAAAAGTGAAACTTTGCAGTTTTGTTAGGGTTTGGATTAAAGGAGTCGAAAATAACTCTGAACATCATGAAATTTCGCGTGCCCTCTTATATTCCAAATGCACATCTAAATCTATGATCAAATTTTAATTCCAAGAAATTGGTCAAGAGTGAAACTCCATGATGCGGTTTCCCTAAGATTGGGGTTAAAGGGGGTGAAAATAGCTCAAAACGTCGCAAAAGTTGGAGTGCATGGTTATCTATCAAACGGGCTTCCAAATCTATGATCAAATTTCAATTCTGAGAAAGTGGTCAGAAGTGAAACTCCATCGTGCATTTTTGCTACGGTTGGGCTTGAAGGGGTCCAAATAGCTCGGACCATTGCAAAAGATGGCATGCACGTTTTTGCATCAAATGGGCATCCAAATCTATGATCAAATTTCAACTCCGAGAATTTGGTCAAAAGTGAAACTCCATCATTCGATTCCAGTAAGGTTTGGCTTAAAGGAGAGGAAAATGGCTCTGAGAAATTGGAATCAAATGCAACTTTTTAGGCCTTGGTTTCACCAAGTTTTCCTAAGGTCCAAAATAGTTCGAAACCCCCTGAAAGTTTGTATGCATGGTTATCTCTCAAATGGGTACCTAAATTATCTTTCAAATTTCAATTACAAAAAAGCTGAAAAAATAACATCTCTTAGACCTTTACTTGACCAAAATAGCTCCGAACATCATGAAAGTTACCATGCACTCTTATCTACGAAATGCGTCGATAAATCTATGATTAAGTTTTAATTTTTAGAAATTAGTCAAACGTGAAACTCCATTGTGCAGTTTTGCTAAGGTTGGGCTTAAAGGGGTTGAAAATATTTTGGAATGTCTCAAAAGTTTTCATGCATGCTTGTTCATCAAATGGGCATCCAAATTTCTAATCAAATTTAAATTCTAAGAAACTGCTCAAAAGTGAAACTCCGTCATGCGGTTTCGACAGGTTTGGGCTTAAAGGGGGTCAAAGTAGTTCGAAATTTCGTGAAAGTTTGCATGCATGCTTCTCTATCCCACATGCATCCAAACCTATGATCAAGTTTCAATTATGAGAATTTGGTCAAAGCTGAGACTCCATCGTACAGTTTTGTTAGGGTTTGGCTTAAAGATGCCGAAAATATCTCTCAAGATCGTGAAAGTTGGCATGTACTCTTGGCTTCCAAATGTGCATTTCAATATATGATTAAATTTTAATTCCAAGAAATTGGTTAAAAGTGAAACTTCATTGTGCAGTTTCAATTCTGAGAAACTGCTCAAAAGTTAAACTTTGTCGTGCGGTTTCACTACGGTTGGGCTTAAAAGGGGTCAAAATAATAGCCCGAAATGTGCAAAATTTGCAAAAATATGTGTCTACTTTTAAATTTGATTTCTAAGAAATTGGAATTTTAGGCGTTGGTTTGACCAAGGTCCAAAATAGCTCGAAATCCCCAAAATAGCTCGAAATAGCTCTGAACATCATGAAATTTAGCATGCACTCTTATCTATGAAATGCGGCGATAAATCTATGATTAAGTTTTAGTTTTTAGAAATTAGTCAAATGTGAAACTCCATTGTGCAGTTTTGCTAAGGTTGGTCTTAAAGGGGTTGAAAATATTTTGGAATGTCTCAAAAGTTTGCATGCATGCTTGTTCATCAAATGGGCATCCAAATTTCTGATCAAATTTAAATTCTAAAAAACTGCTCAAAAGTGAAACTCCGTCATGCGGTTTCGACAGGTTTGGGCTTAAAGGGGGTCAAAATAGCTCGAAATGTCGCGAAAGTTGGCATGCATGCTTCTGTATCCCATATGCATCCAAACCTATGATCAAGTTTCAATTCTGAGAATTTGGTCAAAGCTGAGACTCCATTGTACAGTTTTGTTAGGGTTTGGCTTAAAGATGCTGAAAATATCTCTCAAGATCATGAAAGTTGGCATGCACTCTTAGCTTCCAAATGTGCATTTAAATCTATGATTAAATTTTAATTCCAAGAAATTGGTTAAAAGTGAAACTTCGTTTTGCAGTTTCGCCAAGGTTGGGGTTAAAGGGGCCGAAAATAGCTCGGAGTGTCACGAAAGTTGGAGTTCATGCTTCTCTATCGAATGGGCATCCAAATCTACGATCAAATTTCAATTCCGAGAAATTGGTCAGAAGTGAAACTCCGTCATGCATTTTCGCTAGAGTTGGGCTCAAAGGGGTCCAAATAGCTCGGAACATTGCAAAAGTTGGCGTGCACATATTTATATCAAATGGGCATCCAAATCTATGATCAAAATTCAACTCCAAGAATTTGGTCAAAATTGAAACTCCATCATTCGATTTCGCTAAGGTTTGGCTTCAAGGATGTGAAAATAGCTTTGAACATCACGGAAATTTTCATGCATTCTTATCTAACTAGAAATCTCGCAAAAATATGTGTGCATGCTTATCTACCAAATGGGGATATCGGCGCTTTCACTAAGGTTGCACTTAAAGGGAGTGAAAATAGCTCGGAACGTTACGAAATTTGGTGTGTATGCTTGTTTATTGAAATGGGTACCTAAATCCACTTTTAAATTTTAATTCTGAAAAAATCGACAAAAGTGCGTATTTTCAACCTTAGTTTGACCATCCTTGATTAAGGGCCAAACTAGCTCCAAATCTCATAAAAATAGGTTTCAATGCCTATATTTGAAATGGGTTTCTGAATCTACTTTAAAATTTGAATTTTGAGAAATTGAAAATAATGCAACGTTTTAGGCCTTGGTTTGACGAAGTTTGACCAATGTCCAAAATGGATTGCAATCCCTAAAAAATATACATGTATGCTTTATCTACCAAATGGATACCTAAATACAATTGCAAATTTCAGTTTCGACAAAGTCAATAAAAGTGCATTTCTTAGAACTTCCTTTGACCAACCTTAACTAAGGGCTGAAATAACCTGAAATCTCACAAAAATATGTGTGCACGCTTATCTCTTAAATGGGTATCTAAATATACTTTTACATTTGATTTCTAATAAATTGGAAAAATGTGCAAGCTTTTAGGCCTTGGTTTGACCAAGTTTGACTAAGGTCCAAAATAGCTCGAAATCACCTCAGAGTTTCTATGCATGGTTATGTCTCAAATGGGTATCTAAATTCTCTTTCAAATTTCAATTATGAGAACGTCAGAAAAATATGATCTCTTAGACCTTTGCTTGACCAGGCTTGAATAACGACCAAACTATCTCTGAACACTATGAAAGTTGGCATGACTCTTATTTACCAAATGCACAGATAAATCTACGATCAAATTTTAATTCTGGGAAATTGGTCAAAAGTGAAACTCCCTTGTGTTGTTTTGCTAAGGTTGGGCTTAAAGCGAGTGAAAATATTTTGCAACGTCGTGAAATTTCATCTGCAAGCTTGTCTATCAAATGGACATCGAAATGTATGAGAAAATTTCAAATCTAAGAAACTGCTCAAAAGTGAAACTCTGTCGTGCGGTTTCACTACGGTTGGGCTTAAAAGGGATCAAAATAATAGCCCGAAACGTTGCAAAATTTGTAAAAATATGTGTGCCTCTTAAATGGGTATCTAAATCTACTTTTAAATTTGATTTCTAAGAAATTGGACTTTTAGGCGTTGGTTTCACCAAGGTCCAAAATAGCTCGAAATCCCCTGAAAGTGTGTATGAATGGTTATCTCTCAAATGGATACCTAAATTCTCTTTCAAATTTGAATTACAAGAAAGTCAGAAAAATAGCATCTCTTAGACCTTTGCTTTACCAACCTTGAATAACGACAAAAATAAATTTGAACATTTTGAAAGTTGGTTTGCACTGTTATCTACCAAATGCTAAGATAAATCTATGATCAAATTTTAATTCTGAAAAATTTGTCAAAAGTGAAACACTGTTGTACAGTTTTGCTGAGGTTGGGATTAAAGGGGGTGAAATATTTTGGAACGTCTCGAAATTTTGCGTGCACGCTTATCTATCAAATGGGCATTCAAATCAATGATCAAATTTCAATTATAAGAAACTACTCAAAAGTGAAACTTCGTCATGCATTTTCGCTAGGGTTGGGCTTAAAGGTCGTCAAAATAACTTGGAACGTTGTGAAAGTTGGCGTGCATACTTGTTTATCTAATGGGCATCCAAATCTATCATCAAGTTTCAATTCGTAGAAGTTGGTCAAAAGTGAAACTTTGCGGTTTTGTTAGGGTTTGGCTTAAAGGAGTCAAAAATAACTCTGAACATCATGAAAGTTGGTGTGCAATCTTATATTCCAAATGCACATCTAAAACTATGATCAAATTTTAATTCCAATAAATTGGTCAAGAGTGAAACTTCGTCATGCGGTTTCCGTAAGATTGGTGTTAAAGGGGGTGAAAATAGCTCAAAACATCGCAAAAGCTGGAGTGCATGGTTATCTATCAAACGGGCATCCAAATCTATGATCAAATTTCAATTCCGAGAAATTGGTCAGAAGTGAAACTCCATCGTGCATTTTTTCTAGGGTTGGGCTTGAAGGGGTCCAAATAGCTCAGACCATTGCAAAAGTTGGCGTGCACGTTTTTATATCAAATGGGCATCGAAATCTATGATCAAATTTCAACTCCGAGAATTTGGTCAAAAGTGAAACTCCATCATTCGATTCCACTAAGGTTTGGCTTAAATCAGGGGAAAATGGCTCTGAGAAATTGGAAACAAATGCAACTTTTTAGGCCTTGGTTTCACCAAGTTTTCCTAAGGTCCAAAATAGCTCGAAACCACCTGAAAGTTTGTATGCATGGTTATCTCTCAAATGGGTACCTAAATTCTCTTTCAAATTTCAATTACAAAAATGATGAAAAAATAACATCTCTTAGACCTTTACCTGACCAAAATAGCTCTGAACATCATGAAAGTTAGCATGCACTCTTATCTATGAAATGCGTCGATAAATCTACGATTAAGTTTTAATTTTTAGGAATTAGTCAAACGCGAAACTCCATTATGCAGTTTTGCTAAGGTTGGGGTTAGAGAGGTCTAAAATATTTTGGAATGTCTCAAAAGTTTGCCTGCATTCTTGTTCATCAAATGGGCATCCAAATTTCTGATCAAATTTAAATTCTAAAAAATTGCTCAAAAGTGAAACTCGATCATGCGGTTTCGACAGGTTTGGTCTTAAAGGGGGTAAAAATAGCTAGAAATGTCGGGAAAGTTGGCATGCATGCTTCTCTATCCCATATGCATCCAAACCTATGATCAAGTTTCAATTCTGAGAATTTGGTCAAAGCTGAGACTCCATCGTACATTTTTGTTAGGTTTTGGCTTAAAGATGCAGAAAATATCTCTCGAGATCGTGAAAGTTGGCATGCACTCTTAGCTTCCAAATGTGCATTTAAATCTATAATTAAATTTTAATTGCAAGAAATTGGTTAAAAGTGAAACTTCGTTGTGCAGTTTGTCCAAGGTTGGGGTTAAAGGGGCCGAAAATAGCTCGGAGTGTCATGAAAGTTGGAGTGCACGCTTCTCTATCAAATGGGCATCCAAATCTATGATCAAATTTCAATTCCGAGAAATTGGCCAGAAGTGAAACTCCGTCGTGCATTTTCGCTAGAGTTGGGCTCAAAGGGTTCTAAATAGCTCGGAACATTGCAAAAGTTGGCGTGCACATTTTTATATCAAATGGGCATCCAAATATATGATCAAAATTCAACTCCAAGAATTTGGTCAAAAGTGAAACTCCATCATTCGATTTCGCTAAGGTTTGGCTTCAAGGATGGGAAAATAGCTCTGAACATCACGAAAATTTTCCTGCATTCTTATCTAACTAGAAATCTTGCAAAAATATGTGTGCACGCTTATCTACATAATGGGGATATCGGTGCTTTCACTAAGGTTGCACTTAAAGGGAGTGAAAATAGCTCGGAACGTTACGAAATTTGGTGTGTACGCTTGTTTATTGAAATGGGTACCTAAATCCACTTTTAAATTTTAATTCTGAAAAAGTCGACAAAAGTGCATATTTTCAACCTTGGTTTGACCATCCTTGATTAAGGGCCAAACTAGCTCCAAATCTCGTAAAAATAGGTTTCAATGCCTATATTTGAAATGGGTATCTAAATCTACTTTAAAATTTGAATTTTGTGAAATTGAAAATAATGCAACGTTGTAGGCCTTGGTTTGACGAAGTTTGAATGATGTCCAAAATGGCTTGCAATCCCTAAAAAATATACATTTATGCTTTATCTACCAAATGGATACCTAAATACAGTTGCAAATTTCAATTTCGAGAAAGTCAATAAAAGTGCATTTCTTAGAACTTCGTTTGACCAACCTTAACTAACGGCTGAAATAACCCGAAATCTCACAAAAATATGTGTGCACGCTTATCTCTTAAAAGGGTACCTAAATATACTTTTACATTTGATTTCTAAGAAATTGGAAAAACGTGCAAGCTTTTAGGCCTTGGTTTGACCAAGTTTGACTAAGGTCCAAAATAGCTCGAAATCACCTCAGAGTTTGTATGCATGGTTATCTCTCAAATGGGTATCTAAATTCTCTTTCAAATTTCAATTATGAGAAAGTCAGAAAAATCTGATCTCTTACACCTTTGCTTGACCAGCCTTGAATAACGACCAAAATAGCTCCGAACACTGTGAAAGTTGGCATGACTCTTATCTACCAAATGCACAGATAAATCTATGATCAAATTTTAATTCTGGGAAATTGGTCAAAAGTGAAACTCCCTTGTGTTGTTTTTATAAGGTTGGGCTTAAAGCGGGTGAAAATATTTTGCAACGTCGTGAAACTTCATCTGCAAGCTTGTCTATCAAATGGACATCCAAGTGTATGAGAAAATTTCAATTCTGAGAAACTGCTCAAAAGTGAAACTCTATCGTGCGGTTTCACTACGGTTGGGCTTAAAAGGGGTCAAAATAATAGCCCGAAACGTTGCAAAATTTGCAAAAATATGTGTGCCTCTTAAATGGGTATCTAAATCTACTTTTAAACTTGATTTCTACGAAATTGGACAGTTAGGCATTGGTTTGACCAAGGTCCAAACTAGCTCGAAATCCCCTGAAAGTGTGTATGAATGGTTATCTCTCAAATGATACCTAAATTCGCTTTCAAATTTGAATTACAAGAAAGTCAGAAAAATAGGATCTCTTAGACCTTTGCTTGACCAACCTTGAATAACGAGCGAATTAACTTCGAACATTTTGAAAGTTGGTGTGCACTGTTATCTACCAAATGCTAAGATAAATCTATGATCAAATTTTAATTCTGAAAAATTTGTCAAAAGTGAAACACTGTTGTACAGTTTTGCTGAGGTTGGGATGAAAGGGTGTGAAATATTTTGGAACGTCTCGAAATTTCGTGTGCACGCTTGTCTATCAAATGGGCGTTGAAATCAATGATCAAATTTCAATTATAAGAAACTACCCAAAAGTGAAACTTCGTCATGCATTTTCGCTAGGGTTGGGCTTAAAGGTGGTCAAAATAGCTTGGAACGTTGTGAAAGTTGGCGTGCATACTTGTTTATCTAATGGGAATCCAAATCTATGATCAAGTTTCAATTCGTAGAACTTGGTCAAAAGTGAAACTTTGTGATTTTGTTAGGGTTTGGCTTAAAGGAGTCGAAATTGACTCTGAAATTGGTCAGGAGTGAAACTCCATCATGCGGTTTCCCTAATATTGGGGTTAAAGGGGGTGAAAGTAGCTCAAAACGTCACAAAAGTTGGAGTGCGCGGTTATCTATCAAATGGGCATCCAAATCTATGATCAAATTTCAATTCTGAGAAATTGGTCAGAAGTGAAACTCCATCGTGCATTTTTGCTAAGGTTGGGCTTGAAGGGGTCCAAATAGCTTGGACCATTGCAAAAGTTGGCCTGCACGTTTTTATATCAAACGGGCATCCAAATCTATGATCAAATTTCAACTCCGAGAATTTGGTCAAAGGTGAAACCCCATCATTCGATTCCAGTAAGGTTTGGCTTAAAGGACGGGAAAATGGCTCTGAGAAATTGGAAACAAATGCAACTTTTTAGGCCTTGGTTTCACCAAGTTTTCCTAAAGTTCAAAATAGCTCGAAACCCCCTGAATGTTTGTATGCATGGTTATTTCTCAAATGGGTAACTAAATTCTCTTTCAAATTTCAATTACAAAAAAGCTAAAAAAATAACATTTCTTAGACCTTTACTTGACCAAAATAGCTCCGAACATCATGAAAGTTAGCATGCACTCTTATCAACGAAATGCGTCGATAAATCTATGATTAAGTTTTAATTTTTAGAAATTAGTCAAACGTGAAACTCCATTGTGCAGTTTTGCTAAGGTTGGGCTTAAAGGGGTTGAAAATATTTTTGAATGTCTCAAAAGTTTGCATGCATGCTTGTTCATCAAATGGGGATCCAAATTTCTGATCAAATATAAATTCTAAGAAACTGCTCAAAAGTGGAACTCTGTCATGCGGTTTCAACAGGTTCGGGCTTAAACGGGGTCAAAATAGCTTGAAATGTCGCGAAAGTTGGCATGCATGCTTTTCTATCCCATATGCATCCAAACCTATGATCAAGTTTGAATTCTAAGAATTTGGTCAAATCTGAGACTCCATCATACAGTTTTGTTAGGGTTTGGCTTAAAGATGCCGAAAATATCTCTCAAGATCATGAAAGTTGGCATGCACTCTTATCTTCCAAATGTGCATTTAAATCTATGATTGAATTTTAATTCCAAGAAATTGGTTAAAAGTGAAACTTCGTTGTGCAGTTTTGCAAGGGTTGGGGTTAAACGGGCCGAAAATAGCTCGGAGTGTCACGAAAGTTGGAGTGCACGCTAGAGTTGGGATCAAAGGGGTCCAAATAGCTCGGAACATTGCAAAAGTTGGCGTGCACATTTTTATATCAAATGGGCATCCAAATCTATGATCAAAATTCAACTCCAGGAATTTGGTCAAAATTGAAACTCCATCATTCGATTTCGCTAAGGTTTGGCTTCAAGGATGGGAAAATAGCTCTGAACATCACGAAAATTTTCATGCATTCTTATCTAACTAGAAATCTCACAAAAATACGTGTGCATGCTTATCTACCAAATGGGAATATTGGCTCTTTCACTAAGGTTGCACTTAAAGGGAGTGAAAATCACTCGGAACGTTACGAAATTTGGTGTGTACGCTTGTTTATTGAAATGGGTACCTAAATCCACTTTTAAATTTTAGTTCTGAAAAAGTTGACAAAAGTGCATATTTTCAACAATGGTTTGGCCATCCTTGATTAAGGGCCAAACTAGCTCCAAATCTCGTAAAAATAGGTTTCAATGCCTATATTTGAAATGGGTATCTAAATCTACTTTAAAATTTGAATTTTGAGAAATTGAAAATAATGCAACTTTTTACGCCTTGGTTTGTTGAAGTTTGACCGATGTCCAAAATGGCTTGCAATCCCAGAAAAATATACATGTATGCTTTATCTACCAAAAGGATACCTAAATACAGTTGCAAATTTCAATTTCGAGAAAGTCAATAAAAGTACATTTCCTAGAACTTCATTTTACCAACCTTAACTAAGGGCTGAAATAACCTGAAATCTCACAAAAATATGTGTGCACCCTTATCTCTTAAATGGGTATCTAAATATACTTTTACATTTGATTTCTAAGAAATTGGAAAACGTGCAAGCTTTTAGGCCTTGGTTTGACCAAGTTTGACTAAGGTCCAAAATAGCTCGAAATCACCTAAGAGTTTGTATGCATGGTTATCTCTCAAATGGGTATTTAAATTCTCTTTCAAATTTCAATTATGAGAAAGTCAGAAAAATCTGATCTCTTAGACCTTTGCTTGACCAGCCTTGAATAACGACCAAAATAGCTCCGAACACTGTGAAAGTTGGCATGACTCTTATCTACCAAATGCACAGATAAATCTAGGATCAAATTTTAATTCTGGGAAATTGGTCAAAAGTGAAACTCCCTTGTGTTGTTTTGCTAAGGTTGGGCTTAAAGCGGTTGAAAATATTTTGCAACGATGTGAAATTTCATCTGCAAGCTTGTCTATCAAATGGACATCCAAATCTATGAGAAAATTTCTATTCTGAGAAACTGCTCAAAGGTGAAACTCTGTCGTGCGGTTTCACTACGGTTGGGCTTAAAAGGTGTGAAAATAATAGCCCGAAACGTTGCAAAATTTGCAAAAATATGTGTGCCTCCTAAATGGGTATCTAAATCTACTTTTAAATTTGATTTCTAAGAAATTGGAATTTTAGACGTTGGTTTGACCAAGGTCCGAAATAGCTCGAAATCCCCTGAAAGTGTGTATGAATGGTTATCTCTCAAATGGATACCTAAATTCTCTTTCAAATTTGAATTACAAGAAAGTCAGAAAAATAGCATCTCTTAGACCTTTGCTTGACCAACCTTGAATAACGACCAAAATAACTTCGAACATTTTGAAAGTTGGTGTGCACTGTTATCTACTAAATCCTAAGATAAATCTATGATCAAATTTTAATTCTGAAAAATTTGTCAAAAGTGAAACATTGTTGTACAGTTTTGCTGAGGTTGGGATTAAAGGGGGTGAAATATTTTGGAACGTCTCCAGATTCTGTGTGCATGCTTGTCTATCAAATGGGCATTCAAATCAATGATCAAATTTCAATTATAAGAAACTACTTAAAAGTGAAACTTCGTGATGCATTTTCGCTAGGGTTGGGCTTAAAGGTGGTCAAAATAGCTTGGAACGTTGTGAAAGTTGGCGTGCATACTTGTTTATCTAATGGACATCCAAATCTATGATCAAGTTTCAATTCGTAGAAGTTGGTCAAAAGTGAAACTTTGTGGTTTTGTTAGGGTTTGGCTTAAAGGAGTCGAAAATAACTCTGAACATCATGAAAGTTGGCATGCACTCTTATATTCCAAATGCACATCTAAATCTATGATCAAATTTTAATCCCAAGAAATTGGTCAAGAGTGAAACTCCGTCATGCAGTTTCCCTAAGATTGGGGTTAAAGGGGGTGAAAATAGCTCAACACGTCGCAAAAGTTGGAGTGCATGGTTATCTATCAAACGGGCATCCAAATCTTTGATAATATTTCAATTCTGAGAAATTGGTCATAAGGGGTCCAAATAGCTCAGACCATTGCAAAAGTTGACGTGCACGTTTTTGTATCAAACGGGCATCCAAATCTATGATCAAATTTCAACTCCGAGAATTTGGTCAAAAGTAAAACTCCATCATTCGATTCCACTAAGGTTTGGCTTAAAGGAGGGGAAAATGGCTCTGAGAAATTGGAAACAAATGCAACTTTTTAGGCCTTGGTTTCACCAGGTTTTCCTAAGGTCCAAAATAGCTCAAAAGCCCCTGAAAGTTTGTATGCATGGTTATCTCTCAAATGGGTACCTAAATTCTCTTTGAAATTTCAATTATAAAAAAGATGAAAAAATAACATCTCTTAGACCTTTACTTGACCAAAATAGCTCCGAACATCATGAAAGTTAGCATGCACTCTTATCTATGAAATGCGTCGATAAATCTATGATTAAGTTTTAATTTTTAGAAATTAGTCAAACGTGAAACTCCATTGTGCAATTTTGCTAAGGTTGGGATTAAAGGGGTTGAAAATATTTTGGAATGTCTCAAAATTTTGCATGCATGCTTTTTCATCAAATGGGC
The DNA here is from genome assembly GCA_001517045.1 of Pseudotsuga menziesii. Lineage (NCBI taxonomy): Eukaryota > Viridiplantae > Streptophyta > Pinopsida > Pinales > Pinaceae > Pseudotsuga > Pseudotsuga menziesii. The sequence continues at coordinate 1,225,076 of LPNX011001810.1, read as the reverse complement.
ATCCAAATTTCTGATCAAATTTAAATTCTAAGAAACTGCTCAAAAGTGAAACTTCGTCATGCGGTTTCAACAGGTTTGGGCTTAAAGGAGGTCAAAATAGCTCGAAATGTCTCGAAAGTTGGCATGCATGCTTCTCTATCCCATATGCATCCAAACCTATGATCAAGTTTCAATTCTGAGAATTTCGTCAAAGCTGAGACTCCATCGTACAGTTTTGTTAGGGTTTGGCTTAAAGATGCCGAAAATATCTCTCAAGATCGTGAAAGTTGGCATGCACTCTTAGCTTCGAAATGTGCATTTAAATCTATGATTAAATTTTAATTCCAAGAAATTGGTTAAAAGTGAAACTTCGTTGTGCAGTTTCGCCAAGGTTGGGATTAAAGGGGCCGAAAATAGCTCGTAGTGTCACGAAAGTTGGAGTGCACGCTTCTCTATCAAATGGGCATCCAAATCTATGATCAAATTTCAATTCCGAGAAATTGGTCAGAAGTGAAACTCCGTCTGCATTTTCACTAGAGTTGGGCTCAAAGGGGTCCAAATAGCTCGGAACATTGCAAAAGTTGACGTGCACATTTTTATATCAAATGGGCATCCAAATCTATGATCAAAATTCAATTCCAAGAGTTTGGTCAAAAGTGAAACTCCATCATTCGATTTCGCTAAGGTTTGGCTTCAAGGATGGGAAAATAGATCTGAACATCAAGAAAAATTTTGTGCATTCTTATCTAACTAGAAATCTCACAAAAATATGTGTGCACGCTTATCTACCAAATGGGGATATCGGCGCTTTCACTAAGGTTGCACTTAAAGAGAGTGAAAATAGCTCGGAACGTTACGAAATTTGGTGTGTACGCGTGTTTATTGAAATTGGTACCTAAATCCACTTTTAAATTTTAGTTCAGAAAAAGTCGACAAAAGTGCATATTTTCATCCTTGGTTTGACCATCCTTTATTAAGGGCCAAACTAGCTCCAAATCTCGTAAAAATAGGTTTCAATGCCTGTATTTGAAATGGGTATCTAAATCTACTTTAAGGTTTGAATTTTGAGAAATCGGAGATAATGCAACGTTTTAAGCCTTGGTTTGATGAAGTTTGACAGATGTCCAAAATGGCTTGCAATCCCTAAAAAATATACATGTATGCTTTATCTACCAAATGGATACCTAAATACAGTTGCAAATTTCAATGTCGAGAAAGTCAATAAAAGTGCATTTCTTAGAACTTCGTTTGACCAACCTTAACTAAGGGTTGAAATAACCTGAAATCTCACAAAAATATGTGTGCACGCTTATCTCTTAAATGGGTATCTAAATATACTTTTACATTTGATTTCTAAGAAATTGGAAAAACGTGCAAGCTTTTAGGCCTTGGTTTGACCAAGTTTGACTAAGGTCCAAAATAGCTCAAACTCACCTCAGAGTTTGTATGCATGGTTATCTCTCAAATGGGTATCTAAATTCTCTTTCAAATTTCAATTATGAGAAAGTCAGAAAAATCTGATCTCTTAGACCTTTGCTTGAACAGCCTTGAATAACGACCAAAATAGCTCTAAACATTGTGAAAGTTGGCATGACTCTTATCTACCAAATGCACAGATAAATCTACAATCAAATTTTAATTTTGGGAAATTGGTCAAAAGTGAAACTCCCTTGTGTTGTTTTGCTAAGGTTGGGCTTAAAGCGGGGGAAAATATTTTGCAACATCATGAAAGTTCATTTGCAAGCTTGTCTATCAAATGGACATCCAAATCTATGAGAAAATTTCAATTCTGAGAAACTGCTCAAAAGTGAAACTCTGTCGTGCGGTTTCACTATGGCTGGGCTTAGACCTTTGCTTGGCCAACCTTGAATAACGACCAAAATAACTTCGAACATTTTGAAAGTTGGTGTGCACTGTTATCTACCAAACGCTAAGATAAATCTATGATCAAATTTTAATTCTAAAAAATTTGTCGAAAGTGAAACCCTGTTGTACAGTTTTGCTGAGGTTGGGATTAAAGCAGGTGAAATATTTTGGAACGTCTCGAAATTTTGCGTGCACACTTATATATCAAATTGGCGTTCAAATCAATGATCAAATTTCAATTATAAGAAACTACTCAAAAGTGAAACTTCGTCATGCATTTTCACTAGGGTTGGGCTTAAAGGTGGTCAAAATAGCTTGCAACGTTGTGAAAGTTGGCGCACATACTTGTTTATCTAATGGGTATCCAAATCTATGATCAAGTTTCAATTCGTAGAAGTTGGTCAAAAGTGAAACTTTGCGGTTTTGTTAGGGTTTGGCTTAAAGGAGTCGAAAATAACTCTGAACATCATGAAAGTTGGCGTGCACTCTTATATTCCAAATGCACATCTAAATCTATGATCAAATTTTAATTCCAAGAAATTGGTCAAGAGTGAAACTCCGTCATGTGGTTTCCCTAAGATTGGGGTTAAAGGGGGTGAAAATAGCTCAAAACGTCGCAAAAGTTGGAGTGCATGGTTACCTATCAAACGGGCATCCAAATCTATCATCAAATTTCAATTCTAAGAAATTGGTCAGAAGTGAAACTCCGTCGTGCATTTTTGCTATGGTTGGGCTTGAAGGGGTCCCAATAGCTCGTACCATTGCAATAGTTGGCATGCACATTTTTATATCAAACGGGCATCCAAATATATGATCAAATTTCAACTCCAAGAATTTGGTCAAAAGTGAAACTCCATCATTCGATTCCACTAAGTTTTGGCTTAAAGGAGGGGAAAATGGCTCTGAGAAATTGGAAACAAATGCAACTTTTTAGGCCTTGGTTTCACCAAGTTTTTCTAAGGTCCAAAATAGTTCGAAACCCCCTGAAAGTGTGTATGCATGGTTATCTCTCAAATGGGTACCTAAATTCTCTTTCAAATTTCATTTACAAAAAAGCTCAAAAAATAACATCTCTTAGACCTTTACTTGACCAAAATAGCTCCAAACATCATGAAAGTTACCATGCACTCTTGTCTACGAAATGCGTCGATAAATATATGATTAAGTTTTAATTTTTAGAAATTAGTCAAACGTGAAACTCCATTGTGCTGTTTTGCTAAGGTTGGGCTTAAATGGGTTGAAAATATTTTGCAATGTCTCAAAAGTTTGCATCCATGCTTGTTCATCAAATGGGCATCCAAATTTCTGATCAAATTTAGTTTCTAAGAAATTGCTCAAAAGTGAAACTCCGTCATGCGGTTTCGACAGGTTTGGGCTTAAAGGGGGTCAAAATAGCTCAAAATGCCGCGAAAGTTGGCATGCATGCTTCTCTATCCCATATGCATCCAAACCTATGATCAAGTTTCAATTCTGAGAATTTGGTCAAAGTTGAGACTCCATCGTACAGTTTTGTTAGGGTTTGGCTTAAAGATGCCGAAAATATCTCTCGAGATCGTGAAACCACGCATGCACTCTTAGCTTCCAAATGTGCATTTAAATCTATGATTAAATTTTAATTCCAAGAAATTGGTTAAAAGTGAAACTTCGTTGTGCAGTTTAGCCAAGGTTGGGGTTAAAGGGGCCGAAAATAGCTCGGAGTGTCACGAAATTTGGAGTGCACGCTTCTCTATCAAATGGGCATCCAAATCTATGATCAAATTTCAATTCTGAGAAATTGGTCAGAAGTGAAACTCCATCGTGCATTTTCGCTAGAGTTGGGCTCAAAGGGGTCCAAATAGCTCGGAACATTGCAAAAGTTGGCGTGCACATTTTTATATCAAATGGGCATCCAAACCTATGATCAAAATTCAACTCCAAGAATTTGGTCAAAAGTGAAACTCCATCATTCGATTTCGCTAAGGTTTGGCTTCAAGGATGGGAAAATAGCTCTGAACATCACGATAATTTTCATGCATTCTTATCTAACTAGAAATCTCGCAAAAATATGTGTGCACGCTTATCTACCAAATGGGAATATTGGCGCTTTCACTAAGCTTGCACTTAAAGGGAGTGAAAATAGCTCGGAACGTTATGAAATTTGGTGTGTACGCTTGTTTATTGAAATGGGTGCCTAAATCCACTTTCAAATTTTAATTCTGAAAAAGTTGACAAAAGTGCATATTTTCAACCTTGGTTTGACCATCCTTGATTAAGGGCCAAACTAGCTCCAAATCTCGTAAAAATAGGTTTCAATGCCTATATTTGAAATGGGTGTCTAAATCTACTTTAAAATTTGAATTTTGAGAAATTGAAAATAATGCAACGTTTTAGGCCTTGGTTTGACGAAGTTTGACCGATGTCCAAAATGGCTTGCAATCCCTAAAAAATATACATGTATGCTTTCTCTACGAAATGGATGCCTAAATACAGTTGCGAATTTCAATTTCGAGAAAGTCAATAAAAGTGCATTTCTTAGAACTTCGTTTGACCAACCTTAACTGAGGGCTGAAATAACCCGAAATCTCACAAAAATATGTGTGCACGCTTATCTCGTAAATGGGTATCTAAATATACTTTTACATTTGATTTCTAAGCAATTGGAAAAATGTGCAAGATTTTAGGCCTTGGTTTGACCAAGTTTGACTAAGGTCCAAAATAGCTCGAAGTCACCTCAAAGTTTGTATGCATGGTTATCTCTCAAATGGGTATCTAAATTCTCTTTCAAATTTCAATTATGAGAAAGTCAGAAAAGTCTGATGTCTTAGACCTTTGCTTGACCAGCCTTGAATAATGACCAAAATAGTTTCAAACACAGTGAAAGTTGGCATGACTCTTATCTTCCAAATGCACAGATAAACTTATGATCAAATTTTAATTCTGGGAAATTGGTTAAAAGTGAAACTCCCTTGTGTTGTTTTGCTAAGGTCGGGCTTAAAGCAAGTGAAAATATTTTGCAACGTCGTGAAATTTCATTTGCAAGCTTGTCTATCAAATGGACATCCAAATGTATTAGAAAATTTCAATTCTGAGAAACTGCTCAAAAGTGAAACTCTGTCGTGCGGTTTCACTACGGTTGGGCTTAAAAGGGGTCAAAATAATAGCCCAAAACGTTGCAAAATTTGCAAAAATATGTGTGCCTCTTAAATGGGTATCTAAATCTACTTTGAAATTTGATTTCTAAGAAATTGGACTTTTAGGTGTTGGTTTGACCAAGGTCCAAAATAGCTCGAAATCCCCTGAAAGTGTGTATGAATGGTTATCTCTCAAATGGATACCTAAATTCTCTTTCAAATTTGAATTACAAGAAAGTTAGAAAAATAGAATCTCTTAGACCTTTGCTTGACCAACCTTGAATAACGACCAAAATAACTTCGAACATTTTGAAATTTGGTGTGCACTGTTATCTACCAAATGCTAAGATAAATCTGTAATCAAATTTTAATTCTGAAACATTTGTCGAAAGTGAAACACTGTTGTATAGTTTTGCTGAGGTTGGGATTAAAGGGGGTGAAATATTTTAGAATGTCTCGAAATTTCGCTTGCACGCTTGGCTATCAAATGGGCGTTCAAATCAATGATCAAATTTCAATTATAAGAAACTACTCAAATGTGAAATTTCATCATGCATTTTCACTAGGGTTGGGCTTAAAGGTGGTTAAAATAGCTTGGAACGTTGTGAAAGTTGGCGCGCATACTTGTTTATTTAATGGGCATCCAAATCTATGATCAAGTTTCAATTCGTATAAGTTGGTAAAAAGTGAAACTTTGCGATTTTGTTAGGGTTTGGCTTAAAGGAGTCGAAAATAACTCTGAACATCATGAAAGTTGGCGTGCACTCTTATATTCCAAATGCACATCTAAATCTATGATCAAATTTTAATTCCAAGAAATTGGTCAAGAGTGAAACTCCGTCATGCGGTTTCCCTAAGATTGGGGTTAAAGGGGGTGAAAATAGCTCAAAACGTCACAAAAGTTGGAGTGCATGGTTGTCTATCAAACGGGCATCCAAATCTATGATCAAATTTCAATTCTGAGAAATTGGTTAGAAGTGAAACTCCATCGTGCATTTTTGCTAGGGTTGGGCTTGAAGGGGTCCAAATATCTCGGACCATTGCAAAAGTTGGCGTAAACGTTTTTATATCAAATGGGCATCGAAATGTATGATCAAATTTCAACTCCGAGAATTTGGTCAAAACTGAAACTCCATCATTCGATTCCACTAAGGTTTGGCTTAAAGGAGGGAAAATGGCTCTGAGAAATTGGAAACAAATCCAACTTTTTAGGCCTTGGTTTTACCAAGTTTTCCTAAGCTCCAAAATAGCTCGAAACCCCCTGAAAGTTTGTATGCATGGTTATCTCTCAAATGGGTACCTAAATTCTCTTTCAAATTTCAATTACAAAAGAACTGAAAAATAACATCTCTTAGACCTTTACTTGACCAAAATAGCTCTGAACATCATGAAAGTTAGCATGCACTCTTATCTACGAAATGCATCGATAAATCTATGATTATGTTTTAATTTTTATAAATTAGTCAAACGTGAATTTCCATTGTGCGGTTTTGCTAAGGTTGGGGTTAAAGGGGTTGAAAATATTTTGGAATGTCTCAAGAGTTTGCATGCCTGCTTGTTCATCAAATGGGCATCCAAATTTCTGATCAAATTTAAATTCTAAGAAACTGCTCAAAAGTGAAACTCCGTCATGCGGTTTCGACAGGTTTGGACTTAAAGGGGGTCAAAATAGCTCGAAATGTCACGAAAGTTGGCATGTGTGCTTCTCTATCCCATATGCATCCAAAACTATGATCAAGTTTCAATTCTGAGAATTTGGTCAAAGCTGAGACTCCATCGTACAGTTTTGTTAGGGTTTGGCTTAAAGATGCTGGAAATATCTCTCGAGATCGTGAAACCACGCATGTACTCTTAGCTTCCAAATGTGCATTTAAATCTATGACTAAATTTTAATTCCAAGAAATTGGTTAAAAGTGAAACTTCGTTGTGCAGTTTCGCCAAGGTTGGGGTTAAAGGGGCCGAAAATAGCTCGGAGTGTCACGAAAGTTGGAGTGCACGCTTCTCTATCAAATGGGCATCCAAATCTATGATCAAATTTCAATTCCGAGAAATTGGTCAGAAGTGAAACTCCATCGTGCATTTTCGCTAGAGTTGGGCTCAAAGGGGTCCAAATAGCTCAGAACATTGCAAAAGTTGGCGTGCACATTTTTATATAAAATGGGCATCCAAACCTATGATCAAAATTCAACTCCAAGAATTTGGTCAAAAGTGAAACTCCATCATTCGATTTCGCTAAGGTTTGGCTTCAAGGATGGGAAAATAGCTCTAAACATCACGAAAATTTTTGTGCATTCTTATCTAACTAGAAATCTCACAAAAATATGCGTCCACGCTTATCTACCAAATGGGGATATCGGCGCTTTCACTAAGGTTGCACTTAAAGGGAGTGAAAATAGCTCGGAGCGTTACGAAATTTGGTGTGTACGCTTGTTTATTGAAATGGGTACCTAAATCCACTTTTAAATTTTAATTCTGAAAAAGTCGACAAAAGTGCATATTTTCAACCTTGGTTTGACCATCCTTGATTAAGGGCCAAACTAGCTCCAAATCTCGTAAAAATAGGTTTCAATGCCTATATTTTAAATGGGTGTCGAAATCTACTTTAAAATTTGAATTTTGAGAAATTGAAAATAATGCAATGTTTTAGGCCTTGGTTTGACGAAGTTTGACCGATGTCCAAAATGGCTTGCAATCCCTAAAAAATATACATGTATGCTTTATCTACCAAATGGATACTTAAATACAGTTGCAAATTTCAATTTCGAGAAAGTCAATTAAAGTGAAACTGCTCAAAAGTGAAACTCTGTCGTGCGGTTTCACTACAGTTGGGCTTAAAAGGGGTCAAAATAATAGCCCGAAACGTTGTAAAATTTGCAAAAATATGTGTGCCTCTTAAATGGGTATCTAAATCTACTTTGAAATTTGATTTCTAAGAAATTGGACTTTTAGGCGTTGGTTTGACCAAGGTCCAAAATAGCTCGAAATCCCCTGAAAGTGTGTATGAATGGTTATCTCTAAAATGGATACCTAAATTCTCTTTCAAATTTGAATTACAAGAAAGTCAGAAAAATAGCATCTCTTAGACCTTTGCTTAACCAACCTTGAATAACGACCAAGATAACTTCAAACATTTTGAAAGTTGGTGTGCACTGTTATCTACCAAATGCTAAGATAAATCTATGATAAAATTTTAATTTTAATTTTTTTTTCAAAAGTGAAACACTGTACAGGTTTGCTGAGGTTGGGATTAAAGGGGGTGAAATATTTTGGAACGTCTTGAAATTCCGCGTGCACGCGTATCTATCTAATGGGCATTCAAATCAATGATCAAATTTCAATTATAAGAAACTGCTCAACACCGAAACTTTGTCATGCATTTTCGCTAGGGATGGGGTTAAAGGTGGTCAAAATTGCTTGGAACGTTGTGAAATTTGGCGTGCATACTTGTTTATCTAATGGGCATCTAAATCAGTGATCAAGTTTCAATTCGTAGAAGTTGGTCAAAAGTGAAACTTTGCGGTTTTGTTAGGTTTTTGGTTAAAGGAGTCGAAAATAACTCTGAACATCATGAAGGTTGGCGTGCATTCTGATATTCCATCATCCATTTTTGCTAGGGTTGGGGTTGAAGGGGTCCAAATAGCTCGGACCATTGCAAAAGTTGGCGTGCACATTTTTATATCAAACGGGCATCCAAATCTATGATCGAATTTCAAGTCTGAGAATTTGGTCAAAAGTGAAACTCCATCATTCGATTCCACTAAGGTTTGTCTTAAAGGAGGGGAAAATGGCTCTGAGAAATTGGAAACAAATGCAACTTTTTAGGCCTTGGTTTCACCAAGTTTTCCTAATCTCCAAAATAGCTCGAAACCCCCTGAAAGTTTGTATGCATGGTTATCTCTCAAATGGGTACCTAAATTCTCTTTCAAATTTCAATTACAAAAAAGCTGAAAAGAATAATATCTCTTAGACCTTTACTTGACCAAAATAACTCCGAACATCATGAAAGTTAGCATGCACTCTTATCTACGAAATGCGTCGATAAATCTATGATTAAATTTAATTTTTAGAAATTAGTCAAACGTGAAACTCCATTGTGCAGCTTTGCTAAGGTTGGGCTTAAACGGGTTGAAAATATTTTGGAATTTCTCAAAAGTTTGCATGCATGCTTGTTCATCAAATGGACATCCAAATTTCTAATCAAATTTAAATTCTAAGAAATTGCTCAAAAGTAAAACTCCGTCATGCGGTTTTGATAGTTTTGGGCTTAAAGGGGGTCAAAATAGCTCGAAATGTCATGAAAGTTGGCATGTGTGCTTCTCTATCCCATATGCATCCAAACCTATGATCAAGTTTCAATTCTAAGAATTTGGTCAAAGATGAGACTCCATTCTACAGTTTTGTTAGGGTTTGGCTTAAAGATGCCGAAAATATATCTCAAGATCGTGAAAGTTGGCATGCACTCTTAGCTTCCAAATGTGCATTTAAATCTATGATTAAATTTTAATTCCAAGAAATTGGTTAAAAGTGAAACTTCGTTGTGCAGTTTCGCCAAGGTTGGGGTTAAAGGGGCCGAAAATAGCTCGGAGTGTCATGAAAGTTGGAGTGCACGCTTCTCTATCAAATGGGCATCCAAATCTATGATCAAATTTCAATTCCGAGAAATTGGTCAGAAGTGAAACTCCATCGTCCATTTTCACTAGAGTTGGGCTCAAAGGGGTCCAAATAGCTCGGAACATTGCAAAAATTGGCGTGCACATTTTTATATCAAATGGGCATCCAAATCTATGATCAAAATTCAACTCCAAGAATTTGGTCATAAGTGAAACTCCATCATTCGATTTCGCTAAGGTTTCGCTTCAAGGATGGGAAAATAGCTCTGAACATCACGAAAATTTTCGTGTATTCTTATCTAACTAGAAATCTCGCAAAAATATGTGTGCACGCTTATCTACCAAATGGGGATATCAGCGCTTTCAATAAGGTTGGGCTTAAAGCGGGTGAAAATATTTTGCAACGTCGTGAAATTTCATCTGCAAGCTTGCCTATCAAATGGACATCCAAATCTATGAGAACATTTCAATTCTGAGAAATTGCTCAAAAGTGAAACTCCGTCGTGCGGTTTCACTACGGTTGGGCTTAAAAGGGTTCAAAATAATAGCCCGAAATGTTGCAAAATTTGCAAAAATATGTGTGCCTTTTAAAAGGGTATCTAAATCTACTTTTAAATTTGATTTCTAAAAAATTGGACTCTTAAACGTTGGTTTGACCAAGGTCCAAAATAGCTCGAAATCCCTTGAAGGTGTGTATCAATGGTTATCTCTCAAATGGATACCTAAATTCTCTTTCAAATTTGAATTACAAGAAAGTCAGAAAAATAGCATCTCTTAGACCTTTGCTTGACCAACCTTGAATAACGACCAAAATAACTTCGAACGTTTTGAAAGTTGGTGTGCACTGTTATCTATCAAATGCTAAGATAAATCTATGATCAAATTTTAATTCTAAAAATTTTGTCAAAAGTGAAACACTGTTGTACAGTTTTGCTGAGGTTGGGATTAAAGGGGGTGAAATATTTTGGAACTTCTCGAAATTCCACGTGCACGCTTTTCTATCAAATGGGCATTCAAATCAATGATCAAATTTCAATTATAAGAAAATACTCAACAGTGAAACTTCGTCATGCATTTTCGCTAGGGTTGGGCTTAAAGGTGGTCAAAATAGCTTGGAACGTTGTGAAAGTTGGCGTGTATACTTGTTTATCTAATGGGCATCTAAATCTATGATCAAGTTTCAATTCGTAGAAGTTGGTCAAAAGTGAAACTTTGCGGTTTTGTTAGGGTTTGGCTTAAAGGAGTCGAAAATAACTCTGAACATCATGAAGGTTGGCGTGCACTCTTATATTCCAAATGCACGTTGAAATCTATGATCAAATTTTAATTCCAAGAAATTGGTCAAGAGTGAAACTCCGTCATGCGGTTTCCCTAAGATTGGGGTTAAAGGGGGTGAAAATAGCTCAAAACGTCGCGAAAGTTGGAGTGCATGGTTATCTATCAAACGGGCATCCAAATCTATGATCAAATTTGAATTCTGAGAAATTGGTGAGAAGTGAAACTCCATCGTGCATTTTTGCTAGGGTTGGGCTTCAAGGGGTCCAAATAGCTCGGACCATTGCAAACTTTTGGCGTGCACGTTTTTATATTAAACGGGCATCCAAATCTATGATCAAATTTCAACTCGGAAAATTTGGTCAAAAGTGAAACTCCATCATTCGATTCCACTAAGGTTTGGCTTAAAGGAGGGGAAAATGGCTCTGACAAATTGGAAACAAATGCAACTTTTTAGGCCTTGGTTTCACCAAGTTTTCCTAAGCTCCAAAATAGCTCGAAACCCCCTGAAAGTTTGTATGCATGGTTATCTCTCAAATGGGTACCTAAATTCTCTTTCAAATTTCAATAACAAAAAAGTTGAAAAAATAACATCTCTTAGACCTTTACTTGACCTAAATAGCTCTGAACATCATGAAATTTAGCATGCACTCTTATCTACGAAATGCATCGATAAATCTATGATTAAATTGTAATTTTTATAAATTAGTCAAACGTGAAACTCCATTGTGCAGTTTTGCTAAGGTTGGGCTTAAAGGGGTTGAAAATATTTTGGAATGTCTCAAAAGTTTGCATTCATGCTTGTTCATCAAATGGACATCCAAATTTCTGATCAAATTTAAATTCTAAGAAACTGCTCAAAAGTGAAACTCCGTCATGCAGTTTCGATAGGTTTGGGCTCAAAGGGGGTCAAAATAGCTTGAAATGTCGCAAAAGTTGGCATGTGTGCTTCTCTATCCCATGTGCATCCAAACCTATGATCAAGTTTCAATTCTGAGAATTTGGTGAAAGCTGAGACTCCATCGTACATTTTTGTTAGGGTTTGGCGTAAAGATGCCAAAAATATCTCTCAAGATCGTGAAAGTTGGCATGCACTCTTAGCTTCCAAATGTGCATTTAAATCTATGATTAAATTTTAGTTCCAAGAAATTGGTTAAAAGTGAAACTTCGTTGTGCAGTTTCGCCAAGGTTGGGGTTAAAGGGGCCGAAAATAGGTCGGAGTTTCACGAAAGTTGGAGTGCACGCTTTTCTATCAAACGGGCATCCAAATCTATGATCAAATTTCAATTCCGAGAAATTGGTCAGAAGTGAAACTCCGTCGTGTATTTTTGCTAGAGTTGGGCTCAAAGGGGTCCAAATAGCTCGGAACATTACAAAAGTTTGCGTGCACATTTTTATATCAAATGGGCATCCAAACCTATTATCAAAATTCAACTCCAAGAATTTGGTCAAAAGTGAAACTCCATCATTCGATTTCGCTAAGGTTTGGCTTCAAGGATGGGAAAATAGCTCTGAACATCACGAAAATTTTCGTGCATTCTTATCTAACTAGAAATCTCACAAAAATATGTGTGCACGCTTATCTACCAAATGGGGATATCGGCTCTTTCACTAAGGTTGCACTTAAAGGGAGTGAAAATAGCTCAGAACGTTACGAAATTTGTTGTGTACGCTTGTTTATTGAAATGGGTACCTAAATCCACTTTTAAATTTTAATTCTGAAAAAGTCGACAAAAGTGCATATTTTCAACCTTGGTTTGACCATCCTTGATTAAGGGCCAAACTAGCTCCAAATCTCATAAAAATAGGTTTCAATGCCTATATTTGAAATGGGTGTCTAAATCTACTTTAAAATTTGAATTTTGAGATATTGAAAATAATGCAATGTTTTAGGCCTTGGTTTGACGAAGTTTGACCGATGTTCAAAATGGCTTGCAATCCCTAAAAAATATACATGTAAGCTTTATCTACCAAATGGATACCTAAATACAGTTGCAACTTTCAATTTCGAGAAAGTCAATAAAAGTGTATTTCTTAGAACTTCGTTTGACCAACCTTAACTAAGCGCTGAAATAACCCGAAAACTCACAAAAATATGTGTGCAACCTTATCTCTTAAATGGGTATCTAAATATACTTTTACATTTGATTTCTAAGAAATTGGAAAAACGTGCAAGCTTTTAGTCCTTGGTTTCACCAAGTTTGACTAAGGTCCAAAATAGCTCGAAATCACCTGAGAGTTTGTATGCATGGTTATCTCTCAAATGGGTATCTAAATTCTCTTTCAAATTTCAATTATGAGAAAGTCAGAAAAATTTGATCTCTTAGACCTTTGCTTGCCCAGCCTTGAATAACGACCAAAATAGCTCTGAACATTGTGAAAGTTGGCATGACTCTTATCTACCAAATGCACAGATAAATCTACGATCAAATTTTAATTCTTGGAAATTGGTCAAAAGTGAAACTCCCTTGTGTTGTTTTGCTAAGGATGGGCTTAAAGTGGGTGAAAATATTTTGCAACGTCGTGAAAGTTCATCTGCAAGCTTGTCTATCAAATGGACATCCAAATCTATGAGAAAATTTCAATTCTGAGAAACTGCTCAAAAGTGAAACTCTGTCGTGCGGTTTCACTACGGTTGGGCTTAAAAGTGGTCAAAATAATAGCCCGAAACGTTGCAAAATTTGCAAAAATATGTGTGCATTTTAAATGGGTATCTAAATCTACTTTTAAATTTGATTTCTAATAAAGGGGGTGAAATATTTCGGAACGTCTCGAAATTTCGCGTGCACGCTTGTCTATCAAATGGGCGTTCAAATCAACGATCAAATTTCAATTAGAAGAAACTACTCAAAAGTGAAACTTCGTCATGCATTTTCACTAGGGTTGGGCTTAAAGGTGGTCAAAATAGCTTGGAACGTTGTGAAAGTTGGCGTGCATACTTGTTTATCTAATGGGAATCTGAATCTATGATCAGGTTTCGATTCGTAGAAGTTGGTCTAAAGTGAAACTTCGCGGTTTTGTTGGGGCTTGGTTAAAGGAGTCGAAAATAACTCTGAACATCATGAAAGTTGGCGTGCACTCTTATATTCCAAATGTACATCTAAATCTATGATCAAATTTTAATTCCAAGAAATTGGTCAAGAGTGAAACTCCGTCATGTGGTTTCCCTGAGATTGGGGTTAAAGGGGGTGAAAATAGCTCAAAACGTCGCAAAATTTGGAGTGCATGGTTATCTATCAAGCGGGTATCCAAATCTATGATCAAATTTCAATTCTGAGAAATTGGTCAGAAGTGAAACTCCATCGTGCATTTTTTCTAGGGTTGGGATTGAAGGCGTCCAAATAGCTTGGACCATTGCAAAATTTTCCGTGCACATTTTTATATCAAACTGGCATCCAAATGTATGATCAAATTTCAACTCCGAGAATTTGTTCAAAAGTGAAACTCCATCATTCGATTCCATGAAGGTTTGGCTTAAAGGAGGGGAAAAGGGCTCTGATAAATTGGAAACAAATGCAACTTTTTAGGCCTTGGTTTCACCAAGTTTTCCTACGGTCCAAAATAGCTCGAAACCCCCTGAAAGTTTGTATGCATGGTTATCTCTCAAATGGGTACCTAAATTCTCTTTCAAATTTCAATTAAAAAAAAGCTGAAAAAATAACATCTCTTAGACCTTTACTTGACCAAAATAGCTCCGAACATCATGAAAGTTAGCATGCACTCTTATCTACGAAATGCGTCAATAAATGTATGATTAAATTTTAATTTTTAGAAATTAGTCATACGTGAAACTCCATCGTGCAGTTTTGCTAAGGTTGGGCTTAAAGGGTTGAAAATATTTTGGAATGTGTCAAAAGTTTGCATGCATGCTTGTTCATCAAATGGCCATCCAAATTTCTGATCAAATTTAAATTCTAAGAAACTGCTCGAAAGTGAAACTCCGTCATGCGGTTACGACAGGTTTGGGCTTAAAGGGGGTCAAAATAGCTCGAAATGTCGCGAAAGTTGGCATGCATGCTTCTCTATCCCATATGCATCCAAACCTATGATCAAGTTTCAATTCTGAAAATTTGGTCAAATCTGAGACTCCATCGTACAGTTTTGTTAAGGTTTGGCTTAAAGATGCCGAAAATATCTCTCAAGATCTTGAAAGTTGGCATGCACTCTTAGCTTCCAAATGTGCATTTAAATCTATGATTAAATTTTAATTCCAAGAAATTGGTTAAATTTGAAACTTCGTTGTGCAGTTTCGCCAAGGTTGGGGTTAAAGGGACCAAAAATAACTCGAACTGTCATGAAAGTTGGAGTGCACGCTTCTCTATCAAATGGGCATCCAAATCTATGATCAAATTTCAATTTCGAGAAATTGGTCAGAAGTGAAACTCTGTCGTGCATTTTCGCTAGAGTTGGGCTCAAAGGGGTCCAAATAGCTCGGAACAATGCAAAAGTTGGCGTGCACATTTTTATATCAAATGGGCATCCAAATCTATGATCAAAATTCAACTCCAAGAATTTGGTCAAAAGTGAAACTCCATCATTCGATTTCGCTAAGGTTTGGCTTCAAGGATGGGAAAATAGCTCTGAACATCACAAAAATTTTCGTGCATTCTTATCTAACTAGAAATCTTGCAAAAATATGTGTGCAGGCTTATCTACCAAATGGGGATATCGGCACTTTCACTAAGGTTGCACTTAAAGGGAGTGAAAATAGCTCGGAACATTACGAAATTTGTTGTGTACGCTTGTTTATTGAAATGGGTACCTAAATCCACTTTTAAATTTTACTTCTGAAAAAGTCGAGAAAAGTGCATATTTTCAACCTTGGTTTGACCATCCTTGATTAAGGGCCAAACTAGCTCCAAATCTTGTAAAAATAGGTTTCAATGCCTATATTCGAAATGGGTATCTAAATCTACTTTAAAATTTGAATTTTGAGAAATTTAAAATAATGCAATGTTTTAAGCCTTTGTTTGACGAAGTTTGACCGATGTCCAAAATGGCTTGCAATCCCTAAAAAATATACATGTATGCTTTATCTACCAAATGGATACCTAAATACAGTTGCAAATTTCAATTTCGAGAAAGTCAATAAAAGTGCATTTCTTAGAACTTCATTTGACCAACCTTAACTAAGGGCTGAAATAACCCGAAATCTCACAAAAATATGTGTGCACGCTTTTGTCTTAAATGGGTATCTAAATATACTTTTACATTTGATTTCTAAGAAATTGGAAAAACGTGCAAGCTTTTAGGCCTTGGTTTGACCAAGTTTGACTAAGGTCCAAAATATCTCGAAATCACCTCAGAGTTTGTATGCATGGTTATCTCTCAAATGGGTATCTAAATTCTCTTTCAAATTTCAATTATGAGAAAGTCAGAAAAATCTGATCTCTTAGACCTTTGCTTGACCAACCTTGAATAACGACCAAAATAGCTCCGAACACTGTGAAAGTTGGCATGACTCTTATCTACCAAATGCACAGATTGTTAGAATATAATCCGTCGGGATTATAATATTGTAAATAAATAAATAAAATAGTTAGCTGAACAGTTACATAGGAAGGTGAAAAGGTTGATGAAGCTCAACCGTCACATGTAATATATAAATGTATTCATTAGCCATGAATAATATAGAATCGGGAGTTATACCTATTAGTGGTATCAGAGCTTGGCTGCCTGCCGTAACTCCTACCTGGATGCATTTCAGTCTTGGCATTCTGCGTGCTCCGTCAGTCTGTCAATCGCATGCATTGTATGCGTTACTCCTCCTTCTGCCTGCGTTTATTCTCTGCTAAAACTTTTGAATTAGCTTAACCCTAATTTTTCAGAACTGTGCATTGGAGCTGTGACTTCCATTTGTCTTTGTGGCTGGTATTTTGTTGTGTATTTGGCTGTGTGTTTAGCCATTCCCCATTTTCCCAGTCCTCCCATCCTTCTCTGTTTGACAGTCGATGAGAAAGAGAATGTTGTGCATGAATATTGTGGAGTAAACCCTAATTTGCATTCTGTTCAAATCTGCTCCTTGTGTGCTGAGCATTTTTTCTTCTATGCTTGAGGCCATATTCTTGCCATTGTAAGTGTAGTTCTCCAGCGAGTTCCTGGCCTCGAGGTCGGCCCAACTCAAGAGCTCCGTTACTAGCAATGGTAGCGTCTCCATCTCAACCATCAGTTCCCTGGTCTGTTCCATTTCCTTTGACAACGCTTTGATGCGCCTTATCGACTACAATTACTGTTGCGTTGAGTATATCTCCTCCATATACTGCTGCGAGCTATATTGAATCTATATGCTTTTTGAGACTGCAATTATTGCGTTGAGTATATCTCCTCCAGCTCGTGAAGAGACCACCGTAACGATTGACTGCATGAATCGTGACTATGTTGAAGTGTAGACTGGTGAGAAGACAGTCACGTTGAAGGTATGTTGGAGTTGAGAGAGCATGGAGTGCGACTGTGCTAATAAACTGCGACCTGTGATTGCAGTGAGACTGCGTTGAGAAAGAATACCAACGTTGGAGGAGTCGTGGGGGCTGCCTGCGTGAAGAATGTTCTCTCCAAGAATGTGGAGGTAAGGATGTAATGAGTATCTGCATGGATACTGCATAAAACCTAAATTTACCCTAGATTCTGTGTGAAGTTTGAAGTGAAATATTTCCATATTTATGAATGGTGTGGCTGCTGCATAAATGCTGCGTGTAGTATGAGCCTGTATTAATAAATTTTAAGGTGGAGCTTGTTTCTATTGAAGCCTGAGAATAAGAGTGGACATGCTGCGGTGGTTGTTTCCTCAAAGCGAATCGATTCCATCCGTTCTAGCTGGCACTTGGCTACCCTCATCACGCCTGGATTCCCCATTTTCCTTTTTGGCACAAAAAAGACACTAACACCCAGTTCCATATTTGGTTCCGTTGTAACGAGTTTCCATTTTGTCTCAAGATCGTTGGAGCTCTTGGTTTGTGCTTGCCTGGTTACTGACAGGAAGATTAGAGATTTCAAGTAGATATTTGTAGTGGGTTATTTGAAGGCTTGTGGTGTGCAATTTCTTTTGATTGACCGCGTTCTACGAGTTTGGTGGTTCTATTGAAATTGCAGAAGGAATTGGCTTGGCCTGTAAGTAGCAGGCGTTTCCAGCATAGACTGAAGGATTTCTACTCTCAATGGTCAAAGGTTTGCAGGTTATGGACAATTTAGTTTTGTTATGAAGAAATTGTCCACAAATTGGTATATATAAAAGAGGCTTCAGAATAGTTGTGAACTACTACAAGTGCATCGAACTCAATTGTTTGAGTATTCTACAAGTCTGTTCAAAGATAATGTATTGAGGTATTATTGTAATTTTTTATAAGAAGATTTGAATTGTCCATGTAAACAACACTCTAAAGTAAAATTACATGGAGATGCGTTGAAAGCATTCAAATCCTTGTGTTTCATCTCTACGTGGGAGATATTTATGAATCCACTACCTAAGCTATTGGCTAAGCTGTTGTACTATGAATACTGTTGGATGAATATTCACACCATTACCAATTGCATAAAGACCCTGAAGGCTGCGAATTGGTACTGAATTTCTTCTCCCTGAATTGTTGTGAATTGAAGCTGCGATACTGTCATTGTATCACTTTAAAACCTGAAGTTGAGATTGTAAATCACCTTGGTAGAGACTGTAGACCTGCAAGGTTATTATTTTTTTTCTATTTCTCTTTGTCATATCAAGTTCATTATTGTAAATTACACTAACAGTTGTAAAGATGCAATATTTGGCATCAATAGTTGGTGCCACTCTCTCGGGAAAAGATCATTCCAAAGGAGAAAGCAGCAAGAGAGGCAGAGGAAGAAGAAACTTCAGAGACAAAGGGGGCAGAAACAACTTCACCAAAAGATCAGATTTGCAGTGCAAGCATTGTGGAAAGACTCGACACACATCAGATCAATGTTGGGCTTCGTGGGACTCCATCAAAGACAAACATAACCAGAATAAAGATGACCAAGATGCTAGTAAATATTCTGATTCTTTTATTGTTGCACATTGTAATCTTGGATTTAATGAAATGACTTCACTTTCATCTTACAAAGATTGTTGGCTACTTGATACTGGTGCAACATAACACATGACATTTAGAAAAGACTGTTTTGAAGAACTTAATGAAACAATAGATGGCATAGTTTACTTTGCAGATAAGTCAAGTCTTAAACCAAAGGGAATGGGCACCATTCGACTGAAGATGCTTGGATTCCCTGATTTCTTGTTGAAGAATGTTCTCTATCTTTCAGAGTTGTAGAGAAGCCTGTTGTCCTTGGTGGAGATTCGACAGCGAGGCCATTCCATCCACATGTTTGATGGAATCGTTGAAATAAGAAATTCCTCTGACAACCAAGTCATCATGACTGGATACGAAGATGGGAAGCTGCTGAAGCTAAAGGGTTCATCTGCAAGAGTTCAGAACTATGCCTACCTCTCTCAGCATGGAGAAGGTAATTTTTCATCTAGTTCATTGTGGCATGCAATATTTGGTCATCTAAATTATAACAGTCTTCGTTTGTTGAGAAAGAATGGTGTATTTGGTTTGCCCACCATTCCTAAAGAGAAGAACAAATATGATGCATGTATATTAGGGAAACATAGTAAGCTGCCATTCCATGAATCTAATTTCAGAGCAAGTAGGAAATTAGAACTAGTGCATTCTGATTTATGTGGCCCAATGCCAACTCCTTCAGCAAATGGAAATAAGTATTTTATGACATTTGTTGATGACTACTCAAGAATGTGCTGGATTTACTGTTTAAAGACAAAATCAGAAGCATTTCAAACATTCAAAGACTTTCATGCATTGATTGAAAAACAAGCACAATAAAAAATTGGTACACTTCGTACTGATAATGGGAAAGAATACACTTCAAATGCTTTTTAAGATTATCTTCGCCAACATGGAATTGCACATCAGACTACAGTTCCCTACAATCCTCAACAAAACGGTCTAGCAGAAAGAATGAATAGAACCATAATGAATATGGTTCGCTCAATGATGTTTTTCAAGAATGTAAAACTAATGTTTTGGGGTGATGCAGTAAAATGTGCAGCATATTTGAGAAACAGAAGTCCCTCAAATGCTCTTGAGAACAAGAATCCACATGAAATGTGGTTTGGCCATCTCCCTTCAGTCAGGCATCTCAGAGTTTTTGGTTCCACCTGTTATGCCTTGATTCCAAAGGAGCAAAGAAAAAATCTTGGTTCTCAAAGCAGAAGATGCATTTTCCTGGGGTACGAAGAATACTCCAAGGCATACCATTTGTATGATGAGGTAAACAAGAAATTTTTTATTTCCAGAGATGTCATTTTTCTTGAGACTAATAAAAATGACCAGTCCATTGAGAGACAGCTTGATCATTTGGAAAGTTATCCTCATCCAAAGACATATTCTGAAAATGAATATGAAATTCCAAATCTTGAAGGGGGGATTCCTATTTGGATCAACCTTTGGAATTTCCATATGAAGCACCAACTCCCCCGCATGAAGAAGTTCCTGCTAATTCACCTGAACAAGAGGTTCAACTGGATGATGTGATTGGGAGAATTGAAAGACTCTCAATCAATGATGAAGCACCACCCACTGATCAACCAGGACCTTCATGGAAGATTCCTAAATGGGCCACAAAGACACTTCAAAGTGTCCATCCGGATTAAGTTGGAAAGACGAGAATGAGAAGTTCAAAAAGACATGAAGATGGAGGAGGAGCAGATAATTCAGGTGATGACATGGATGTATCATTTGATTGTGAATTTAATTTATCTGCTAACTTTGAACCAAATTCCTTTGAAGAATATTCTACTCGAGTTGAGTGAAAAGAAGCTATGCAGAATGAGTGTGATGCACTCATAAAGAATGGAACTTGGAAGCTAGTTGACCCTCCAGTTGGAACCAAACCAATTGGCTGCAAGTGGGTGTACAAGAACAAATACAGATCAGATGGATCACTTGACAAGCACAAAGTGAGGCTTGTAGCAAAAGGATATGCACAGAAGGAAGGAATTGACTATTAAGAAACATTTTCTCCTACAGCAAAATGGGCTACCATCCGAACCTTACTCTCTTTAGCTGCTCAGAAAGGGTGGAAAGTTCATCAAATTGATGTGAAGACTGCTTTCTTGAATGGAGACTTGAAAGAGAATGTCTTCATGTCTCAGCCAGAAGGATTTGTTGTGAAAGGAAAAGAACAAAAGGTATGCAAGCTTGTCAAATCCTTGTATGGCCTAAAACAAGCACCTTGCGCATGGTATGAAAAGTTAACCGAGCATCTTTTGAAGTTAAATTTCGAACATTTTGATCTTGATGATGCAACACTGTTTATAAAGAAAGTTGGAAGATCTGTTGTGTATCTTGTGGTGTACGTAGATGATCTTTTTATGACAGGGAACAATGAGAGCTATATAGCATCCATAAAGAAAGATTTGAAAAATATCTTTGAAATGACAGATATTGGACATCTCCACTATTACTTAGGAATTCAAGTCACTCAACATCCTAAGTACATATTCCTATCTCAGAAAAAATATGTTGGAGAACTACTAAACAAATTTTGCATGACAGAATGTAATCCTATATCTACTCCAATGGAATAGAAAATGAAGCTCACATCAAGCGAAGGAAAAGAATTTGAAGATGCAACCAAGTATCGACAACTTGTAGGAAGTCTTATCTACCTTACAACAACTAGACCAGATATTTCTTATGTTGTTGGCATACTTTCAAGGTTCATGTATAAACCTTGTGAAGGACACTGGTCAGCTACAAAGAGGGTTCTAAGATACTTGAAGGGGACTCAAGACGTTGGACTCAAGTACTCTAAAGTGGATGACTTCAAACTTATTGGGTACTCAGACTCATATTTTGATGGCGATAAGGAGACAGGAGTATCAACTTCTGGATACACTATGATTCTTGGATCAGCGGCTGTCTCATGGAGATCACGCAAATAGTCAGTTCCAGCAGATTCAACAACAGAAGCAGAATATGTGGCTGCAGCTGAAGCAACGAAATAAATAGTATGGCTCAGGAAGATACTTGAAGATTTGCAAGAAAAACAAGAAAATTACACTCCATTATTGGTCGACAATACTTCTGTAATCAAGCTGGCTAAGAATCCTAGATTCCATGATCGAACCAAACACATCAACACAAAGTATCATTTGATTCGACATCATGTAGAGACCAAGACAGTCCATCTTCGACATTGTTCCACAAATGATCAAGTTGCAGAAATATGTGTGCCTCTTAAATGGGTATCTAAATCTACTTTTAAATTTGATTTCTAGGAAATTGGAATTTTAGGCGTTGGTTTGACCAAGGTCCAAAATAGCTCGAAATCCCCTGAAAGTGTGTATGAATGGTTATCTCTCAAATGGATACCTAAATTCTCTTCCAAATTTGAATTACAAGAAAGTCAGAAAAATAGCATCTCTTAGACCTTTCCTTGACCAACCTTGAACAACGACCAAAATAACTTCGAACATTTTGAAAGTTGGTGTGCACTGTTATCTACCAAATGCTAAGATAAATCTATGGTTAAATTTTAATTCTGAAAAATTTGTCGAAAGTGAAACACTGTTGTACAGTTTTGTTGAGGTTGGGATTAAAGGGGGTGAAATATTTTGGAACGTCTCAAAATTTCGCGTGCACGCTTGTCTATCAAATGGGCGTTCAAATCAATGATCAAATTTCAATTATAAGAAACTACTCAAAAGTGAAACTTCGTCATGCATTTTCACTAGGGTTGGGCTTAAAAGTGGTCAAAATAGCTTGGAATGTTGTGAAAGTTAGCGTGCATACTTGTTTATCTAATGGGCATCCAAATCTATGATCAAGTTTCAATTCGTAGAAGTTGGTCAAAAGTGAAACTTTGCGGTTTTGTTAGGGTTTGGCTTAAAGGAGTCGAAAATAACTCTGAACATCATGAAAGGTGGCGTGCACTCTTATATTCCAAATGCACATTTAAATCTATGATCAAATTTTAATTCCAAGAAGTTGGTCAAGAGTGAAACTCCGTCATGCGGTTTCCCTAAGATCGGGGTTATAGGGGGTCAAAATAGCTCAAAATGTCACAAAAGTTGGAGTGCATGGTTACCTATCAAACGGGCATCCAAATCTATGATCAAATTTCAATTCTGAGAAATTGGTCAGAAGTGAAACTCCATCGTGCATTTTTTCTAGGGTTGGGCTTGAAGGGGTCCAAATAGCTCGGACCATTGCAATAGTTGGCGTGCACATTTTTATATCAAACGGGCATCCAAATATATGATCAAATTTCAACTCCGAGAATTTGGTCAAAAGTGAAACTCCATCATTCGATTCCACTAAGGTTTGGCTTAAAGGAGGGGAAAATGCCTCTGAGAAATTGGAAACAAATGCAACCTTTTAGGCCTTGGTTTCACCAAGTTTTCCTCAGGTCCAAAATAGCTCAAAACACCCTGAAAGTTTGTATGAATGGTTATCTCTCAAATGGGTACCTAAATTCTCTTTCAAATTTCAATTACAAAAAAGCTGAAAAAATAACATCTCTTAGACCTTTACTTGACCAAAATAGCTCTGAACATCATGAAAGTTAGCATGCACTATTGTCTACGAAATGCGTCGTTAAATCTATGGTTAAGTTTTAATTTTTAGAAATTAGTCAAACGTGAAACTCCATTGTGCAGTTTTGCTAAGGTTGGCCTTAAAGGGGTTGAAAATATTTTGGAATGTCTCAAAAGTTTGCATGCATGATTGTTCATCAAATGGGCATGCAAATTTCTGATCAAATTTAAAATCTAAGAAACCGCTCAAAAGGGAAACTCCGTCATGCGGTTTCGACAGGTTTGGGCTTAAAGGGGGTCAAAATAGCTCGAAATGTCGCGAAAGTTGGCATGCATGCTTCTCTATCCCATATGCATCCAAACCTATGATCAAGTTTCAATTCTGAGAATTTGGTCAAAGCTGAGACTCCATCGTACAGTTTTGTTAAGGTTTGGCTTAAAGATGTCGAAAATATCTCTCAAGATCGTGAAAGTTGGCATGCACTCTTAGCTTCCAAATGTGCATTTAAATATATGATTAAATTTTAATTCCAAGAAATTGGTTAAAAGTGAAACTTCGTTGTGTAGTTTTGCCAAGGTTAGGGTTAAAGGAGCCGAAAATAGCTCGGAGTGTCACGAAAGTTGGAGTGCATGCTTCTCTATCAAATGGGCATCCAAATCTATGATCAAATTTCAATTCCGAGAAATTGGTCAGAAGTGAAACTCCGTCGTGCATTTTTTGCTAGAGTTGGGCTCAAAGGGGTCCAAACAGCTCGGAACATTGCAAAAGTTGGCGTGCACATTTTTATATCAAATGGGCATCCAAATCTATGATCAAAATTCAACTCCAAGAATTTGGTCAAAAGTGAAACTCCATCATTCGATTTCGCTAAGGCTTGGCTTCAAGGATGGGAAAATAGCTCTGAACATCACGGAAATTTTCGTGCATTCTTATCTAACTAGAAATATCGCAAAAATATGTGTGCACGATTATCTACCAAATGGGGATATCGGCGCTTTCACTAAGGTTGCACTTAAAGGGAGTGAAAATAGCTCGGAACGTTACGAAATTTGGTGTGTACGCTTGTTTATTGAAATGAGTACCTAAATCCACTTTTAAATTTTAATTCTGAAAAAGTCGACAAAAGTGCATATTTTCAACCTTGGTTTGACCATCCTTGATTAAGGGCCAAACTAGATACAAATAGGTTTCAATGCCGATATTTGAAATGGGTATCTAAATCTACTTTAAAATTTGAATTTTGAGAAATTGAAAATAATGCAACGTTTTAGGCCTTGGTTTGACGAAGTTTGACCGATGTCCAAAATGGCTTGCAATCCCTAAAAAATTTAACATGTATGCTTTATCTACCAAATGGATACCTAAATACAGTTGCAAATTTCAATTTCGAGAAAGTCAATAAAAGTGCATTTCTTAGAACCTCGTTTGACCAACCTTAACTAAGGGCTGAAATCATCCCGAAATCTCACAAAAATATGTGTGCACGCTTATCTCTTAAATGGGTATCTAAATATACTTTTACATTTGATTTCTAAGAAATTGGAAAATCGTGCAAGCTTTTAGGCCTTGGTTTGACCAAGTTTGACTAGGTTCCAAAATAGCTCGAAATCACCTCAGAGTTTGTATGCATGGTTATCTCTCAAATAGGTATCTAAATTCTCTTTCAAACTTCAATTATGAGAAAGTCAGAAAAATCTGATCTCTTAGACCTTTGCTTGACCATCCCTGAATAACGACCAAAATAGATCGGAACACTGTGAAAGTTGGCATGACTCTTATCTACCAAATGCACAGATAAATCTACGATCAAATTTTAATTCTGGGAAACTGGTCAAAAGTGAAACTCCCTTGTGTTGTTTTGCTAAGGTTAGGCTTAAAGCGGGTGAAAATATTTTGCAATGTCGTGAAAGTTCATCTGCAATCTTGTATATCAAATGGACATCCAAATGTATGAGAAAATTTCAATTCTAAGAAACTGCTCAAAAGTGAAACTCTGTCGTGCGGTTTCACTACGGTTGAGCTTAAAAGGGGTCAAAATAATAGCCCAAAACGTTGCAAAATTTGCAAAAATATGTGTGCCTCTTAAATGGGTATCTAAATCTACTTTTAAATTTGATTTCTAAGAAATTGGACTTTTAGGCGTTTGTTTGACCAAGGTCCAAAATAGCTCGAAATCCCCTGAAAGTGTGTATGAATGGTTATCTCTCAAATGGATACCTAAATTCTCTTTCAAATTTGAATTACAAGAAAGCCAGAAAAATAGCATCTCTTAGACCTTTGCTTGACCAACCTTGAATAACAACCAAAATAACTTCGAACATTTTGAAAGTTGGTGTGCACTGTTATCTACCAAATGCTAAGATAAATCTATGATCAAATTTTAATTCTGAAAAAATTGTCGAAAGTGAAACACTGTTGTATAGTTTTGTTGAGGTTGGGATTAAAGGGGGTGAAATATTTTGGAACGTCTCGAAATTTCACGTGCATGCTTGTCTATCAAATGGCCGTTCAAATCAATGATCAAATTTCAATTATAAGAAACTACTCAAAAGTGAAAATTTGTCATGCATTTTCACTAGGGTTGGGCTTAAAGGTGGTCAAAATAGCTTGGAACGTTGTGAAAGTTGGAGCGCATACTTATTTATCTAATGAGCATCCAAATCTATGATCAAGTTTCAATTCCTAGATGGTGGTCAAAAGTGAAACTTTGCGGTTTTTTTAGGGTTTGGCTTAAAGGAGTCGAAAATAACTCTAAACATCATGAAAGTTGGCGTGCACTCTTATATTCCAAATGCACATCTAAATCTATGATCAAATTTTAATTCCAAGAAATTGGTCAAGAGTGAAATTCCGTCATGCGGTTTCCCTAAGATTGGGGTTAAAGGGGGTGAAAATAGCTCAAAACATTGCAAAAGTTGGAGTGCATGGTTATCTATCAAACGGGCATCCAAATCTATAATCAAATTTCAATTCTGAGAAATTGGTCAAAAGTGAAACTCCATCGTGCATTTTTGCTAGGGTTGGGCTTGAAGGGGTCCAAATAGCTCGGACCATTGCAAAAGTTGACGTGCACATTTTTATATCAAACGGGCATCCAAATCTATGATCAAATTTCAACTCCAAGAATTTGGTCAAACGTGAAACTCCATCATTCAATTCCACTAAGGTTTGGCTTAAAGGAGGGGAAAATGGCTCTGAGAAATTGGAAACAAATGCAACTTTTTAGGCCTTGGTTTCACCAAGTTTTCCTAAGGTCCAAAATAGCTCGAAACCCCCTGAAAGTTTGTATGCATGGTTATCTCTCAAATGGCTACCTAAATTCTCTTTCAAATTTCAATTACAAAAAAGCTGAAAAAATAACATCTCTTCGACCTTTACTTGACCAAAATAGCTCCGAACATCATGAAAGTTAGCATGCACTCTTGTCTACGAAATGCGTCGATAAATATATGAATAAGTTTTAATTTTTAGAAATTAGTCAAACGTGAAACTCCATTGTGTAGTTTTGCTAAGGTTGGGCTTAAAGGGGTTGAAAATATTTTGGAATGTCTCAAAAGTTTGCATGCATGCTTGTTCATCAAATGGGCATGCAAATTTCTGATCAAATTTAAATTCTAAGAAACTGCTCAAAAGTGAAACTCCGTCATGTGGTCTCGACAGGTTTGGGCTTAAAGGGGGTCAAAATAGCTTGAAATGTCGCGAAAGTTGGCATGCATGCTTCTCTATCCCATATGCATCCAAACCTATGATCAAGTTTCAATTCTGAGAATTTGGTCAAAGCTAAGACTCCATCGTACAGTTTTGTTAGGGTTTGGCTTAAAGATGCCTAAAATATCTCTCAAGATCGTGAAAGTTGGCATGCACTCTTAGCTTCCAAATGTGCATTTAAATCTATGGTTAAATTTTAATTCCAAGAAATTGGTTAAAAGTGAAACTTTGTTGTGCAGTTTCGCCAAGGTTGGGGTTAAAGGGGCCGAAAATAGCTCGGAGTGTCACGAAAGTTGGAGTGCACGCTTCTCTATCAAATGGGCATCCAAATTTATGATCAAATTTCAATTCCAAGAAATTGGTCAAAAGTGAAACTCCGTCGTGCATTTTCGCTAGAGTTGGGCTCAAAGGGGTCCAAATAGCTCGGAACATTGCAAAAGTTGGCGTGCACATTTTTATATCAAATGGGCATCCAAATCTATGATCAAAATTCAACTCCAAGAATTTGGTCAAAAGTGAAACTCCATCATTCGATTTCGCTAAGGTTTGGCTTCAAGGATAGGAAAATAACTCTGAACATCACGAAAATTTTCATGCATTCTTATCTAACTAGAAATCTCGCAAAAATATGTGTGCACGCTTAGCTACCAAATGGGGATATCGGCGCTTTCACTAAGGTTGCACTTAAAGGGAGTGAAAATAGGTCGGAACGTTACGAAATTTGGTGTGTACGCTTGTTTATTGAAATGGGTACCTAAATCCACTTTTAAATTTTACTTCTGAAAAATCGACAAAAGTGCATATTTTCAACCTTGGTTTGACCATCCTTTATTAAGGGCCAAACTAGCTTCAAATCTTGTAAAAATAGGTTTCAATGCCTATATTTGAAATGGGTGTCTAAATCTAATTTAAAATTTGAATTTTGAGAAATTGAAAATAATGCAACATTTTAGGCCTTGGTTTGACGAAGTTTGACCGATGTCGAAAATGGCTAGCAATCCCTAAAATTTATACATGTATGCTTTATCTACCAAATGGATACCTAAATACAGTTACAAATTTCAATTTCGAGAAAGTCAATAAAAGTGCATTTCTTAGAACTTCGTTTGACCAACCTTAACTAAGGGATGAAATAACTTGAAATCTCACAAAAATATGTGTGCACGCTTATCGCTTAAATGGATATCTAAATATAATTTTACATTTGATTTCTAATAAATTGGAAAAACATGCAAGCTTTTAGGACTTGGTTTGACCAAGTTTGATTAAGGTCCAAAATAGCTCGAAATCACCTCAGAGTTTGTATGCATGGTTATCTCTCAAATGGGTATCTAACTTCTAGTTCAAATTTCAATTATGAGAAAGTCAGAAAAATCTGATCTCTTATATCTTTGCTTGACCAGCCTTGAATAACGACCAAAATAGCTCCGAACACTGTGAAAGTTGGCATGACTCTTATCTACCAAATGCACAGATAAATCTACGATCAAATTTTAATTCCGGGAAATTGGTCAAAAGTGAAACTCCCTTGTGTTGTTTTGCTAAGGTTGGGCTTAAAGCAGGTGAAAATATTTTGCAACGTCGTGAAAGTTCATCTGCAAGCTTGTCTATCAAATGGACGTCCAAATCTATGAGAAAATTTCAATTCTGAGAAAATGCTCAAAAGTGAAACTCTGTCGTGAGGTTTCACTACGATTGGGCTTAAAAGGGGTCAAAATAATAGCCCAAAACGTTGCAAAATTTGCAAAAATATGTGTGCCTCTTAAATGGGTATCTAAATCTACTTTTAAATTTGATTTCTAAGAAATTGGACTTTTAGGCGTTGGTTTGACCAAGGTCCAAAATAGCTCGAAATCCCCCAAAAGTGTGTATGAATGGTTATCTCTCAAATGGATACCTAAATTCTCTTTCAAATTTGAATTACAAGAAAGTCATAAAAATAGCATCTCTTAGACCTTTGCTTGACCAACCTTGAATAACGACCAAAATAACTTCGAACATTTTAAAAGTTGGTGTGCACTGTTATCTACCAAATGCTAAGATAAATCTATGATCAAATTTTAATTCTAAAAAATTTGTCAAAAGTGAAACACTGTTGTACAGTTTTGCTGGGGTTGGGATTAAAGCGGGTGAAATATTTTGGAACGTCTCGAAATTCCGCGTGCACGCTTGTCTATCAAATGGGCGTTCAAATCAATGATCAAATTTCAATTATAAGAAACTACTCAAAAGTGAAACTTCGTCAAGCATTTTCGCTAGGGTTAGGCTTAAAGGTGGTCAAAATAGCTTGGAACGTTGTGAAAGTTGGCGTGCATACTTGTTTATCTAATGGGCATCCAAATCTATGATCAAGTTTCAATTTGTAGAAGTTGGTCAAAAGTGAAACTTTGCGGTTTTGTTAGGGTTTGGCTTAAGGGAGTCGAAAATAACTATTACATCATGAAGGTTGGCGTGCACTCTTATATTCCAAATGCACATCTAAATATATGATCAAATTTTAATTCCAAGAAATTGGTCAAGAGTGAAACTCCGTCATGTGGTTTCCCTAAGATTGGGGTTAAAGGGGGTGAAAATAGCTCAAAACGTCGCAAAAGTTGGAGTGCATGGTTATCTATCAAATGGGCATCCAAATCTATGATCAAATTTGAATTCTGAGAAATTGGTCAGAAGTGAAACTCCATCGTGCATTTTTGCTAGGGTTGGGCTTGAAGGGGTCCAAATAGCTCGGACCATTGCAAAAGTTGGCGTGCACATTTTTATATCAAACGAGCATCGAAATCTATGATCAAATTTCAACTCCGAGAATTTGGTCAAAAGTAAAACTCCATCATTCGATACCAGTAAGGTTTGGCTTAAAGGAGGGGAAAATGGCTAAGAGAAATTGGTAACAAATGCAACTTTTTAGGCCTTGGTTTCACCAAGTTTTCCTAAGCTCCAAAATAGCTCGAAACCCCCTGAAAGTTTGTATGCATGGTTATCTATCAAATGGGTACCTAAATTCTCTTTCAAATTTCAATTACATAAAAGCTGAAAAATTAACATCTCTTAGACCTTTACTTGACCGAAATAGCTCCGAACATCATGAAAGATAGCATGCACTCTTATCTACGAAATGCGTCGATAAATCTATGATTAAATTTTAATTTTTAGAAATGAGTCAAACGTGAAACTGCATTGTGCAGTTTTGCTAAGGTTGGGCTTAAAGGGGTTGAAAATATTTTGGAATGTCTCAAAAGTTTGCATGCATGCTTGTTCATCAAATGGGCATCCAAATTTCTGATCAAATTTAAATTCTAAGAAACTGCTCAAAAGTGAAACTCTGTCATGTGGTTTCGACAGGTTTGGGCTTAAAGTGGGTCAAAATAGCTCGAAATGTCACGAAATTTGGCATGCATGCTTCTCTATCCCATATGCATCCAAACCTATGATCAAGTTTCGATTCTGAGAATTTGGTCAAAGCTGAGACTCCATCGTACAGTTTTGTTAGGGTTTGGCTTAAAGATGCCGAAAATATCTCTCAAGATCGTGAAAGTTGTCATGCACTCTTAGCTTCCAAATGTGCATTAAAATCTATGATTAAATTTTAATTCCAAGAAATTGGTTAAAAGTGAAACTTCGTTGTGAAGTTTCGCCAAGGTTGGGGTTAAAGGGGCCGAAAATAGCTCGGAGTGTCACGAAAGTTGGAGTGCCCGCTTCTCTATCAAATGGGCTTCGAAATCTATGATCAAATTTCAATTCCGATAAATTGGTCAGAAGTGAAACTCCATCGTGCATTTTCGCTAGAGTTGGGCTCAAAGGGGTCTGAATAGCTCGAAACATTGCAAAATTTGGCGTGCACATTTTTATATCAAATGGGCATCCAAATCTATGATCAAAATTCAACTCCAATAATTTGGTCAAAAGTGAACTCCATCATTCGATTTCGCTAAGGTTTGGCTTCAAGGATGGGAAAATAGCTCTGAACATCATGGAAATTTTCATGCATTCTTATCTAACTAGAAATCTCGCAAAAATATGTGTGCACGCTTATCTACCAAATGGGGATATTGGCGCTTTCACTAAGGTTGCACTTAAAGGGAGTGAAAATAGCTCGGAATGTTATGAAATTTGGTGTGTATGCTTGTTTATTGAAATGGGTACCTAAATCCACTTTTAAATTTTAGTTCTGAAAAAGTCGACAAAAGTGCATATTTTCAACCTTGGTTTGACCATATTTGATTAACGGCCAAACTAGCTCCAAATCTCATAAAAATAGGTTTCAATGCCTATATTTGAAATGGGTATCAAAATCTACTTTAAAATTTGAATTTTGAGAAATTGAAAATAATGCAACATTTTAGGACTTGGTTTGACGAAGTTTGACCGATGTACAAAATGGATTGCAATCCCTAAAAAATATACATGTATGTTTTATCTACCAAATGGATACCTAAATACAGTTGCAAATTTCAATTTCGAGAAAGTCAATAAAAGTGCATTTCTTAGAACTTCGTTTGACCAACCTTAACTAAGGGCTTAAATAACCCGAAATCTCACAAAAATATGTGCGCACGCTTATCTCTTAAATGGGTAACTAAATATACTTTTACATGTGATTTCTAAGAAATTGGAAAAACTTGCAAGATTTTAGGCCTTGGTTTGACCAAGTTTGACTAAGGTCCAAAATAGCTCGAAATCACCTCAGAGTTTGTATGCATGGTTATCTCTCAAATGGGTATCTAAATTCTCTTTCAAATTTCAATTATGAGAAAGTCAGAAAAATCTGATCTCTTAGACCTTTGCTTGACTGGCCTTGAATAACGACCAAAATAGCTCCGAACATTGTGAAAGTTGGCATGACTCTTATCTACCAAATGCATAGATAAATCTACGATCAAATTTTAATTCTGGAAAATTGGTCAAAAGTGAAACTCCCTTGTGTTGTTTTGCTAAGGTTGGGCTTAAAGGGGGTGAAAATATTTTGCAACGTCGTGAAAGTTCATCTGCAAGCTTGTCTATCAAATGGACATCCAAATCTATGAGAAAATTTCAATTCTGAGAAACTGCTCAAAAGTGAAACTCTGTCGTGCGGTTTCACTAAAAGGGGTCAAAATAATACCCTGAAACGTTGCAAAATTTGCAAAAATATGTGTGCCTCTTAAATGGGTATCTAAATCTACTTTTAAATTTGATTTCTAAGAAATTGGACTTTTAGGCGTTGGTTTGACCAAGGTCCAAAATAGCTCGAAATCCCCTGAAAGTGTGTCTGAATGGTTATCTCTCAAATGGATACCTAAATTCTCTTTCAAATTTGAATTACAAGAAAGTCAGAAAAATAGCATCTCTTAGACATTTGCTTGACCAACCTTGAATAACGACCAAAATAACTTCGAACATTTTGAAAGTTGGTGTGCATTGTTATCTACCAAATGCTAAGATAAATCTATGATCAAATTTTAATTCTGAAAAATTTGTCAAAAGTGAAACACTGTTGTACAGTTTTGCTGAGGTTGGGATTAAAGGGGGTGAAATATTTTGGAACGCCTCGAAATTCTGTGTGCATGCTTGTCTATCAAATGGGCATTCAAATCAATGATCAAATTTCAATTATAAGAAACTACTCACAAGTGAAACTCCATCGTGCATTTTTTCTATGGTTGGGCTTGAAGGGCTCCAAATAGCTCGGACCATTGCAAAAGTTGGCGTGCACGTTTTTATATCAAACGGGCATCCAAATCTATGATCAAATTTTAACTCTGAGAAATTGGTCAAAAGTGAAACTCCATCATTCGATTCCACTAAGGTTTGGCTTAAAGGAAGGGAAAATGGCTCTGAGAAATTGGAAACAAATGCAACTTTTTAGGCCTTGGTTTCACCAAGTTTTCCTAAGGTCCAAAATAGCTCGAAACCCCCCGAAAGTTTGTGTGCATGGTTATCTCTCAAATGGGTACCTAAATTCTCTTTCAAATTTCAATGACAAAAAAGCTGAAAAAATAACATCTCTTAGACCTTTACTTGACCGAAATAGCTCCGAACATCATGAAAGTTAGCATGCACTCTTATCTACGAAATGCGTCGATAAATCTATGATTAAATTTTATTTTTTAGAAATTAGTCAAACGTGAAACTCCATTGTGCAGTTTTGCTAAGGTTGGGCTTAAAGGGGTTGAAAATATTTTGGAATGTCTCAAAAGTTTGCATGCATGCTTGTTCATCAAATGGGCATCAAAATTTCTGATCAAATTTAAATTCTAAGAAACTGCTCAAAAGTGAAACTACGTCATGCGGTTTCGACAGGGTTGGGCTTAAAGGGGGTCAAAATAGCTTGAAATGTCGTGAAAGTTGGCATGCATGCTTCTCTATCCCATATGCATCCAAACCTATGATGAAGTTTCTATTCTGAGAATTTGGTCAAAGCTGAGACTCCATCGTATAGTTTTCTTCGGGTTTGGCTTAAAGATGCCAAAAATATCTCTCAATATCGTGAAAGTTGGCATGTACTCTTAGCTTCCAAATGTGCATTTAAATCTATGATTAAATTTTAATTCCAAGAAATTGGTTAAAAGTGAAACTTCGTTGTGCAGTTTCGCCAAGGTTGGGGTTAAAGGGGCCGAAAATAGCTCGGAGTGTCACGAAAGTTGGAGTACACACTTCTCTATCAAATGGGCATCCAAATCTATGATCAAATTTCAATTCCAAGAAATTGGTCAGAAGTGAAACTCCGTCGTGCATTTTCACTAGAGTAGGGCTCAAAGGGGTCCAAATAGCTCGGAACATTGCAAAAGTTGGCGTGCACATTTTTATATCAAATGGGCATCCAAATCTATGCTCAAAATTCAATTCCAAGAATTTGGTCAAAAGTGAAACTCCATCATTCGATTTCGCTAAGGTTTGGTTTCAAGGATGGGAAAATAGCTCTGAACATCACGAAAATTTTCGTGCATTCTTATCTAACTAGAAATTTCGCAAAAATATGTGTGCATGCTTATCTACAAAATGGGGATATCGGCGCTTTCACTAAGGTTGCACTTAAAGGGAGTGAAAATAGCTCGGAACGTTACGAAATTTGGTGTGTACGCTTGTTTATTGAAATGGGTACCTAAATCCACTTTTAAATTTTAGTTCTGAAAAAGTCGACAAAGGTGCATATTTTCAACCTTGGTCTGACCATCCTTGATTAAGGGCCAAACTAGCTCGAAATATTGTAAAAATAGGTTGCAATGCCTATATTTGAAATGGGTATCTAAATCTACTTTAAAATTTGAATTTTGAGAAATTGAAAATAATGCAACGTTTTAGGCCTTGGTTTGACGAAGTTTGACCGATGTCCAAAATGGCTTGCAATCCCTAAAAAAGATACATGTATGCTTTATCTACCAAATGGATACCTAAATACAGTTGCAAATTTCAATTTCGAGAAATTCAATAAAAGTGCATTTCTTAGAACTTCGTTTGACCAACCTTAACGAAGGGCTGAAATAACCCGAAATCTCACAAAAACATGTGTGCATGCTTATCTCTTAAATGGGTATCTAAATATACTTTTACATTTGATTTCTAATAAATTGGAAAAACGTTTAAGATTTTAGGCCTTGGTTTGACCAAGTTTGACTAAGGTCCAAAATAGCTCGAAATCACCCCAGAGTTTGTATGCATGGTTATCTCTCAAATGGGTATCTAAATTCTCTTTCAAATTTGAATTATGAGAAAGTTAGAAAAAATTGATCTCTTAGACCTTTGCTTGACCAGCCTTGAATAACGACCAAAATAGCTCCGAACACTATGTTGGAATGACTCTTATCCAGCAAATGCACAGATAAATCTACGATCAAATTTTAATTCTGGGAAATTGGTCGAAAGTGAAACTCCCTTGTGTTGGTTTGCTAAGGTTGGGCTTAAAGCGGGTGAAAATATTTTGCAACGTCGTGAAATTTCATCTGCAAGCTTGTCTACTGAATGGACATCCAAATGTATGAGAAAATTTCAATTCTAAGAAACTGCTCAAAAGTGAAACTCTGTCGTGCGGTTTCACTACGGTTGGGCTTAAAAGGGGTCAAAATAATAGCCTGAAACGTTGCAAAATTTGCAAAAATATGTGTACCTCTTAAATGGGTATCTAGATCTACTTTTAAATTTGATTTCTAAGAAATTGGACTTTTAGGCGTTGGTTTGACCAAGGTCCAAAATAGCTCGAAATCCCCTGAAAGTGTGTATGAATGGTTATCTCTCAAATGGATACCTAAATTCTCTTTCAAATTTGAATTACAAGAAAGTCAGAAAAATAGCATCTCTTAGACCTTTGCTTGACCAACCTTGAATAACGACCAAAATAACTTCAAACATTTTGAAAGTTGGTGTGCACTGTTATCTACCAAATGCCAAGATAAAATTTTAATTCCGAAAAATTTGTCAAAAGTGAAACACTGTTGTACAGTTTTGCTGAGGTTGGGATTAAAGGGGGTGAAATATTTTGGAACGTCTCGAAATTTCGCATGCATGCTTCTCTATCAAATGATCGTTCAAATCTATGATCAAATTTCAATTATAAGAAACTACCCAAAAGTGAAACTTCGTCATGCATTTTCGCAAGGGTTGGGCTTAAAGCGGGTGCAAATATTTTGCAACGTCGTGAAAGTTCATCTGCAAGCTTGTCTATCAAATGGATGTCCAAATGTATGAGAAAATTTCAATTCTGAGAAACTGCTCAAAAGTGAAACTCTGTCGTGCGTTTTCACTACGGTTGGGCTTAAAAGGGGTCAAAATAATAGCCCGAAACGTTGCAAAATTTGCAAAAATATGTGTGCCTCTTAAATGGGTATCTAAATCTACTTTTAAATTTGATTTCTAAGAAATTGGTATTTTAGGCGTTGGTTTGACCAAGGTCCAAAATAGCTCAAAATCCCCTGAAAGTGTGTATGAATGGTTATCTCTCAAATGGATACCTAAATTCTCTTTCAAATTTGAATTACAAGAAAGTCAGAAAAATAGCATCTCTTAGACCTTTGCTTGACCAACCTTGAATAACGACCAAAATAACTTCGATCATTTTGAAAGTTGGTGTGCACTGTTATCTACCAAATGCCAAGATAAAATTTTAATTCCGAAAAATTTGTCAAAACTGAAACACTGTTATACAGTTTTGCTGAGGTTGGGATTAAAGGGGGTGAAAAATTTTGGAACGTCTCGAAATTTCATGTGCACGCTTGTCAATCAAATGGGTGTTCAAATCTATGATCAAATTTCAATTATAAGAAACTACTCAAAAGTGAAACTTCGTCATGCATTTTCGCTAGGGTTGGGCTTAAAGGTGGTCAAAATAGCTTGGAACGTTGTGAAAGTTGGCATGCATACTTGTTTATCTAATGGGAATCCAAATCTATGATCAAGTTTCAATTCGTAGAAGTTGGTCAAAAGTGAAACTTTGCGGTTTTGTTAGGGTTTGGCTTAAAGGAGTCGAAAATAACTCTGAACATCATGAAAGTTGGCGTGCACTCTTATATTCCAAATGCACATCTAAATCTATGATCAAATTTTAATTCCAAGAAATTGGTCAAGAGTGAAACTTTGTCATGCGGTTTCCCTAAGATTGGGGTTAAAGGGGGTGAAAATAGCTCAAAATGTCACAAAAGTTGGAGTGCATGGTTATCTATCAAACGGGCATCCAAATCTACGATCAAATTTCAATTTTGAGAAATTGGTCAGAAGTGAAACTCCATCGTATACTTTTGCTAGGGTTGGGCTTGAATGGGTCCAAATAGCTCGGACCATTGCAAAAGTTGGCGTGCATGTTTTTATATCATACGGGCATCCAAATCTATGATCAAATTTCAACTCCGAGAATTTGGTCAAAAGTGAAACTCCATCATTTGATTCCACTAAGGTTTGGCTTAAAGGAGGGGAAAATGGCTCTGAGAAATTCGAAACAAATGCAACTTTTTAGGCCTTGGTTTCACCAAGTTTTCCTAAGGTCCAAAATAGCTCGAAACCCCTTGAAAGTTTGTATGCGTGGTTATCTCTCAAATGGGTACCTAAATTCGCTTTCAAATTTCAATTACAAAAAAGCTGAAAAAACAACATCTCTTCGACCTTTACTTGACCAAAATAGCTCCGAACATCATGAAAGTTAGCATGCACTCTTATCTATGAAATGTGTCGATAAATCTATGATTAAATTTTTATTTTTACAAATTAGTCAAACATGAAACTCCATAGTGCAGTTTTTCTAAGGTTGGGCTTAAAGGGGTTGAAAATATTTTGGAATGTCTATAAATTTTGGATGCATGCTTGTTCATCAAATGGGCATCCAAATTTCTGATCAAATTTAAATTCTAAGAAACTGCTCAAAAGTGAAACTCTGTCATGCGGTTTCGATAGGTTTGGGCTTAAAGGGGGTCAAAATAGCTCGAAATGTCGTGAAAGTTGGAATCCATGCTTCTCTATCCCATATGCATCCAAACCTATGATCAAGTTTCAATTCTAAGAATTTGGTCAAAGCTGAGACTCCATCATACAGTTTTGTTAGGGTTTTCGCTTAAAGATGCCAAAAATATCTCTCAAGATTGTGAAAGTTGGCATGCACTCTTAGCTTCCAAATGTGCATTTAAATCTATGATTAAATTTTAATTCCAAGAAATTGGTCAAAAGTGAAACTTAGTTGTGCAATTTCGCCAAGGTTGGGGTTAAAGGGAGAGAAAATAGCTCGGAGTGTCAAGAAATTTGGAGTGCACGCTTCTCTATTAAATGGGCATCCAAATCTATGATCAAGTTTCAATTCTGAGAAATTCGTCAGAAGTGAAACTCCGTCATGCATTTTCGCTAGAGTTGGGCTCAAAGGGGTCCAAATAGCTCTGAACATTGCAAAATTTGGCGTGCACATTTTTATATCAAATGGGCATCCAAATCTATGATCAAAATTCAACTCCAAGAATTTGGTCATAAGTGAAACTCCATCATTCGATTTCGCTAAGGTTTGGCTTCAAGGATGGGAAAATAGCTCTGAACATCACGAAAATTTTCATGCATTCTTATCTATCTAGAAATCTCGCAAAAATATGTCTGCACGCTTATCTACCAAATGGGGATATCGGCGCTTTCACTAAGGTTTCACTTAAAGGGAGTGAAAATAACTCAGAACGTTACGAAATTTGGTGTGTATGCTTGTTTATTCAAATGGGTACCTAAATCCACTTTTAAATTTTAATTCTGAAAAAGTCGACAAAAGTGCATATTTTCAACCTTGATTTGACCATCCTTGATTAAGGGCCAAACTAGATCCAAATCTAGTAAAAATAGGTTTCAATGCCTATATTTCAAATGGGTATCTAAATCTACTTTAAAATTTGAATTTTGAGAAATTGAAAATAATACAACGTTTTGGGCCTTGGTTTGACGAAGTTTGACCAATGTCCAAAATGGCTTGCAATCCCTAAAAAATATACATGTATGCTTTATCTACCAAATGGATACCTAAATACAGTTGCAAATTTCAATTTCAAGAAAGTCAATAAAAGTGCATTTCTTAGAACTTCGTTTGACCAACCTTAACTAAGGGCTGAAATAACCCGAAATCTCACAAAAATATGTGTGCACGCTTATCTCTTAAATGGGTATCTAAATATACTTTTACATTTAATTTCTAAGAAATTGGAAAAACGTGCAAGCTTTTAGGCCTTGGTTTGACCAAGTTTGACTAAGGTGCAAAATAGCTCAAAATCACCTCAGAGTTTGTATGCATGGTTATCTCTCAAATGGGTATCTAAATTCTCTTTCAAATTTCAATTATGAGAAAATCAGAAAAATATGATCTCTTAGACCTTTGCTTGACTAGCCTTTAATAACGACCAAAATAGCTCCGAACACTGTGAAAGTTGCCATGACTCTTATCTACCAAATGCACAGATAAATCTACGATCAAATTTTAATTCCGGGAAATTGGTCAAAAGTGAAACTCCCTTGTGTTGTTTTGCTAAGGTTGGGCTTAAAGCGGGTGAAAATATTTTGCAACGTCGTGAAAGTTCATCTGCAAGCTTGTCTATCAAATGGACATCCAAATCTATGACAAAATTTCAATTCTGAGAAAATGCTCAAAAGTGAAACTCTGTCGTGCGGTTTCACTACGGTTGGGCTTAAAAGGGGTCAAAATAATAGCCCGAAAAGTTGCAAAATTTGCAAAAATATGTGTGCCTCTTAAATGGGTATCTAGATCGAATTTTACATTTTATTTCTAAGAAATTGGACTTTCAGGCATTGGTTTGACCAAGGTCCAAAATACCTTGAAATCTCCTGAAAGTGTTTATAAATGGTTATCTCTCAAATGGATACCTAATTTCTCTTTCAAATTTGAATTACAAGAAAGTCAGAAAAATAGCATCTCTTTGACCTTTGTTTGACCAACCTTGAATAACGACCAAAATAACTTTGAACATTTTGAAAGTTGGTGTGCATTGTTATCTACCAAATGCTAAGATAAATCTATGATCGAATTTTAATTCTGAAAAATTTGTCAAAAGTGAAACACTGTTGTACAGTTTTGCTGAGGTTGGGATTAAAGGGGGTGAAATATTTTGGAACGTCTCAAAATTTCGCGTGCACGCTTGTCTATCCAATGGGCGTTCAAATCAATGATCAAATTTCAATTATAAGAAACTACTCAAAAGTGAAACTTCGTCATGCATTTTCTCTAGGGTTGGGATTAAAGGTGGTCAAAATATCTTGGAACGTTGTGAAAGTTGGCGTGCATACTTGTTTATCTAATGGGCATCCAAATCTATGATCAAGTTTCAATTCCTAGAATTTGGTCAAAAGAGAAACTTTGCGGTTTTGTTAGGGTTTGGCTTAAAGGAGTCGAAAATAACTCTGAACATCATGAAATTTGGCGTGCACTCTTATATTCCAAATGCACATCTAAATCTATGATCAAATTTTAATTCCAAGAAATTGGTCAAGAGTGAAACTCCGTCATGCAGTTTCCCTAAGATTGGGGTTACAGGGGGTGAAAATAGCTCAAAACGTTGCAAAAGTTGGAGTGCATGGTTATCTATCAAACGGGCATCCAAATCTATGATCAAATTTCAATTCTGAGAAATTGGTCAACAGTGAAACTCCATCGTGCATTTTTACTAGGGTTGGGCTTGAAGGGGTCCAAATAGCTTGGACCATTGCAAAAGTTGGCGTGCACGTTTTTTATCAAACGGGCATCCAAATCTATGATCAAATTTCAACTCCGAGAATTTGGTGAAAAGTGAAACTCCATCATTCGATTCCACTAAGGTTTGGCTTAAAGGAGGGGAAAATGGCTCTGAGAAATTGGAAACAAATGCAACTTTTTAGGCCTTGGTTTCACCAAGTTTTCCGAAGGTCCAAAATAGCTTGAAACCCCCTGAAAGTTTGTATGCATGGTTATCTCTCAAATGGGTACCTAAATTCTCTTTCAAATTTCAATTACAAAAAACTGGAAAAATAATATCTCTTAGACCTTTACTTGACAAAAATAGCTCCGAACATCATGAAAGTTAGCATGCACTCTTATCTACGAAATGCGTCGATAAATCTATGATTAAGTTTTAATTTTTAGAAATTAGTCAAACGTGAAACTCCATTGTGCATTATTGCTAAGGTTGGTCTTAAAGGGGTTGAAAATATTTTGGAATGTCTCAAAAGTTGGCATGCATGCTTGTTCTTCAAATGGGCATCCAAATTTCTGATCAAATTTAAATTCTAAGAAACTGCTCAAAAGTGAAACTCCGTCATGCGGTTTCGACAGGTTTGGGCTTAAAGGGGGTCAAAATAGCTTGAAATGTTGCGAAAGTTGGCATGCATGCTTCACTATCCCATATGCATCCAAACCTATGATCAAGTTTGAATTCTGAGAATTTGGTCAAAGCTGAGACTCCATCATACAGTTTTGTTAGGGTTTGGCTTAAAGATGCCGAAAATATCTCTCAAGAAGTTGGCATGCACTCTTAGCTTCCAAATGTGCATTTAAATCTATGATTAAATTTTAATTCCAAGAAATTGGTTAAAAGTGAAACTTCATTGTGCAGTTTCGCCAAGGTTCGGGTTAAAGAGGCCGAAAATAGCTCGGAGTGGTACGAAAGTTGGAGTGCACGCTTCTCTATCAAATGCGCATCCAAATCTATGATCAAATTTCAATTCCAAGAAATTGGTCAGAAGTGAAACTCCGTCGTGCATTTTCGCTAGAGTTGTGCACAAAGGGGTCCAAATAGCTCGTAACATTGCAAAAGTTGGCATGCACATTTTTATATCAAATGGGCGTCCAAATCTATGATCAAAATTTGACTCCAAAAATTTGGTCAAAAGTGAAACTCCATCATTCGATTTCGCTAAGGTTTGGCTTCAAGGTTTCGCTAAAATTTTCATGCATTCTTATCTAACTAGAAATATCGCAAAAATATGTGTGCACGCTTATCTACCAAATGGGGATATTGGCGCTTTCACTAAGGTTGCACTTAAAGGGAGTGAAAATAGCTCGAAACGTTACGAAATTTGGTGTGTATGCTTGTGTATTGAAATGGCTACCTAAATCCACTTTTAAATTTTAATTCTGAAAAAGTCGAGAAAAGTGCATATTTTCAACCTTGGTTTGACCATCCCTGATTAAGGGCCAAACTAGCTCCAAATATCGTAAAAATAGGTTTCAATGTGTATATTTGAAATGGGTATCTAAATCTACTTTAAAATTTGAATTTTGAGAAATTGAAAATAATGCAACGTTTTAGGCCTTAGTTTGACGAAGTTTGACCGATGTCCAAAATGGCTTGCAATCCCTAAAAAATATACATGTATGCTTTATCTACCAAATGGATACCTAAATACAGTTGCAAATTTCAATTTCGAGAAAGTCAATAAAAGTGCATTTCTTAGAACTTCGTTTGACCAACCTTAACTACGGGCTGAAATAACCCGAAATCTCACAAAAATATGTGTGCACGCTTATCTCTTAAATGGGTATCTAAATATACTTTTACATTTGATTTCTAAGAAATTGGAAAAACGTGCAAGCTTTTAGGCCTTGGTTTGACCAAGTTTGACTAAGGTCCAAAATAGCTCGAAATCACCTCAGAGTTTGTATTCATGCTTATCTCTCAAATGGGTATCTAAATTCTCTTTCAAATTTCAATTATGAGAAAGTCAGAAAAATCTGATCTCTTAGACCTTTGGTTGACCAGCCTTGAATAACGACCAACATAGCTCTGAACACTGTGAAAGTTGACATGACTCTTATCTACCAAATGCACAGATAAATCTACGATCAAATTTTAATTCTGGGAAATTGGTCAAAAGTGAAACTCCCTTGTGTTGTTTTGCTAAGGTTGGGCTTAAAGCGGGTGAAAATATTTTGCAACGTCGTGAAAGTTCATCTGCAAGCTTGTCTATCAAATGGACATCCAAATCTATGACAAAATTTCAATTCTGAGAAACTGCTCAAAAGTGAAACTCTATCGTGCGGTTTCACTACGGTTGGGCTTAAAAGGGGTCAAAATAATAGCCCGAAACGTTGCAAAATTTGCAAAAATATGTGTGCCTCTTAAATGGGTATCTAAATCTACTTTTAAATTTGATTTCTAAGAAATTGGACTTTTAGGCGTTGGTTTGACCAAGGTCCAAAATAGCTCGAAATCCCCTGAAAGTGTGTATGAATGGTTATCTCTCAAATGGATACCTTAATTCTCTTTCAAATTTGAATTACAAGAAAGTCAGAAAAATAGCATCTCTTAGACCTTTGCTTGACCAACCTTGAATAATGACCAAAATAACTTCAAACATTTGGAAAGTTGGTATGCACTGTTATCTACCAAATGCTAAGATAAATCTATGATCAAATTTTAATTTTGAAAAATTTGTCAAAAGTGAAACAGTGTTGTACAGTTTTGCTGAGGTTGGGATTAAAGGGGGTGAAATATTTTTGAAAATCTCGAAATTTCGTGTGCATGCTTGTCTATCAAATGGGCATTCAAATCAATGATGAAATTTCAATTATAAGAAACTACTTAAAAGTGAAACTTCGTCATGCATTTTCGCTAGGGTTGGGCTTAAAGGTGGTCAAAATAGCTTCGAACGTTGTGAAAGTTGGCGTGCATACTTTTTTATCTAATGGGCATCCAAATCTATGATCAAGTTTCAATTCGTATAAGTTGGTCCAAAGAGAAACTTTGCGGTTTTGTTACGGTTTGGCTTAAAGGAGTCGAAAATAGCTCTGAACATCATGAAAGTTGGCGTGCACTCTTATGTTCCAAATGCACATATAAATCTATGATCAAATTTTAATTCCAAGAAATTGGTCAAGAGTGAAACTCCATCATGTGGTTTCCCTAAGATTGGGGTTAAAGGGGGTGAAAATAGCTCAAAACGTCGCAAAAGTTGGAGTGCATGGTTATCTATCAAACGGGCATCAAAATCTATGACCAAATTTCAATTATGAGAAATTGGTCAGAAGTGAAACTCCATCGTGCATTTTTGCTAGGGTTGGGCTTGAAGGCGTCCAAATAGCTCAGACCATTGCAAAAGTTGACGTGCACGTTTTTATATCAAACGAGCATCCAAATCTATCATCAAATTTCAACTTCGAGAATTTGGTCAAAAGTGAAACTCCATCATTCGATTCCACTAAGGTTTGGCTTAAAGGAGGGGACAATGGCTCTGAGAAATTGGAAACAAATGTAACTTTTTAGGCCCTGGTTTCACCAAGTTTTCCTAAGGTCCAAAATAGATCGAAACCCCATGAAAGTTTGTATGCATGGTTATCTCTGAAATGGGTACCTAAATTCTCTATCAAATTTCAATTACAAAAAAGCTGAAAAAATAACATCTCTTAGACCTTTACTTGACCAAAATAGCTTCGAACATCATGAAAGTTAGCATGCACTCTTATCTACAAAATGCGTCGATAAATCTATGATTAAGTTTTAATTTTTAGAAATTAGTCAAACGTGAAACTCCATTGTGCATTATTGCTAAGGTTGGGCTTAAAGGTGTTGAA
The DNA here is from genome assembly GCA_001517045.1 of Pseudotsuga menziesii. Classification (NCBI taxonomy): domain Eukaryota; kingdom Viridiplantae; phylum Streptophyta; class Pinopsida; order Pinales; family Pinaceae; genus Pseudotsuga; species Pseudotsuga menziesii. Next base: position 1,180,984 of record LPNX011001810.1, on the reverse strand, counting down.
AATGTTTTGGAATGTCTCAAAAGTTTGCATGCATGCTTGTTCATCAAATGGGCATCCAAATTTTTTATCAAATTTAAATTCTAAGAAACTGCTCAAAAGAGAAACTCCGTTATGCGGTTTCGACAGGTTTGGGCTTAAAGGGGGTCAAAATAGCTCGAAATGTCACGAAAGTTGGCATGCATGCTTCTCTATCCCATATGCATCCAAACCTATTATCAAGTTTCAATTCTGAGAATTTGGTCAAAGCTGAGACTCCATCGTACAGTTTTGTTAGGGTTTGGCTTAAAGATGCCGAAAATATCTCTCAAGAGCATGAAAGTTGGCATGCACTCTTAGCTTCCAAATGTGCATTTAAATCTATAATTGAATTTTAATTCCAAGAAATTGGTTAAAAGTGAAACTTCGTTGTGCAGTTTCACCAAGGTTGGGGTTAAAGGGGCTGAAAATAGCTCGGAGTGTCACGAAAGTTGGAGTGCACACTTCTCTATCAAATGGGTATCCAAATCTATGATGAAATTTCAATTCTGAGAAATTGGTCAGAAGTGAAACTCTGTCATACATTTTCGCTAGAGTTCGGCTCAAAGGGGTCCAAATAGCTCGGAATATTGCAAAAGTTGGCATGCACATTTTTATATCAAATGGGCATCCAAATCTATGATCAAAATTAAACTCCAAGAATTTGGTCAAAAGTGAAACTCCATCATTCGATTTCGCTAAGGTTTGGCTTCAAGGATGGGAAAATAGCTCTGAACATCATGGAAATTTTCATGCATTCTTATCTAACTAGAAATCTCACAAAAATATCTGTGCACGTTTATCTACCAAATGGGGATATCGGTGCTTTCAGTAAGGTTGCACTTAAAGGGATTGAAAATAGCTCGAAACATTACGAAATTTGGTGTGTACGCTTGTTTATTGAAATGGGTACCTAAATCCACTTTTAAATTTTAATTCTGAAAAAGTCGACAAAAGTGCATATTTTCAACCTTGGTTTGACCATCCTTGATTAAGGCCAAACTAGCTCCAAATGTCGTAAAAATAGGTTTCAATGCCTATATTTGAAATGGGTATCTAAATCTACTTTAAAATTTGAATTTTGAGAAATTGAAAATAATGCAACGTTTTAGACCTTGGTTTGATGAAGTTTGATCGATGTCTAAAATGGCTTGCAATCCCTAAAAAATATACATGTATGCTTTATCTACCCAATGGATACCTAAATACAATTGCAAATTTCAATTTCAAGAAAGTCAATAAAAGTGCATTTCTTAGAACTTCGTTTGACCAACCTTAACTAAGGGTTGAAATAACCCGAAATCTCACAAAAATATGTGTGCACGCTTATCTCTTAAATGTGTATCTAAATATACTTTTACATTTGATTTCTAAGAAATTGGAAAAACATGCAAGCTTTTAGGCCTTGGTTTGACCAAGTTTGACTAAGGTCCAAAATAGCTCGAAATCACCTCAGAGTTTGTATGCATGGTTATCTCTCAAATGGGTATCTAAATTCTCTTTCAAATTTCAATTATGAGAAAGTCAGAAAAATCTGATCTCTTAGACCTTTGCTTGACTAGCCTTGAATAACGACCAAAATAGCTCTGAACACTGTGAAAGTTGGCATGAATCTTATCTACCAAATGCACAGATAAATCTACGATCAAATTTTAATTCTGGGAAATTAGTCAAAATTTTCAAAAATATGTGTGCCTCTTAAATGGGTATCTAAATCTACTTTTAAATTTGATTTCTAATAAATTGGACTTTTAGGCGTTGGTTTGACCAAGGTCCAAAATAGCTCGAAATCCCCTGAAAGTGTGTATGAATGGTTATCTCTCAAATGGCTACCTAAATTCTCTTTCAAATTTGAATTACAAGAAAGTCAGAAAAATAGCATCTCTTAGACCTTTGCTTGACCAACCTTTAATAACAACCAAAATAACTTCAAACATTTTGAAAGGTGTGCACTGTTACCTACCAACTGCTAGGATAAATCTATGATCAAATTTTAATTCTGAAAAATTTGTCGAAAGTGAAACACTGTTGTACAGTATTGCTGAGGTTGGGATTAAAGGGGGCGAAATATTTTGGAGCCTCTCGAAATTTTGCGTGCACGCTTGTCTATCGGATGGGCGTTCAAATCAATGATCAAATTTCAATTATAAGAAACTACTCAAAAGTAAAACTTCGTCATGCATTTTCACTAGGGTTGGGCTTAAAGGTGGTCAAAATAGCTTGGAACGTTGTGAAAGTTGGCGTGCATACTTGTTTATCTATTGGGCAACCAAATCTATGATCAAGTTTCAATTCGTAGAAGTTGGTCAAAAATGAAACTTTGCGGTTTTGTTAGGGTTTGGCTTAAAGGAGTCGAAAATAACTCTGAACATCATGAAAGTTGGCGTGCACTGTTATATTCCAAATGCACATCTAAATCTATGATCAAATTTTAATTCCAATAAATTGGTCAAGAGTGAAACTCCGCGATGCGGTTTCCCTAAGACTAGGGTTAAAGGGGGTCAGAAGTGAAACTCCATCGTGCATTTTTGCTAGGGTTGGGCTGGAAGGGGTCCAAATAGCTCAGACTATTGCAAAAGTTGGCATGCACTTTTTTATATCAAACGGGCATCCAAATCTATGATCAAATTTCAATTCCGAGAATTTGGTCAAAAGTGAAACTCCATCATTCAATTCCACTAAGGTTTGGCTTAAAGGAGGGGAAAATAGCTCTGAGAAATTCAAAACAAATGAAACTTTTTAGGCCTTGGTTTCACCAAGTTTTCCTAAGGTCCAAAATAGATCGAAAACCCTTGAAAGTTTGTGTGCATGGTTATCTCTCAAATGGGTACCTAAATTCTCTTTCAAATTTCAATTACAAAAAAGCTGAAAAAATAACAACTTTTAGACCTTTACTTGACCAAAATAGCTCCGAACATCATGAAAGTTAGCATGCACTCTTATCTACGAAATGCGTCGATAAATCTATGATTAAGTTTTAATTTTTAGAAATTAGTCAAACGTGAAACTCCATTGTGCAGTTTTGCAAAGGTTGGGCTTAAAGGGGTTGAAAATATTTTAGAATGTCTCAAAATTTTGTATGCATGCTTGGTCATCAAATGGGCATCCAAATTTCTGATCAAATTTAAATTCTAAGAAACTGCTCAAAAGTGAAACTCCGTCATGCGGTTTCGACAGGTTTGGGCTTAAAGGGGGTCAAAATAGCTCGAAATGTCATGAAAGTTGGCATGCATGCTTCTCTATCCCATATCCATCCAAACCTATGATCAAGTTTCAATTCTGAGAATTTGGTCAAAGCTAAGACTCCATCATACAGGTTTGTTAGGGTTTGGCTTAAAGATGCCGAAAATATCTCTTAAGATCGTGAAAGTTGGGATGCACTCTTAGCTTCCAAATGTGCATTTAAATCTATGATTAAATTTTAATTCCAAGAAATCAGTCAAAAGTGAAACTTCATTGTGCAGTTTCCCCAAGGTTGGGGTTAAAGGGGGCGAAAATAGCTCGGAGTGTCATGAAAGTTGGAGTGCACGCTTCTCTATTAAATGGGCATCCAAATCTATGATCAAATTTTAATTCCTAGAAATTGGTCAGAAGTGAAACTCCGTCGTGCATTTTCGCTAGAGTTGGGCTCAAAGGGGTCCAAATAGCTCGGAACATTGCAAAAGTTGGCGTGCACATTTTTATATCAAATGGGCATCCAAATGTCTAATCAAAATATGTGTGGACGCTTATCTACCAAATGAGGATATCGGCGCTTTCACTAAGGTTTCACTTAAAGGGAGTGAGAATAGCTCAGAACGTTACGAAATGGGGATATCGTACAATTTTGTTAGGGTTTGTCTTAAAGATGCTGAAAATATCTCTCAATATCGTGAAAGTTGGCATGCACTCTTAGCTTCCAAATGTGCATTTAAATCTATGATTAAATTTTAATTCCAGGAAATTGGTTAAAATTGAAACTTCGTTGTGCAGTTTCGCCAAGGTTGGTATTAAAGGGGCCGAAAATAGCTCGGAGTGTCACTAAAGTTGGAGTGCACACTTCTCTATCAAATGGGCATCCAAATATATGATCAAATTTCAATTCTAAGAAATTGGTCTGAAGTGAAACTCCGTCGTGCATTTTCGCTAGAGTTGGGATTAAAGGGGTCCAAATAGCTCGGAACATTGCAAAAGTTGGCGTGCACATTTTTATATCAAATGGGCATCCAAATGTATGATAAAAATTCAACTCCAAGAATTTGGTCAAAAGTGAAACTCCATCATTCGATTTCCCTAAGGTTTGGCTTCAAGGATGGGAAAATAGCTCTGAACATCACAAAAATTTTCCTGCATTCTTATCTAACTAGAAATCTCGCAAAAATATGTGTGCACACTTATCTACCAAATGGGGATATCAGCGCTTTCACAAAGGTTGCACTTAAAGGGAGTGAAAATAGCTCGGAACGTTACGAAATTTGGTGTGTACACTTGTTTATTGAAATGGGTACCTAAATCCACTTTTAAATTTTAATTCTGAAAAAGTTGACAAAAGTGCATATTTTCAACCTTGGTTTGACCATCCTTGATTGATTTCCAAACTATCTCCAAATCTCGTAAAAATAGGTTTCAATGCCTATATTTGAAATGGGTATGTAAATCTACTTTAAAATTTGAATTTTGAGAAATTGAAAATAATGCAACGTTTTAGGCCTTGGTTTGACAAAGTTTGACCGATGTCCAAAATGGCTTGCAATCCCTAAAAAATAGACATGTATGCTTTATCTACCAAATGGATACCTAAATACAGTTGCAAATTTCAATTTCGAGAAAGTCAATAAAAGTGCATTTCTTAGAACTTCGTTTGACCAACCTTAACTAAGGGCTGAAATAACCCGAAATCTCACAAAAATATGTGTGCACGCTTATCTCTTAAATGGGTATCTAAATATACTTTTACATTTGATTTCTAAGAAATTGGAAAAACGTGCAAGCTTTTAGGCCTTGGTTTGACCAAGTTTGACTAAGGTCCAAAATAGCTCGAAATCACATCAGAGTTTGTATGCATGGTTATCTCTCAAATGGGTATCTAAATTCTCTTTCAAATTTCAATTATGAGAAAGTCAGAAAAATCTGATCTCTTAGACCTTTTCTTGGCCAGCCTTGAATAACGACCAAAATAGCTCCGAAGACTGTGAAAGTTGGCATGACTCTTATCTACCAAATGCACAGATAAATCTACGATCAAATTTTAATTCTTGGAAATTGGTCAAAAGTGAAACTCCCTTGTGTTGTTTTGCTAAGGTTGGGCTTAAAGCGGGTGAAAATATTTTGCAACGTTGTGAAAGTTCAAATGCAAGCTTATCTATCAAATGGACATCCAAATCTATGAGAAAATTTCAATTCTGAGAAACTGCTCAAAAGTGAAACTTTGTCGTGCGGTTTGACTACGGTTGGGCTTAAAAGGGGTCAAAATAATAGCCCAAAACGTTGCAAAATTTGCAAAAATATGTGTGCATCTTAAATGGGTATCTAAATCTAATTTTAGATTTGATTTCTAAGAAATTGAACTTTTAGGCGTTGGTTTGACCAAGGTCCAAAATAGCTCGAAATCCCCTAAAAGTGTGTATGAATGGTTCTCTCTCAAATGGATACCTAAATTCTCTTTCAAATTTGAATTACAAGAAAGTCAGAAAAATAGCATCTCTTAGACCTTTGCTTGACCAACCCTGAATAACAACCAAAATAACTTCGAACATTTTGAAAGTTGGTGTGCATTGTTATCTACCAAATGCTAAGATAAATCTATGATCAAATTTTAATTCTGAAAAATTTGTCAAAAGTGAAACATTGTTGTACAGTTTTGCTGAGGTTGGGATTAAAGGGGGTGAAATATTTTGAAACGTCTCGAAATTTCGCGTGCATGCTTGTCTATCAAATGGGCATTCAAATCAATCATCAAATTTCAATTATAAGAAACTACTCAAAAGTGAAACTTCGTCATGCAATTTCAATAGGGTTGGGCTTAAAGGTGGACAAAATAGCTTGGAACGTTGTGAAAGTTGGCGTGCATATTTGTTTATCTAATGGGCATCCAAATCTATGATCAAGTTTCAATTCGTAGAAGTTGGTCACAAGTGAAACTTTGCGGTTTTGTTATGGTTTCTCTTAAAGGAGTCGAAAATAACTCTGAACATCATGAAAGTTGGCGTGCACTCTTATATTCCAAATGCACATCTAAATCTATGATCAAATTTTAATTCCAAGAAATTGGTCAAGAGTGAAACTCAGTCATGCGGTTTCCCTAAGATTGGGGTTAAAGGGGGTGAAAATAGCTCAAAACGTCGCAAAAGTTGGAGTGCATGGTTATCTATCAAACGGGCATCCAAATCTATGATCAAATTTCAATTCTGAGAAATTGGTCAACAGTGAAACTCTATCGTGCATTTTAGCTAGGGTTGGGCTTGAAGGGGTCCAAATAGCTCGGACCATTGCAAAAGTTGGCATGCATGTTTTTATATCAAATGGGCATCCAAATCTATGATCAAATTTCAACTCCGAGAATTTTGTCAAAAGTGAAACTCCATCAATCGATTCCACTAAGGTTTGGCTTAAAGGAGGGGAAAATGGCTCTGAGAAAATGGAAACAAATGCAACTTTTTAGGCCTTGGTTTCACCAAGTTTTCCTAAGGTCCAAAAGAGCTTGAAACCCCCTGAAAGTTTGTATGGATGTTTATCTCTCAAATGGGTACCTAAATTCTCTTTCAAATTTCAATTACAAAAAAGATGAAAAAATAACATCTCTTAGACCTTTACTTGACCAAAATATCTCCAAACATCATGAAATTTAGCATGCACTCTTATCTACAAAATGCGTCTATAAATCTATGAGTAAGTTTTAATTTTTAGAAATTATTCAAACGTGAAACTCCATCGTGCAGTTTTTCTAAGGTTGGGATTAAAGGGGTTGAAAATATTTTGGAATGTCTCAAAAGTCTACATGCATGTTTGTTCATCAAATGGGCATCCAAATTTCTGATCAAATTTAAATTCTAAGAAACTGCTCAAAAGTGAAACTCCGTCATGCGATTTTGACAGGTTTGGGCTTAAAGGGGGTCAAAATAGCTCGAAATGTCGCGAAAGTTGGCATGCATGCTTCTCTATCCCATATGAATCCAAAGCTATGATCAAGTTTCAATTCTAAGAATTTGGTCAAAGCTGAGACTCCATCGTACAGTTTTGTTAGGGTTTGGCTTAAAGATGACGAAAATATCTCTCAAGATTATGAAAGTTGGCATGCACTCTTAGCTTCCAAATGTGCATTTAAATCTATGATTAAATTTTAATTCCAAGAAATTGGTCAAAAGTGAAACTTCGTTGTGCAGTTTCGCCAAGGTTGGGGTTAAAGGGGTCGAAAATAGCTCGGACTGTCATGAAAGTTGAAGCGCACACTTCTCTATCAAATGGGAATCCAAATCTATGATCAAATTTCAATTCCGAGAAATCGGTCAGAAGTGAAACTCCGTTGTGCATTATCGCTAGAGTTGGGCTCAAAGGGTTCCAAATAGCTCGGAACATTGCAAAAGTTGGCTTGCACATTTTTATATCAAATGGGCATCCAAATCTATGATCAAAATTCACCTCCAAGAATTTGGTCAAAACTGAAACTCCATCATTCGATTTCGCTAAGGTTTGGCTTCAAGGATGGGAAAATAGCTCTGAACATCATGAAAATTTTCCTGCATTCTTATCTAACTAGAAATCTCGCAAAAATATGTGTGCACGCTTATCTACCAAATGGGGATATCGATGCTTTCACTGAGGTTTCACTTAAAGGGAGTGAAAATAGCTCGGAACGTTACGAAATTTGGTGTGTACGCTTGTTTATTGAAATCGGTACCTAAATCCACTTTTAAATTTTAATTCTGAAAAAGTCGACAAAAGTGCATATTTTCAATCCTTGGTTTGACCATCCTTGATTAAGGGCCAAACTAGCTCCTAATCTCGTAAAAATAGGTTTCAATGCCTATATTTGAAATGGGTATCTAAATCTACTTTAAAATTTGAATTTTGAGAAATTGAAAATAATGCAACGTTTTAGGCCTTGGTTTGACAAAGTTTGACCGATGTCCAAAATGGCTTGCAATCCCTAAAAAATATACATGTATGCTTTATCTACCAAATGGATACCTAAATACAGTTGCAAATTTCAATTTCGAGAAAGTCAATAAAAGTGCATTTCTTAGAACTTCGTTTGACCAACCTTAACTAAGGGCTGAAATAACCCGAAATCTCACAAAAATATGTGTGCACGCTTAGCTCTTAAATGGGTATCTAAATATACTTTTACATTTGATTTCTAAGAAATTGGAAAAACGTGCAAGCTTTTAGGCCTTGGTTTGACCAAGTTTGACTAAGGTCCAAAATAGCTCGAAATCACCTTAGAGTTTGTATGCATGGTTATCTCTCAAATGGGTATCTAAATTCTCTTTCAAATTTCAATTACGAGAAAGTAAAAAAAATCTGATCTCTTAGACCTTTGCTTGACCAGCCTTGAATAAGGACCAAAATAGCTCCGAACACTGTGAAAGTTGGCATGACTCTTATCTACCAAATGCACAGATAAATCTACGATCAAATTTTAATTTTGGGAAATTGGTAAAAAGTGAAACTCCCTTGTGTTGTTTTGCTAAGGTTGGGCTTAAAGCGGGTGAAAATATTTTGCAACATCGTGAAAGTTCATCTGCAAGGTTGCCTATCAAATGGACATCCAAATCTATGAGAAAATTTCAATTCTGAGAAACTGCTCAAAAGTGAAACTCTGTCGTGCGGTTTCACTACGGTTGGGCTTAAAAGGGGTCAAAATAATAGCCCGAAAGGTTGCAAAATTTGCAAAAATTTGTGTGCCTCTTAAATAGGTATCTAAATCTTCTTTTAAATTTGATTTTTAAGAAATTCGACTTTTAGGCGTTGGTTTGACCAAGGTCCAAAATAGCTCGAAATCCCCTGAAAGTGTGTATGAATGGTTATCTCTCAAATGGATACCTAAATTCTCTTTCAAATTTGAATTACAAGAAAGTCAGAAAAATAGCATCTCTTAGACCTTTGCTTGACCAACCTTGAATAACAACCAAAATAACTTCGAACATTTTGAAAGTTGGTGTGCACTGTTATCTACCAAGTGCTAAGATAAATCTATGATCAAATTTTAATTCTGAAAAATTTGTCAAAAGTGAAACACTGTTGTACAGTTTTGCTGAGGTTGGGATTAAAGGGGGTGAAATATTTTGGAACGTCCCGAAATTTCGCGTGCACGCTTGTCTATCAAATGGGCATTCAAATCAATGATCAAATTTCAATTATAAGAAACTACTCAAAAGTGAAACTTCGTCATGGATTTTTGCTAGGGTTGGGCTTAAAGGTGGTCAAAATAGCTTGGAATGTTGTGAAAGTTGGCGTGCATACTTGTTTATCTAATGGGAAACCAAATCTATGATCAAGATTCAATTCGTAGAAGTTGGTCAAAAGTGAAACTTTGCGGTTTGGTTATGGTTTGGCTTGAGTCGAAAATAACTCTGAACATCATGAAAGTTGGCGTGCACTCTTATATTCCAAATGCACATCTAAATCTATGATCAAATTTTAATTCCAAGAAATTGGTCAAGAGTGAAACTCCTTCATGCGGTTTCCCTAAGATTGGGGTTAAAGGGGGTAGCTCAAAACGTTGCAAAAGTTGGAGTGCATGGTTATCTATCAAATGGGCATCCAAATCTATGATCAAATTTCAATTCTGAGAAATTGGTCAGAAGTGAAACTCCATCGTGCATTTTTGGTAGGGTTGGTCTTGAAGGGGTCCAAATAGCTCGGACCATTGCAAAAGTTCGCGTGCACGTTTTTATAGCAAACGGGCATCCAAATCTACGATCAAATTTCAACTCCGAGAATTTGGTCAAAAGTGAAACTCCATCATTCGATTCCACTAAGGTTTGGCTTAAAGGAGGGGAAAATGGCTTTGAGAAATTGGAAAAAAATGCAACATTTTAGGCCTTGGTTTCACCAAGTTTTCCTAAGGTCCAAAATAGCTCGAAACCCCCTGAAAGTTTGTATGCATGGTTATCTCTCAAATGGGTACCTAAATTCTCTTTCAAATTTCAATTACAAAAAAGCTAAAAAATTAACATCTCTTAGACCTTTACTTGACCAAAATAGCTCCGAACATCATGAAAGTTAGCATGCACTCTTATCTACGAAATGCGTCGATAAATCTATGATTAAGTTTTAATTTTTAGAAATTAATCAAACGTGAAGCTCCATTGTGCAGTTTAGCTAATGTTGGGCTTAAAGGGTTTGAAAATATTTTGGAATGTCTCAAAATTTTGCATGCATGCTTGTTCATCAAATGGGCGTCCCAATTTCTGATCAAATTTAAATTCTAAGAAATTACTCAAAAGTGAAACTCCGTCATGCGGTTTCGATAGTTTTGGGCTTAAAGGGGGTCAAAATAGCTCGAAATGTCGCAAAACTTGGCATGCATGCTTCTCTATCCCATATGCATCCAAACCTATGATCAAGTTTCAATTCTGAGAATTTGGTCAAAGCTGAGACTCCATCGTACAGTTTTGTTAGGGTTTGGCTTAAAGATGCCAAAAATATCTCTCAAGATCGTGAACGTTGGCATGCACTCTTAGCTTCCAAATGTGCATTTAAATCTATGATTAAATTTTAATTCCAAGAAATTGGTTAAAAGTGAAACTTCGTTGTGCAACTTCACCAAGGTTGGGGTTAAAGGGGCCGAAAATAGATCAGAGTGTCACAAAAGTTGGAGTGCACGCTTCTCTATCAAATGGGCATCTAAATCTATGATCAATTTTCAATTCCGAGAAATTGGTCAGAAGTGAAACTCTGTCATGCATTTTCGCTAGAGTTGGGCTCAAAGGGGTCCAAATAGATCGAAACATTGCAAAAGTTGTCGTGCACATTTTTATATCAAATGGGCATCCAAATCTATGATCAAAATTCAACTCGAAGAATTTGGTCAAAAGTGAAACTCCATCATTCGATTTTGCTAAGGTTTGGCTTCAAGGATGGGAAAATAGCTCTGAACATCATGAAAATTTTCATGCATTCTTATCTAACTAGAAATATCGCAAACATATGTGTGTACGCTTATCTACCAAATGGGGATACCGGCGCTTTGACTAAGGTTGCACTTAAAGGGAGTGAAAATAGCTCGGAACGTTACTAAATTTGGTGCGTACACTTGTTTATTGAAATGGGTGCCTAAATCCACTTTTAAATTTTAATTCTGAAAAAGTCGACAAAAGTGCATATTTTCAACCTTGGTTTGACCATCCTTGATTAAGGGCCAAACTGGCTCCAAATCTTGTAAAAATGGGTTTCAATGCCTATATTTGAAATGGGTATCTAAATTTACTTTAAAATTTGAATTTTGAGAAATTGAAAATAATGCAACGTTTTAGGCCTTGGTTTGACAAAGTTTGATCGATGTCCAAAATCGCTTGCAATCGCTAAAAAAAAAAATGTATGCTTTATCTACCAAATGGATACCTAAATACAGTTGCAAATTTCAATTTCGAGAAAGTCAATAAAAGTGCATATCTTAGAACTTCGTTTGACCAACCTTAACTACGGGCTGAAATAACCCGAAATCTCACAAAAATATGTGTGCACGCTTATCTCTTAAATGGGTATCTAAATATACTTTTACATTTGATTTCTAAGAGATTGGAAAAACGTGCAAGTTTTTAGGCCTTGTTTTGACCAAGTTTGACTAAGGTCCAAAATAGCTCGAAATCACCTTAGAGTTTGTATGCATGGTTATCTCTCAAATGGGTATCTAAATTCTCTTTCAAATTTCAATTATGAGAAAGTCAGAAAAATTTGATCTCGTAGACCTTTGCTTGACCAACCTTTAATAACGACCAAAATAGCTCCAAACATTGTTAAAGTTGGCATGACTCTTATCTACCAAATGCACAGATAAATCTACGATCAAATTTTAATTCTAGGAAATTGGTCAAAAGTGAAACTCCCTTGTGTTGTTTTGCTAAGGTTGGGCTTAAAGCGGGTGAAATTATTTTGCAACATCGTCAAAAGTTCATCTGCAAGCTTTTCTATCAAATGGACATCCAAATCTATGAGAAAAATTCAATTCTAAGAAATTGCTCAAAAGTGAAACTCTGTCGTGCGATTTCACTACGGTTGGGCTTAAAAGGGGTAAAAATAATAGCCCGAAACGTTGAAAAATTTGCAAAAATATGTGTGCCTCTTAAATGGGTAACCAATAGCATCTCTTAGACGTTTGCTTAACAAACCGTGAATAATGACCAAAATAACTTCGAGCATTTTTAAAGTTGGTGTGCACTGTTAACTACCAAATGCTAAGATAAATCTATGATCAAATTTTAATTCTAAAAAATTTGTCAATAGTGAAACACTGTTGTACAGTTTTGCTGAGGTTGGGATTAAAGGGGGTGAAATATTTTGGAACGTCTTGAAATTTCGCGTGCAGGCTTGTCTATCAAATGGGCATTCAAATCAATGATCAAATTTCAATTATAAGAAACTACTCAAAAGTGAAACTTCATCATGCATTTTTGCTAGGGTTGGGCTTAAAGGTGGTCAAAATAGCTTGGAACGTTGTGAAAGTTGGCGTGCATACTTTTTTATCTAATGGGCATCCAAATCTATGATCAAGTTTCAATTCGTAGAAGTTGGTCAAAAGTGAAACTTTGCGGTTTTGTTAGGGTTTGGCTTAAAGGAGTCGAAAATAACTCTGAACATCATGAAAGTTGGCGTGCACTCTTATATTCCAAATGCACATCTAAATCTATGATCAAATTTTAATTCCAAGAAATTGGTCAAGAGTGAAACTCCGTCATGCGGTTTCCCTAAGATTGGGGTTAAAGTGGGTGAAAATAGCTCAAAACGTCGCAAAAGTTGGAGTGCATGGTTATCTATCAAACGGGCATCCAAATCTATGATCAAATTTCAATTCTGAGAAATTGGTCAGAAGTGAAACTCCATCGTACATTTTTGCTAGGGTTGGGCTTGAAGGGGTCCAAATAGCTCGGACCATTGCAAAAGTTGGCGTGCATGTTTTTATATCAAACAGCCATCCAAATCTATGATCAAATTTCAACTCCGAGAATTTGGTCAAAAGTGAAACTCCATCATTCGATTCCACTAAGGTTTGGCTTAAAGGAGGGGAAAATGGCTCTGAGAAATTGGAAACAAATGCAACTTTTTAGGCCTTGGTTTCACCAAGTTTTCCTAAGGTCCAAAATAGCTCGAAACCCCCCTGAAAGTTTGTATGCATGGTTATCTCTCAAATGGGTACCTAAATTCTCTTTCAAATTTCAATTACAAAAAAGCTAAAAAAATAACATCTCTTAGACCTTTACTTGACCAAAATAGCTCCGAACATCATGAAAGTTAGCATGCAGTCTTATCTACAAAATGCGTCGATAATTCTATGATAAAGTTTTTATTTTTAGAAATTAGTCAAACGTGAAACTCCATTGTGCAGTTTTGAAAGGGGTTGAAAATATTTTGGAATGTCCCAAAATTTTGCATGCATGCTTGTTCATCAAATGGGCATCCAAATTTCTGATCAAATTTAAATTCTAAGAAACTGCTCAAAAGTGAAACTTCGTCATGCGGTTTTGACAGGTTTGGGCTTAAAGGGGGTCAAAATAGCTCGAAATGTCGCGAAAGTTGGCATGCATGCTTCTCTATCCCATATGCATCCAAACCTATGATCAAGTTTCAATTCTAAGAATTTGGTCAAAGCTGAGACTCCATCGTACAGTTTTGTTAGGGTTTGGCTTAAAGATGTCGAAAATATATCTGAAGATCATGAAAGTTGGCATGCACTCTTAGCTTCCAAATGTGCATTTAAATCTATGATTAAATTTTAATTCCAAGAAATTAGTTAAAGGTGAAACTTCGTTATGCAGTTTCACCAAGGTTGGGGTTAAAGGGGCCGAAAATAGCTCGGAGTGTCACGAAAGTTGGAGTGCACACTTCTCTATCAAATGGGCATCCAAATATATTATCAAATTTCAATTCCGAGAAATTGGTCAAAAGTGAAACTCCGTCGTGCATTTTCGCTAGAGTTGGGCTCAAAGGGGTCCAAATAGCTCGGAACATTGCAAAAGTTGGCGTGCACATTTTTATATCAAATGGGCATCCAAATCTATGATCAAAATTCAACTCCAAGAATTTGGTCAAAAGTGAAACTCCATCATTCGATTTCGCTAAGGTTTGGCTTCAAGGATGGGAAAATAGCTCTGAACATCATGAAAATTTTCCTGCATTCTTATCTAACTAGAAATCTCACAAAAATATGTGTGCACGCTTATCTACCAAATGGGGATATCGGCGCTGTCACTAAGGTTGCACTTAAAGGGAGTGAAAATAGCTCAGAACGTTACAAAATTTGGTGTGTAAGCTTGTTTATTGAAATGGGTACCTAAATCCACTTTTAAATTTTAATTCTAAAAAAATTGACAAAAGTGCATATTTTCAACCTTGGTTTGACCATCCTTGATTAAGGGCCAAACTAGCTCCAAATCTCGTAAAAATAGGTTTCATTGCCTATATTTTAAATGGGTATCTAAATCTACTTTAAAATTTGAATTTTGAGAAATTGAAAATAATGCAACGTTTTAGGCCTTGGTTTGACAAAGTTTGATCGATGTCCAAAATGGCTTGCAATCCCTAAAAGATATACATGTATGCTTTATCTACCAAATGGATACCTAAATACAGTTGCAAATTTCAATTTCGAGAAAGTCAATAAAAGTGCATTTCTTAGAACTTCGTTTGACCAACCTTAACTAAGGGCTGAAATAACTCGAAATCTCACAAAAATATGTGTGCATGCTTATCTCTTAAAGGGGTATCTAAATATACTTTTACATTTGATTTCTAAGAAATTGGAAAAACGTGCAAGCTTTTAGGCCTTGGTTTGAACAAGTTTTACTAAGGTCCAAAATAGCTCGAAACCACCGCGGAGTTTGTGTGCATGGTTATCTCTCAAATGGGTATCTAAATTATCTTTCAAATTTCAATTATGAGAAATTCAGAAAAATATGATCTCTTAGAACTTTGCTTGACCAGCCTTGAATAACGACCAAAATAGCTCCGAACATGGTGAAAGTTGGCATGACTCTTATCTACCAAATGTACAGATAAATCTACGATCAAATTTTAATTATGGGAAATTGGTCAAAAGTGAAACTCCCTTGTGTTGTTTTCCTAAGGTTGGGCTTAAACGCGGGAGAAAATATTTTGCAACATCGTGAAAGTTCATCTGCAAGCTTGTCTATCAAATGGACATCCAAATCTATGAGAAAATTTCAACTCTGAGAAACTGCTCAAAAGTGAAACTCTGT
This sequence comes from Pseudotsuga menziesii, assembly GCA_001517045.1. Taxonomy (NCBI): domain Eukaryota; kingdom Viridiplantae; phylum Streptophyta; class Pinopsida; order Pinales; family Pinaceae; genus Pseudotsuga; species Pseudotsuga menziesii. The sequence continues at coordinate 1,165,574 of LPNX011001810.1, read as the reverse complement.
CGTGCGGTTTCACTACGGTTGGGCTTAAAAAGGGTCAAAATAATAGCCCGAAACGTTGCAAAATTTGCAAACATATGTGTGCCTCTTAAATGGGTATCTAAATATTCTTTTAAATTTGATTTCTAAGAAATTGGACTTTTAGGCGTTGGTTTGACCAAGGTCCAAAATAGCTCGAAATCCCATGAAAGTGTGTATGAATGGTTATCTCTCAAATGGATACCTAAATTCTCTTTCAAATTTGAATTACAAGAAAGTTAGAAAAATAGCATCTCTTAGACCTTTGCTTGACCAACCTTGAATAACAACCAAAATAGCTTCGAACATTTTGAAAGTTGGTGTTCACAGTTATCTACCAAATGCTAAGATAAATCTATGATCAAATTTTAATTCTGAAAAATTTGTCAAAAGTGAAACACTATTTTACAATTTTGCTGAGGTTGGGATTAAAGGGGGTGAAATATTTTGGAATGTCTTGAAATTTCACGTGCACGCTTATCTATCAAATGGGCATTCAAATCAATGATCAAATTTTAATTATAAGAAACTACTCAAAAGTGAAACTTCGTCATGCATTTTCGCTAGGGTTGGGCTTCAAGGTGGTCAAAATAGCATGGAAAGTTGTGAAAGTTGGAGTGCATACTTGTTTATCTAATGGGCATCCAAATCTATGATCAAGTTTCAATTCGTAGAATTTGGTCAAAAGTGAAACTTTGCGGTTTTGTTAGGGTTTGGCTTAAGGAGTCGAAAATAACTCTGAACATCATGAAAGTTGGTGTGCACTCTTATATTCCAAATGCACATCTAAATCTATGATCAAATTTTAATTCCAAGAAATTGGTCAAGAGTGAAACTCCGTCATGCAGTTTCCCTAAGATTGGGGTTAAAGGGGGTAGCTCAAAACATCACAAAAGTTGGAGTGCATGGTTATCTATCAAACGGGCATCCAAATCTATGATCAGATTTCAATTCTGAGAAATTGGTCAGAAGTGAAACTCCATCGTGCATTTTTGCTAGGGTTGGGCTTGAAGGGGTCCAAATAGCTCTAACCATTGCAAAAGTTGGCATGCACTTTTTTATATCAAACGGGCATCCAAATCAATGATCAAATTTCAACTTCGAGAATTTGGTCAAAATTGAAACTCCATCATTCGATTCCCCTAAGGTTTGGCTAAAGGAGGGGAAAATGGCTCTAAGAAATTGGAAACAAATGAAAATTTTTAGGCGTTGATTTCACCAAGTTTTCCTAAGGTCCAAAATAGCTCAAAACCCCCTGAAAGTCTGTATGCATGGTTATCTCTCAAATGGGTACCTAAATTCTCTTTCAAATTTCAATTACAAAAAAGCTGAAAAAATAACATCTCTTAGACCTTTACTTGACCAAAATAGCTCTGAACATCATGAAAGTTAGCATGCACTCTTATCTACGAAATGCGTCGATAAATCTATGATTAAGCTTTAATTTTTAGAAATTAGTCAAACCTGAAACTCCATTGTGCAGTTTTGCTAAGGTTGAGCTTAAAGGGGTTGAAAATATTTTGGAATGTCTCAAAAGTTTGCATGCATGCTTGTTCATAAAAAGGGCATCCAAATTTCTGATCAAATTTAAATTCTAAGAAACTGCCCAAAAGTGAAACTCCGTCATGCGGTTTCGACAGGTTTGGGCTTAAAGGGGGTCAAAATAGCTCGAAATGTCACGAAAGTTGGAATGCATGCTTCTCTATCCCATATGCATCCAAACCTATGATCAAGTTTCAATTCTGAGAATTTGGTCAAAGCTGAGACTCCATCGTACAGTTTTGTTAGGGTTTGGCTTAATGATGCCAAAAATATCTCTCAAGATCGTGAAAGTTGGCATGCACTCTTAGCTTCTAAATGTGCATTTAAATCTATGATTAAATTTTAATTCCAAGAAATAGGTTAGAAGTGAAACTTCGTTGTGCAGTTTCACCAAGGTTGGGGTTAAAGGGGCTGAAAATAGCTCGGAGTGTCATGAAAGTTGGAGTGCACGTTTCTCTATCAAATGGGCATCCAAATCGATGATCAAATTTCAATTCCGAGAAATTGGTCAGAAGTGAAACTCCGTCGTGCATTTTCGCTAGAGTTGGGCTCAAAGGGGTCCAAATAGCTCGGAACATTGCAAAAGTTGGCGTGCACATTTTTATATCAAATGGGCATCCAAATCTATGATCAAAATTCAACTCCAAGAATTTGGTCAAAAGTGAAACTCCATTATTCAATTTCGCTAAGGTTTGGCTTCAAGGATGGGAAAATAGCTCTGAACATCACGGAAATTTTCATGCATTCTTATCTGACTAGAAATCTCACAAAAATATGTGTGCACGCTTATCTACCAAATGGGGATATCGGCGCTTTCACTAAGGTTGCACTTAAAGGGAGTGAAAATAGCTCGGAATGGTACGAAATTTGGTGTGTACGCTTGTTTATTGAAATGGGTACCTAAATCCACTTTTAAATTTTAATTTTGAAAAAGTCGACAAAAATGCATATTTTCAACCTTGGCTTGACCATCCTTGATTAAGGGCCAAACTAGCTCCAAATCCCGTAAAAATGGGTTTCAATGCCTATATTTGAAATGGGTATCTAAATCTACTTTAAAATTTGAATTTTGAGAAATTGAAAATAATGCAACGTTTTAGGCCTTGGTTTGACGAAGTTTGACCAATGTCCAAAATGGCTTGCAATCCCTAAAAAATATACATGTATGCTTTATCTACCACATGGATACCTAAATACAGTTGCAAATTTCAATTTCGAGAAAGTCAATAAAAGTGCATTTCTTAGAACTTCGTTTGATCAAACTTAACTAAGGGCTGAAATAACCCAAAATCTCACAAAAATATGTGTGCACGCTTATCTCTTAAATGGGTATCTAAATATACTTTTACATTTGATTTCTAAGAAATTGGAAAAACGTGCAAGCTTTTAGGCCTTGGTTTGACCAAGTTTGACTAAGGTCCAAAATAGATCGAAATCACCTCGAAGTTTGTATGCAAGGTTATCTCTCAAATGGGTATCTAAATTCTCTTTCAAATTTCAGTTATGTGAAAGTCAGAAAAATATGATCTCTTAGACCTTTGCTTGACCGTTCTTGAATAACGACCAAAATAGCTCCGAACATTGTGAAAGTTGGCATGACTCTTATCTACTAAATGCACAGATAAATCTACGATCAAATCTTAATTCCGGGAAATTGGTCAAAAGTGAAACTCCCTTGTGTTGTTTTGCTAAGGTTGGGCTTAAAGCGGGTGAAAATATTTTGCAACGTCGTGAAAGCTCATTTGCAAGCTTTTCTATCAAATGGACATCCAAATCTATGAGAAAATTTCAATTCTGAGAAACTGCTCAAAAGTGAAACACTGTCGTGCGGTTTCAGTACGGTTGGGCTTAAAAGGGGTCAAAATAATAGCCTGAAACGTTGCAAAATTTGCAAAAATATGTGTGCCTCTTAAATGGGTATCTAAATCTACTTTTAAATTTGATTTCTAAGAAATTGGACTTTTAGGCGTTGGTTTGACCAAGGTCCAAAATAGCTCGAAATCCCTTGAAAGTGTGTATGAATGGTTATCTCTCAAATGGATACCTGAATTCTATTTCAAATTTGAATTACAAGAAATTCAGAAAAATAGCATCTCTTAGACCTTTTCCTGACCAAACTTGAATAACGACCAAAATAACTTCGAACATTTTAAAAGTTGGTGTGCGTTGTTATCTACCAAATGCTAAGATAAATCTATGATCAAATTTTAATTCTGAAACATTTGTCAAAAGAGGAACACTGTTGTACAGTTTTGCTGAGGTTTGGATTAAAGGGGGTCAAATATTTTGGAACGTCTCGAAATTTCGTGTGCACGCTTGTCGATCAAATGGGCATTCAAATCAATGATCAAGTTTCAATTATAAGAAACTACTCAAAAGTGAAACTTCGTCATGCATTTTCGCCAGGGTTGGGCTTAAAGGTGGTCAAAATAGCTTGTAACGTTGTGAAAGTTGGCGTGCATATTTGTTGATCTAATGGGCATCCAAATCTATGATCAAGTTTCAATTCGTAGAAGTTCAAGGTCAAAAGTGAAACTTTGCGGTTTTGTTAGGGTTTGGCTTAACATCATGAAATTTGGCGTGCACTCTTATATTCCAAATGCACATCTACATCTATGATCAAATTTTAATTCCAAGAAATTGGTCAAGAGTGAAACTCCGTCATGTGGTTTACCTAAGATTGGGGTTAAAGGGGGTGAAAATAGCTCAAAACGTCGCAAAAGTTGGAGTGCATGGTTACCTATCAAACGGGCATCCAAATCTATGATCCAATTTCAATTCTGAGAAATTGGTCAGAAGTGAAACTCCATCATGCATTTTTGCTAGAGTTGGGCTTGAAGGGGTCCAAATAGCTCGGACGATTGCAAAAGTTGGCGTGCAGATTTTTATATCAAACGGGCATGAAAATCTATGATCGAATTTGAACTCCGAGAATTTGGTCAAAAGTGAAACTCCATCATTCGATTCCACTAAGGTTTGGATTAAAGGAGGGGAAAATGGCTCTAAGAAATTGGAAACAAATGCAACTTTTTAGGCCTTGGTTTCACCAATTTTTCCTAAGGTCCAAAATAGCTCGAAACCCCCTGAAAGTTTGTATGCATGGTTATCTCTCAAATGGGTACCTAAATTCTCTTTCAAATTTCAATTACAAAAAAGTTGAAAAAATAACATCTCTTAAACTTTTACTTGACCAAAATAGCTCTGAACATCATGAAAGTTAGCATGCACTCTTATCTACGAAATGCGTCGATAAATCTATGATAAAATTTTAATTTTTAGAAATTAGTCAAACGTGAAACTCCATTGTGCAGTTTTCCTGAGGTTGGCCTTGAAGGGGTTGAAAATATTTTGGAATGTCTCAAAAGTTTGCATGCATGCTTGTTCATCAAATGGGCATCCAAATTTCTGATCAAATTTAAATTCTAAGAAATTGCTCAAAAGTGAAACTCCGTCATGCGGTTTCGACAGGTTTGGGCTTAAAGGGGGTCAAAATAGCTTGAAATGTCGCGAAAGTTGGCATGCATGCTTCTCTATCCCATATGCATCCAAAACTATGATCGAGTTTCAATTCTGAGAATTTGGTCAAAGCTGAGACTTCAACGTACAGTTTTCTTAGGGTTTGGCTTAAAGATGCCGAAAATATCTCTCAAGATCGTGAAAGTTGGCATGCACTCTTAGCTTCCAAATGTGCATTTAAATCTATGATAAAAATTCAACTCCAAGAATTTGGTCAAAAGTGAAACTCCATCATTCGATTTCGCTAGGGTTTGGCTTCAAGGATGGGAAAATAGGTTTGAACATCACGAAAATTTTCATGCATTCTTATCTAACTAGAAATCTCGCAAAAATATGTGTGCACGCTTATCTACCAAATGGGGATATCGGTGCTTTCACTAAAGTTGCACTTAAACGGAGTGAAAATAGCTCGGAACGTTACGAAATTTGGTGTGTATGCTTGGTTATTGAAATGGGTACCTAAATCCACTTTTAAATTTTAATTCTGAAAAAGTCGACAAAAGTGCATATTTTCAACCTTGGTTTGACCATCCTTGATTAAGGGCCAAACTAGCTCCAAATCTCGTAAAAATAGGTTTCAATGCCTATATTTGAAATGGGTATCTAAATCTACTTTAAAATTTGAATTTTGAGAAATTGAAAATAATGCAAAGTTTTAGGCCTTGGTTTGACGAAGTTTGATCGATGTCCAAAATGGCTTGCAATCCCTAAAAAATATACATGTATGCTTTATCTACCAAATGGATACCTAAATACAGTTGCCAATTTCAATTTCGAGAAAGTCAATAAAAGTGCATTTCTTAGAACTTCGTTTGACCAACCTTAACTAAGGGCTGAAATAACCCAAAATCTCACAAAAACATGTGTTCACGCTTATCTACCAAATGGGGATATTGGCGCTTTCACTAAGTTTGCACTTAAAGGGATTGAAAATAGCTCGGAACGTTACGAAATTTGGTCTTTATGCTTGTTTATTGAAATGGTTACCTAAATCCACTTTTAAATATTAATTCTGAAAAAGTCAACAAAACTGCATATTTTCAACCTTGGTTTGACCATCCTTGATTTTGGGCCAAACTAGCTCCAATTCTCGTAAAAATAGGTTTCAATGCTTATATTTGAAATGGGTATCTAAATCTACTTTAAAATTTGAATTTTGAGAAATTGACAATAATGCAACGTTTTAGGCCTTGGTTTGACGAACTTTGACCGATGTCCAAAATGGCTTGCAATCCCTAAGGAATATACATGTATGCTTTATCTACCAAATGGATACCTAAATACAGTTGCAAATTTCAATTTTGAGAAAGTCAATAAAAGTGCATTTCTTAGAACTTCGTTTGACCAACCTTAACTAAGGGCTGAAATAACCAGAAATCTCACAAAAATATGTGTGCACGATTATCTCTTAAATGGGTATCTAAATATACTTTTACATTTGATTTCTAAGAAATTTTAAAAAAATGCAAGCTTTCAGGCCTTGGTTTGACCAAGCTTGACTAAGGTCCAAAATAGCTCGAAATCACGTCAGAGTTTGTATGCATGGTTATCTCTCAAATGGGTATCTAAATTCTCTTTCAATTTTCAATTATGAGAAAGTCAAAAAAATATGATATCTTAGACCTTTGCTTGACCAGCCTTGAATAACGACCAAAATAGCTCCGAACATTGTGAAAGTTGGCATGACTCTTATCTACCAAATGCACAGATAAATCTACGATGAAATTTTAATTTTGGGAAATTGGTCAAAAGTGAAACTCCCTTGTGTTTTTTTGCTAAGGTTGGGCTTAAAGTGGGTGAAAATATTTTGCAACGTCGTGAAATTTCATCTGCAATATTGTCTATCAAATGGACGTCCAAATCTATGAGAAAATTTCAATTCTGAGACACTGCTCAAAAGTGAAACTCTGTCATGCGGTTTCACTATGGTTGGGCTCAAAAGGGGTCAAAATAATAGCCCGAAACGTTGCAAAATTTGCAAAAATATGTGTGCCTCTTAAATGGGTATCTAAATCTACTTTTAAATTTGATTTCTAAGAAATTGGACTTTTAGGCGTTGGTTTGACCAAGGTCCAAAATAGCTCAAAATACCCTGAAAGTGTGTATGAATGGTTATCTCTCAAATGGATACCAAAATTCGCTTTCAAATTTGAATTACAAGAAAGTCAGAAAAATAGCATCTCTTAGACCTTTTCTTGACCAACCTTGAATAACGACGAAAATAACTTCGAACATTTTGAAAGTTGCCGTGCACTGTTATCTACCAAATGCTAAGATAAATCTATGATCAAATTTTAATTCTGAAAAATTTGTCAAAAGTGAAACACTGTTGTACAGTTTTGCTAAGGTTGGGATTAAAGGGGGTGAAATATTTTGGAACGTATCGAAATTCTGCGTGCACGCTTGTCTATTAAATGGGCATTCAAATCAATGATCAAATTTCAATTATAAGAAACTACTGAAAAGTGAAACTTTGTCATGCATTTTTGCTAGGGTTGGGCTTAAAGGTGGTCAAAATAGCTCGGAACGTTGTGAAAGTTGGTGTGCATACTTGTTTATCTAATGGGCATCCAAATATATGATCAAGTTTCAATTCGTAGAAGTTGGTCAAAAGTGAAACTTTGTGGTTTTGTTAGGGGTTGGCTTAAAGGAGCCAAAAATAACTCTGAACATCATGAAAGTTGGCGTGCACTCTTATATTCCAAATGCACATCTAAATCTATGATCAAATTTTAATTCCAAGAAATTGGTCAAGAGTGAAACTCCGTCATGCGGTTTCCCTAAGATTGGGGTTAAAGGGGGTGAAAACAGCTCAAAACGTCGCAAAAGTTGGAGTGCATGGTTATCTATCAAACGGGCATCCAAATCTATGATCAAATTTCAATTCTAAGAAATTGGTCAGAAGTGAAACTCCTTCGTTCATTTTTGCTAGGGTTGGGCATCAAGGGGTCCAAATATAGGAGCAACTTTTTAGGCCTTGGTTTCACCAAGTTTTTGTAACCTCCAAAATAGCTCGAAACCCCCTAAAAGTTTGTATGCATGGTTATCGCTCAAATGGGTACCTAAATTCTCTTTCAAATTTAAATTACAAAAAATCTGAAAAAATAACATCTCTTAGACTTTTACTTGACCAAAATAGCTCCGAACATCATGAAAGTTAGCATGCACTCTTGTCTACGAAATGCGTCGATAAATCTATGATTAAATTTAAATTTTTAGAAATTAGTCAAACGTGAAACTCCATTGTGCAGTTTTGCTACGGTTGGGCTTAAAAGGGTTGAAAATATTTTGGAATGTCTCAAAAGTTTGCATGCATGCTTGTTCATCAAATGGGCATCCAAATTTCTGATCAAATTTAAATTCTAAGAAACTGCTCAAAAGTGAAACTCCGTCATGCGGTTTCAACAGGTTTGGGCTTAAAAGGGGTCAAAATAGCTCGAAAGGTCGCGAAAGTTGGCATGCATGCTTCTCTACCCCATATGCATCTAGACCTATGATCAAGTTTAAATTCTGAGAATTTGGTCAAAGCTGAGACTCCATCGTACAGTTTTGTTAGGGTTTGGCTTAAAGATGCCGAAAATATCTCTCAAGATCGTGAAAGTTGGCATGCACTCTTAGCGTCCAAATGTGCATTTAAATCTATGATTAAATTTTAATTCCAAGAAATTGGTTAAAAGTGAAACTTCGTTGTGCAGTTTCGCCAAGTTTGGGGATAAAGGGGCCAAAAATAGCTCGTAGTGTCATGAAAGTTGGAGTGCACGCTTCTCTATCAAATGGGCATCCAAATCTATGATAAAATTTCAATTCCGTAGAAATTGGTCAGAAGTGAAACTTCGTCGTGCATTTTCGCAAGAGTTGGGCTCAAAGAGGTCCAAATAGCTCGAAACATTGCAAAAGTTAGCGTCCACATTTTTATATCAAATGGGTATCCAAATCTATGATAAAATTCAACTCCAAGAATTTGGTCAAAAGTGAAACTCCATCATTCGATTTCGCTAAGGTTTGGCTTCAAGGATGGGAAAATAGCTCTGAACATCACGAAAATTTTCATGCATTCTTATCTAACTAGAAATCTCCAAAAAATATGTGTGCATGCTTATCTACCAAATGGGGATATCGACGCTTTCAGTAAGGTTACACTTAAAGGGAGTGGAAATAGCTCGAAACGTTACGAACTTTGGTGTGTACGCTTGTTTATTGAAATGGGAACCTAAATCCACTTTTAAATTTTAGTTCTGAAAAAGTCGACAAAAGTGCATATTTTCAACCTTGGTTTGACCATCCTTGATTAAGGGCCAAACTAGCTCCAAATCTCATAAAAATAGTTTTCAATGCCTATATTTGAAATGGGTATCTAAATCTACTTTAAAATTTGAATTTTGAGAAATTGAAAATAATGCAATGTTTTAGGCCTTGGTTTGACGAAGTTTGATCGATGTCCAAAATGGCTTGCAATCCCAAAAAAATATACATGTATGCTTTATCTACCAAATTGATACCTAAATAGACTTGCAAATTTCAATTTCGAGAAAGTCAATAAAAGTGCATTTCTTATAACTTCGTTTGACCAACCTTAACTAAGGGATGAAATATCCCAAAATCTCACAAAAATATGTGTGCATGCTTATCTCTTAAATGGGTATCTAAATATACTTTACATTTGATTTCTAAAAAATTGGAAAAATGTGCAAGCTTTTAGGCCTTGGTTTGACCAAGTTTAACTAAGGTCCAAAATAGCTCCAAATCACCTCAGAGTTTCTATGCATGGTTATCTCTCAAATGGGTATCTAAATTCTCTTTCAAATTTAAATTATGAGAAAGTCAAAAAATCTGATCTCTTAGACCTTTGCTTGACCAACCTTGAATAACAACCAAAATAGCTCCGAACACTGTGAAAGTTGGCATGACTCTTATCTACCAAATGCACAGATAAATCTACGATCAAATTTTAATTCTGGGAAATTGGTCGCAAGTGAAACTACCTTGTGTTGTTTTGCTAAGGTTGGGCTTAAAGCGGGTGAAAATATTTTGTAACTTCGTGAAAGTTCATCTGCAAGCTTGTCTATCAAATGGACATCCAAATCTATGAGAAAATTTCAATTCTGAGAAATTGCTCAAAAGTGAAACTCTGTCGTGCGGTTTCAGTACGGTTGAGCTTAAAAGGGGTCAAAATAATAGCCCGAAACGTTGCAAAATTTGCAGAAATATGTGTGCCTCTTAAGTGGGTATCTAAATCTACTTTTAAACTTGATTTCTAAGAAATTGGACTTTTAGGCGTTGGTTTGACCAAGCTCCAAATACCTCGAAATCCCCTGAAAGTGTGTATGAATGGTTATCTTTAAAATGGATACCTAAATTCTCTTTCAAATTTGAATTACAAGAAAGTCAGAAAAATAGCATCTCTTAGACCTTTCCTTAACCAACCTTGAATAATGACCAAAATAACTTCGAACATTTTGAAAGTTGGTGTGCACTGTTATCTACCAAATGCTAAGATAAATCTATGATCAAATTTTAATTCTGGAAAATATGTCAAAAGTGAAACACTGTTTTACAGTTTTACTGAGGTTGGGATTAAAGGGGGTGAAATATTTTGGAACATCTCGAAATTCCACATGCACGCTTATCTATCAAATGGGCATTCAAATCAATGATCAAATTTCAATTATAAGAAACTACTCAAAAGTCAAACTTCGTCATGCATTTTCGCTAGGGTTGGGCTTAAAGGTGGTAAAAATAGCTTGGAACCTTGTGAAAGTTGGCGTGCATACTTGTTTTTCTAATGGGCATCCAAATCTATGATCAAGTTTCAATTCGTAGAAGTTGGTCAAAAGTGAAACTTTGCGGTTTTGTTAGGGTTTGGCTTAAGGGAGTCGAAAATAACTCTGAACATCATGAAGGTTGGCGTGCACTCTTATAAACCAAATGCACATCTAAATCTATGATCAAATTTTAATTCCAATAAATTGGTCAAGAGTGAAACTCCGTCATGCGGTTTCCCTAAGATTAGGGTTAAAGGGGGTGAAAATAGCTCAAAACGTCGTAAACGTTGTAGTGCATGGTTATCTATCAAACTGGCATCCAAATCTATGATCAAATTTCAATTCTAAGAAATTGGTCAGAAGTGAAACTCCATCGTGTATTTTTGCTAGGGTTGGGCTTGAAGGGGTCCAAATAGCTCGGACCATTGCAAAAGTTGGCGTGCACGTTTTTATATCAAACGGGCATCCAAATCTATGATCAAATTTCAAGTCCGAGAATTTGGTCAAAAGTGAAACTCCATCATTCGATTCCACTAAGTTTTGGCTTAAAGGAGGGGAAAATGGCTCTGAGAAATTGGAAACAAATGCAACTTTTTAGGCCTTGGTTTCACCAAGTTTTCCTAACGTCCAAAATAGCTCGAAGCCCCCTAAAAGTTTGTATGCATGGTTATCTCTCAAATGGGTACCTAAATTCTCTTTCAAATTTCAATTACAAAAGGCTGAAAAAATAACATCTCTTAGACCTTTACTTGACCAAAATAGCTCCGAACATCATGAAAGTTAGCATGCACTCTTATCTACGAAATGCGTCGATAAATCTATGATTAAATTTTCACTTTTAGAAATTAGTCAAACGTGAAACTCCATTGTGCAGTTTTGCTAAGGTTGGCTTAAAGGGGTTGAAAATATTTTGGAATGTCTCAAAAGTTTGCATGCATGCTTGTTCATCAAATGGGCATCGAAATTTCTGATCAAATTTAAATTCTAAGAAACTGCTCAAAAGTGAAACTCCGTCATGCGGTTTCGACAGGTTTGGGCTTAAAGGGGGTCAAAATAGCTTGAAATGTCTCAAAAGTTGGCATGCATGCTTCTCTATCCCATATGCATCCAAACCTATGACCAATTTTCAATTCTGAGAATTTGGTCGAAGTTGAGACTAAATCGTACAGTTTTGTTAGGGTTTGGATTAAAGATGCCGAAAATATCTCTCAAGATCGTGAAAGTTGGCATGCATTTTTAGCTTGTAGTGTAACGAAAGTTGGAGTGCACGCTTCTCTATCAAATGGGCATCCAAATCTATGATCAAGTTTCAATTCCGAGAAATTGGTCAGAAGTGAAACTCCGTCGTGCATTTTCGCTAGAGTTGGGCTCAAAGGGGTCCAAATAGCTCGGAACATTGCAAAAGTTGGCGTGCACATTTTTATATCAAATGGGCATCCAAATCTATGATCAAAATTGAACTCCAAGAATTTGGTCAAAAGTGAAACTCCATCATTCGATTTCACTAAGGTTTGGCTTCAAGGATGGGAAAATAGCTCTGAACATCACGAAAATTTTCGTGCATTCTTATCTAACTAGAAATCTCGCAAAAATATGTGTGCATACTGATCTACCAAATGGGGATATCGGTGCTTTCACTAAGGTTGCACTTAAAGCGAGTGAAAATAGCTCGGAACGTTACGAAATTTGGTGTATACACTTGTTTATTGAAATGGGTACCTAAATCAACTTTTAAATTTTAGTTCTGAAAAAGTCGACAAAAGTGCATATTTTCAACCTTGGTTTGACCATCCTTGATTAAGGGCCAAACTAGCTCCAAATCTCGTAAAAATAGGTTTCAATGCCTATATTTGAAATGGGTATCTAAATCTACTTTAAAATTTGAATTTTGAGAAATTGAAAATAATGCAACGTTTTAGGCCTTGGTTTGACGAACTTTGACCGATGTCCAAAATGGCTTGCAATCCCTAAAAAATATACATGTATGCTTTAGCTACCAAATGGATACCTAAATACATTTGCAAATTTCAATTTCGAGAAAGTCAATAAAAGTGCATTTCTTAGAACTTCGTTTGACCAACCTTAACTAAGGGTTGAAATAACCCGAAATCTCACAAAAATATGTGTGCACGCTTATCTCTTAAATGGGTATCTAAATATACTTTTACATTTCATTTCAAAGAAATTGGAAAAACGTGCAAGTTTTTAGGCCTTCGTTTGAACAAGTTTGACTAAGGTTCAAAATAGCTCGAAATCACCTCAGAGTTTGTATGCATGGTTATCTCTCAAATGGGTATCTAAATTCTCTTTCAAATTTCAATTATGAGAAAGTTAGAAAAATCTGATATCTTAGACCTTTAAGGCTTGAGCAGCCTTGAATAACGACCAAAATAGCTCCAAAGACTATGAAAGTTGGCATGACTCTTATCTACCAAATGCACAGATAAATCTACGATCAAATTTTAATTCTGGGAAATTGGTCAAAAGTGAAACTCCCTTGAGTTGTTTTGCTAAGGTTGGTCTTAAAGCGGGTGAAAATATTTTGTAACGTCATGAAAGTTCATCTGCAAGCTTGTCTATCAAATGGACATCCAAATGTATGAGAAAATTTCAATTCTGAGAAACTCCTCAAAAGTGAAATTCTGTCGTGCGATTTCACTACGGTTGGGCTTAAAAGGGGTCAAAATAATAGCCCGAAACATTGCAAAATTTGCAAAAATATGTGTGCCTCTTAAATGGGTATCTAAATCTACTTTTAAATTTGATTTCTAAGAAATTAGACTTTTAGGCGTTGGTTTGACCAAGGTCCAAAATAGCTCGAAATCCCTTCAAAGTGTGTATGAATGGTTATCTCTAAAAATAGATACCTAAATTCTCTTTCAAATTTGAATTACAAGAAAGTCAGAAAAATAACATCTCTTAGAACTTTGCTTGACCAACCTTGAATAACGACCAAAATAACTTCGAACATTTTGAAAGTTTGTGTGCACTATTATCTACCAAATGCTAAGATAAATCTATGATCAACTTTTTATTCTGAAAAGTTTGTCAAAAGTGAAACACTGTTGTACAGTTTTGCTGAGGTTGGGATTAAAGGGGGTGAAATATTTTGGAACGTCTCTAAATTCCGCGTGCACACTTGTCTATCAAATGGGCGTTCAAATCAATGATCAAATTTCAATTATAAGAAACTACTCAAAAGTGAAACTTCGTCATGCATTTTCGCTAGGGTTGGGCTTAAAGGTGGTCAAAATAGCTTGGAACGTTGTGAAAGTTGGCGTGCATACTTGTTTATCTAATGGGCATCCAAATCTATGATCAAGTTTCAATTCGTAGAAGTTGGTCAAAAGTGAAACTTTGCAGTTTTGTTAGGGTTTGGCTTAAAGGAGTCGAAAATAACTCTGAACATCATGAAGGTTGGCGTGCACTCTTATATTCCAAATGCACATCTAAATCTATGATCAAATTTTAATTCCAAGAAATTGGTCAAGAGTGAAACTCTGTCATGCCGTTTCCCTAAGATTGGGGTTAAAGGGGGTGAAAAGAGCTCAAAACGTCGCAAAAGTTGGAGTGCATGGTTATCTATCAAACGGGCATCCAAATCTATGATCAAATTTCAATTCTGAGAAATTGGTCAGAAGTGAAACTCCATCATGCATTTTTGCTGGGGTTGGGCTTAAAGGGGTCCAAATAGCTCAGACCATTGCAAAAGTTGGCGTGCACGTTTTTATATCAAATGGGCATCCAAATCTATGATCAAATTTCAACTCCAAGAATTTGGTCAAAAGTGAAACTCCACCATTCGATTCCACTAAGGTTTGGCTTAAAGGAGGGGAAAATGGCTCTAAGAAATTGGAAACAAATGCAACTTTTTAGGCCTTGGTTTAACCAAGTTTTCCTAAGGTCAAAAATAGCTCGAAACCCCTTGAAAGTTTGTATGCATGGTTATCTCTCAAATGGGTACCTAAATTCTCTTTCAAATTTCAATTACAAAAAAGTTGAAAAAATAACATCTCTTAGACCTTTACTTGACCAAAATAGCTCCGAACATCATGAAAGTTAGCATGCACTCTTATCTACGAAATGCGTCGATAAATCTATGATTAACTTTTAACTTTTAGAAATTAGTCAAACGTGCAACTCCATTGTGCAGTTTTGCTAAGGTTGGGATTAAAGGGGTTCAAAATATTTTGGAATGTCTCAAAATTTTGCATGCATGCTTGTTCATCAAATGGCCATCCAAATTTCTGATCAAATTTAAATTCTAAGAAACTGCTCAAAAGTGAAACTCCGTCATGCGGTTTCGACAGGTTTGGGCTTAAAGGGGGTCAAAATAGCTCGTAATTTCGTGAAAGTTGGCATGCCTGCTTCTCTATCCATATGCATCCAAACCTATGATCAAGTTTCAATTCTGAGAATTTGGTCAAAGCTGATACTCCATCGTACAGTTTTGTTAGGGTTTGGCTTTAAGATACCGAAAATATCTCTCAAGATTGTGAAAGTTGCAATGCACTCTTAGCATCCAAATGTGCATTTAAATCTATGATTAAATTTTAATTCCAAGAAATTGGTTAAAAGTGAAAGTTCGTTGTGCAGTTTTGCCAAGGTTGGGGTTAAAGGGGCTGAAAATAGCTCGGAGTGTCACGAAAGTTGGAGTGCACGCTTCTCTATCAAATGGGCATCCAAATCTATGATCAAATTTCAATTCCGAGAAATTGGTCAGAAGTAAAACTCCGTCGTGCATTTTCGCTAGAGTTGGGCTCAAAGGGGTCCAAATAGCTCGGAACATTGCAAAAGTTGGCGTGCACATTTTTATATCAAATGGGCATCCAAATCTATGATCAAAATTCAACTCCAAGAATTTGGTCAAAAGTGAAACTCCATCATTCGATTTCGCTAAGGTTTGGCTTCAAGGATGGGAAAATAGCTCTGAACATCGCGAAAATTTTCATGCATTCTTATCTAACTAGAAATATCGCAAAAATATGTGTGCACGCTTCTCTACCAAATGGGGATATTGGTGCTTTCACTAAGGTTGAACTTAAAGGGAGTAAAAATAGCTCGTAACGTTACGAAATTTGGTGTGTACGCTTGTTTATTGAAATGGGTACCTAAATCCACTTTTAAATTTTAATTCTGAAGAAGTCGACAAAAGTGCATATTTTCAACCTTGGTTTGACCATCCTTGATTAAGGGCCAAACTAGCTCCAAATCTCGTAAAAATAGGTTTCAATGCCTATATTTGAAATGGGTATCTAAATCTACTTTAAAATTTGAATTTTGAGAAATTGAAAAGAATGCAACGTTTTAGGCCTTGGTTTGATGAACTTTGACCGATGTCCAAAATGGCTTGCAATCCCTAAAAAATATACATGTATGCTTTATCTACCAAATGGATACCTAAATACAGTTGCAAATTGCAATTTCGAGAAAGTCAATAAAAGTGAATTTCTTAGAACTTCGTTTGACCAACCTTAACTAAGGGCTGAAATAACCCGAAATCCCACAAAAATATGTGTGCACGCTTATCTGTTAAATGGGTATCTAAATATACTTTTACATTTGATTTCTAAGAAATTGGAAAAATGTGCAAGCTTTTAGGCCTTGGTTTGACCAAGTTTTACTAAGGTCCAAAATAGCTCGAAATCACCTCAGAGTTTATATGCATGGTTATCTCTCAAATGGGTATCTAAATTCTCTTTCAAATTTCAATTATGAGAAAGTCAGAAAAATCTGATCGCTTAGACCTTTGCTTGACCAGCCTTGAATGAAAAATCTGATCGCTTAGACCTTTGCTTGACCAGCCTTGAATAACGACCAAAATAGCTCCGAACACTATGAAAGTTGGCATGAATCTTATCTACCAAATGCATAGATAAATCTACGATCAAATTTTAATTCTGGGAAATTGGTTAAAAGTGAAACTCCCTTGTGTTGTTTTGCTAAGGTTGGGCTTAAAGCGGGTGAAAATATTTTGCAATGTTGTGAAAGTTCATCTGCAAGCTTGTCTATCAAATGGACATCCAAATGTATGAGAAAATTTCAATTCTGAGAAACTGCTCAAAAGTGAAACTCTGTCGTACGGTTTCACTACGGTTGGGCTTAAAAGGGGTCAAAATAATAGCCCGAAACGTTGCAAAATTTGCAAAAATATGTGTGCCTCTTAAATGGGTATCTAAATCTAATTTTAAATTTGATTGCTAAGAAATTGGACTTTTAGGCTTTGGTTTGACCAAGGTCCAAAATAGGACGAAATCCCCTCAAAGTGTGTATGAATGGTTATCTCTCAAATGGATACCTAAATTCTCTTTCAAATTTGAATTACAAGAAAGTCAGAAAAATAGCATCTCTTAGACCTTTGCTTGACCAACCTTGAACAACGACGAAAATAACTTCGAAGGGGTCCAAATAGCTCGGACCATTGCAAAAGTTGGCGTGCATGTTTTTATATCAAACAGGCATCCAAATCTATGATCAAATTTCAACTCCGAGAATTTGGTCAAAAGTGAAACTCTATCATTCGATTTCACTAAGGTTTGGCTTAAAGGAGGGGAAACTGGCTCTGAGAAATTGGAAACAAATGCAACTTTTTAGGCCTTGGTTTCACCAAGTTTTCCTAAGTTCCAAAATAGCTCAAAACCCCCTGAAAGTTTGTATGCATGGTTATCTCTCAAATGGGTACCTAAATTCTCTTTCAAATTTCAATTACAAAAAAGCTGAAAAAATAACATCTCTTAGACCTTTACTTGACCAAAATAGCTCCGAACATCATGAAAGTTAGCATGCACTCTTATCTACGAAATGCATCTATAAATCTATGATTAAATTTTAACTTTTAGAAATTGGTCAAACGTGAAACTCCACTGTGCAGTTTTGCTAAGGTAGGGCTTAAAGGCGTTGAAAATATTTTGGAATGTCTCAAAAGTTTGCATGCATGCTTGTTCATCAAATGGCCATCCAAATTTCTGATCAAATTTAAATTCTAAGAAACTGCTCAAAAGTGAAACTCCGTCATGCGGTTTCGACAGGTTTGGGCTTAAAAGGGGTCAAAATAGCTCGAAATGTCGCGAATGTTGGCATGCGTGCTTCTCTATCCCATATGCATCCAAAACTAAGATCAAGTTTCAATTCTAAGAATTTAGTCAAAGCTGAGACTCCATCGTACAGTTTTGGCATGCATGCTTCAAATCAATGATCAAATTTAAATTCTAAGAAAACGCTCAAAAGTGAAACTCCGTTATGCGGTTTCGACAGGTTTGGGATTAAAGGGGGTCAAAATAGCTCGAAATGTTGCAAAAGTTGGCATGCGTGCTTATCTATCCCATATGCATCCAAACCTAAGATCAAGTTTCAATTCTGAGAATTTGGTCAAAGCTGAGACTCCATCGTATAATTTTGGCATGCATGCTTCAAATCAATGATCAAATTTCAATTATAAGAAACTACTCAAAAGTGAAACTTCATCATGATCAAGTTTCAATTCGTAGAAGTTGGTCAAAAGTGAAACTTTGTGGTTTTGTTAGGGTTTGGCTTAAAGGAGTCGAAAATAACTCTGAACATCATGAAGTTTGGGGTGCACTCTTATATCCCAAATGCACATCTAAATCTATGATTAAATTTTAATTCCATGAAATTGGTCAAGAGTGAAACTCCGTCATGCGGTTTCCCTAAGATTGGGGTTAAAGGGGGTGAAAATAGCTCAAAACGTCGCAAAAGTTGGAGTGCATGGTTATCTATCAAACGGGCATCCAAATCTATGATCAAATTTCAATTCTGAGAAATTGGTCAAAAGTGAAACTCCATCGTGAATTTTTGCTAGGGTTGGGCTTGAAGGGGTCCAAATAGCTCGGACCATTGGAAAAGTTGGCGTGCACGTTTTTATATCAAACGTGCATCCAAATCTATGATCAAATTTCAACTCTGAGAATTTGGTCAAAAGTGAAACTCCATCATTCGATTCCACTAAGGTTTGGCTTAAAGGAGGGGAAATGGCTCTGAGAAATTAGAAACAAATGCAACTTTTTAGGCCTTGGTTTCACCAAGTTTTCCTAAGCTCCAAAATAGCTCGAAACCCCCTGAAAGTTTGTATGCATGGTTATCTCTCAAATGGGTACCTAAATTCTCTTTCAAATTTCAATTACAAAAAAGCTGAAAAAATAACATCTCTTAGACCTTTACTTGACCAAAATAGCTCCGAACATCATGAAAGTTAGCATGCACTCTTGTCTACGAAATGCGTCGATAAATCTACAATTAAGTTTTAATTTTTAGAAATTAGTTAAACGTGAAACTGCATTGTGCAGTTTTGCTAAGGTTGGGCTTAAAGGGGTTGAAAATATTTTGGAATGTCTCAATAGTTTGCATGCATGCTTGTTTATCAAATGGGCATCCAAATTTCTGATCAAATTTAAATTCTAGGAAACTGCTCAAAAGTGAAACACCGTCATGCGGTTTCGACAGGTTTGGGCTTAAAGGGGGTCAAAATAGCTCGAAATGTTGTGAAAGTTGGCATGCATGCTTCTCCATCCCATATGCATCCAAACCTATGATCAAGTTCAATTCTGAGAATTTGGTCAAAGCTCAGACTCCATCATACATTTTTGTTAGGGTTTGGCTTAAAGATGCCAAAAATATCTCTCAAGATCGTGAAAGTTGGCATGCACTCTTAGCTTCCAAATGTGCATTTAAATCTATGATTAAATTTTAATTCCAAGATATTGGTTAAAAGATAAACTTCATTGTGCAGTTTCAGAAGGTTGGGGTTAAAGGGGTGGGAAATAGCTCGGAGTTTCACGAAAGTTGGAGTGCACGCTTCTCTATCAAATGGGCATCCAAATCTATGATCAAATTTTGATTCCGAGAAATTGGTCAGAAGTGAAACTCCGTCGTGCATTTTCGCTAGAGTTGGGCTCAAAGGGGTCCAAATAGCTCGGAACATTGCAAAAGTTGGCATGCACATTTTTATATCAAATGGGCATCCAAATCTATGATCAAGATTCAACTCCAAGAATTTGGTCAAAAGTGAAACTCCATCATTCGATTTCGCTAAGGTTTGGCTTCAAGGATGGGAAAATAGCTCTGAACATCACGAAAATTTTAATGCATTCTTATCTAACTAGAAATCTCGCAAAAATATGTGTGCACGCGTATCTACCAAATGGGGATATCAGCTCTTTCACTAAGGTTGCACTTAAAGGGAGTGAAAATAGCTCGGAACGTTACGAAATTTGGTGTGTACGCTTGTTTATTGAAATGGGTACCTAAATCCACTTTTAAATTTTAATTCTGAAAAAGTCGACAAAAGTGCATATTTTCAACCTTGGTTTGACCATCCTTGATTAAGGGCCAAACTAGCTCCAAATCTCATAAAAATAGGTTTCAATGCCTATATTTGAAATGGGTATCCAAATCTAGTTTAAAATTTGAATTTTGAGAAATTGAAAATAATGCAACGTTTTAGGCCTTGGTTTGACGAAGTTTGACCGATGTCCAAAATGGCTTGCAATCCCTAAAAAATATACATGTATGCTTTATCTACCAAATGGATACCTAAATACAGTTGCAAATTTCAATTTCGAGAAAGTCAATAAAAGTGCATTTCTTAGAACTTCGTTTGACCAACCTTAACTAAGGGCTGAAATAACCCGAAATCTCACAAAAATATGTGTGCACGCTTATCTGTTAAATGGGTATCTAAATATACTTTTACATTTGATTTCTAAGAAATTGCAAAAACATGCAAGCTTTTAGGCCTTGGTTTGACCAAGTTTGACTAAGGTCCAAAATAGCTCAAAATCATCTCAGAGTTTGTATGCATGGTTATCTCTCAAATGGGTATCTAAATTCTCTTTTAAATTTCAATTATGAGAATGTCAGAAAAATATGATCTCTTAGACCTTTGCTGGACCAGCCTTGAATAACAACCAAAATAGCTCCGAACACTATGAAAGTTGGCATGACTCTTGTCTACCAAATGCACAGATAAATCTACGATCAAATTTTAATTCTGGGAAATTGGTCAAAAGTGAAACTCCCTTGTGTTGTTTTGCTAAGGTTGGGCTTAAAGTGGGTGAAAATATTTTGCAACGTCGTGAAAGTTGATCTGCAAGCTTGTCTATCAAATGGACATCCAAATATATGAGAAAATTTCAATTCTGAGAAACTGCTCAAAAGTGAAACTCTGTCGCGCGGTTTCACTATGGTTGGGCTTAAAAGGGGGCAAAATAATAGCCCGAAACATTGCAAAATTTGCAAAAATATGTGTGCCTCTTAAATGGGTATCTAAATCTACTTTTAAATTTGATTTCTAAGGAATTGGAATTTTAGGCGTTGGTTTGACCAAGGTCCAAAATAGCTTCAAATCCCCTGAAAGTGTGTATGAATGGTTATCTCTCAAATGGATACCTAAATTCTCTTTCAAATATGAATTACAAGAAAGTCAGAAAAATAGCATCTCTTAGACCTTTGCTTGACCAACCTTGAATAAAGACCAAAATAACTTTGAACATTTGAAAGTTGTTGTGCACTGTTATCTACCAAATGCTAAGATAAATCTATGATCAAATTTTAATTCTGAAAAATTTGTCAAAAGTGAAACACTGTTGTACAATTTTGCTGAGGTTGGCATTAAAAGGGGTGATATATTTTGGAACGTCTCAAAATTTTGCATGCATGCTTGTCTATCAAATGGGCGTTCAAATCAATGATCAAATTTCAATTATAAGAAACTACTCAAAAGTGAAACTTCGTCATGCATTTTCGCTAGGGTTGGGCTTAAAGGTGGTCAAAATAGCTTGGAATGTTGTAAAAGTTGGCGTGCATACTTGTTTATCTAATGGGCATCCAAATCTATGATCAAGTTTCAATTCGTAGAAGTTGGTCAAAATTGAAACTTTGCGGTTTTGTTAGGGTTTGGCTTAAAGGAGTCGGAAATAACTCTGAACATCATGAAAGTTGGCGTGCAATCTTATATTCCAAATGCATATAAATCTATGATCAAATTTTAATTCCAAGAAATTGGTCAAGAGTGAAACTCCGTCATGCGGTTTCCCTAAGATTGGGGTTAAAGGGGGTGAAAATAGCTCAAAACATCGCAAAAGTTGGAGTGCATGGTTATCTATCAAACGACCATCCAAATCTATGATCAAATTTCAATTCTGAGAAATTGGTCAGAAGTGAAACTCCATCGTGCATTTTTGCTAGGGTTGGGCTTGAAGGGGTCCAAATAGCTCGGACCATTGCAAAAGTTGGCGTGCACTTTTTTATATCAAACGGGAATCCAAATCTATGATCAAATTTCAAGTCCGAGAATTTGGTCAAAAGTGAAACTCCATCATTCGATTCCACTAAGGTTTGGCTTAAAGGAGGGGAAAATGACTCTGAGAAATTGGAAACAAATGCAAATTTTTAGGCCTTGGTTTCACCAACTTTTCCTAAGGTCCAAAATAGCTGGAAACCCCGTGAAAGTTTGTATGCATGGTTATCTCTCAAATGGGTACCTAAACTCTCTTTCGAATTTCAATTACAAAAAAGCTGAAAAAATAACATCTCTTAGACCTTTACTCCGTCGTGAAACTCCGTCGTGCATTTTCGCTAGAGTTGGGCTCAAAGGGGTCCAAATAGCTCGGAACATTGCAAAAGTTGGTGTGCACATTTTTATATCAAATGGCCATCCAAATCTATAATCAAAATTTAGCTCCAAGAATTTGGTCAAAAGTGAAACTCCATCATTCAATTTCGCTAAGGTTTGGCTTCAAGGATGGGAAAATAGCTTTGAACATCACGGAAATTTTCATGCATTTTTATCTAACAAGAAATCTCGTAAAAATATATGTGCACGCTTATCTACCAAATGGGGATATCGACGCTTTCACTAAGGTTGCACTTAAAGGGAGTGAAAATAGCTCGGAACGTTACGAAATTTGGTGTCTATGCTTGTTTATTGAAATGGGTACCTAAATCCACTTTTAAATTTCAATTCTGAAAAAATCGACAAAAGTGCATATTTTCAACCTTGGTTTGACCATCCTTGATTAAGGGACAAACTAGCTCCAAATCTCGTAAAAATAGGTTTCAATGCCTATATTTGAAATAGGTATCTAAATCTACTTTAAAATTTGAATTTTGAGAAATTGAAAAGAATGCAACGTTTTAGGCCTTGGTTTGACGAAGTTTGACCGATGTCCAAAATGGCTTGCAATCCCTAAAAAATATACATGTATGCTTTATCTACCAAATGGATACCTAAATACAGTTGCAAATTTCAATTTCGAGAAAGTCAATAAAAGTGCATTCCTTAGAACTTCGTTTGACCAACCTTAACTAAGGGCTGAAATAACCCGAAATCTCACAAAAATATGTGTGCACGCTTATCTCTTAAATGGGTATCTAAATATACTTTTACATTTGATTTCTAATAAATTGGAAAAACGTGGAAGCTTTTAGGCCTTGGTTTGACCAAGTTTGACTAAGGTCCAAAATAGCTCAAAATCACCTTAGAGTTTGTATGCATCGTTATCCCTCAAATGGGTATCTAAATTCTCTTTCAAATTTCAATTATAAGAAAGTCAGAAAAATCTGATCTCTTAGACCTTTGCTTGACCAGCCTTGAATAACGACCAAAATAGCTCCGAACACTGTGAAAGTTGGCATGACTCTTATCTACCAAATGCATAGATAAATCTACAATCAAATTTTAATTCTGGGAAATTGGTCAAAAGTGAAACTCCCTTGTGTTGTTTTGCTAAGGTTGGGCTTAAAGCGGGTGAAAATATTTTGCAACGTCGTGAAAGTTGATCTGCAAGCTTGTCTATCAAATGGACATCCAAATGTATGAGAAAATTTCAATTCTGAGAAACTGCTCAAAAGTGAAACTCTGTCGTGCGGTTTCACTACGGTTGGGCTTAAAAGGGGTCAAAATAATATCCCGAAACATTGCAAAATTTGCAAAAATATGTGTGCCTCTTAAATGGGCATCTAAATCTACTTTTAAATTTGATTTCTAAGAAATTGGACTTTTAGGCGTTGGTTTGACCAAGGTCCAAAATAGCTTGAAATCCCCTGAAAGTGTGTATGAATGGTTATCTCTCAAATGGATACCTAAATTCTCTTTCAAATTTGAATTACAAGAAAGTTATAAGAATAGCATCTCTTAGACCTTTGCTTGACCAACCCTTAATAACGACCAAAATAACTTCGAACATTTTGAAAGTTGTTGTGCACTGTTATCTACCAAATGATAAGATCAAATTTTGATTCTAAAAAATTAGTCAAAAGTGAAACACTGTTGTACAGTTTTGCTGAGGTTGGGATTAAAGGTGGTGAAATATTTTGGAAAGTCTTGAAATTTCGCGTGCACGCTTGTCTATCAAATGGGCGTTCAAATCAATGATCAAATTTCAATTATAAGAAACTACTCAAAAGAGAAACTTCGTCATGCATTTTTGCTAGGGTTGGGCTTAAAGGTGGTCAAAATAGCTCAGAACGTTGTGAAAGTTGGTGTGCATACTTGTTTATCTAATGGGCATCCAAATCTATGATCAAGCTTCAATTCGTAGAAGTTGGTCAAAAGTGAAACTTTGCGGTTTTGTTAGGGTTTGGCTTAAAGGAGTCGAAAATAACTCTAAACATCATGAAAGTTGGCGTGCACTCTTATATTCCAAATGCACATCTAAATCTATGATCAAATTTTAATTCCAAGAAATTGGTCAAGAGCGAAACTCTGTCATGCGGTTTCCCTAAGATTGGGGTTAAAGGGGGTGAAAATAGCTCAAAACGTCGCAAAAGTTAGAGTTCATGGTTATATATCAAACGGGCATCCAAATCTATGATCAAATTTCAATTCTGAGAAATTGGTCAGAAGTGAAAGTCCATCATGCATTTTTGCTAGAGTTGGGCTTGAAGGGGTCCAAATAGCTCGGACCATTGCAAAAGTTGGCATGCACGTTTTTATATCAAACGGGCATCCAAATCTATGATCAAATTTCAACTCTGAGAATTTGGTCAAAAGTGAAACTCCATCATTCGATTTCACTAAGGTTTGGCCTAAAGGAGGGGAAAATGGCTCTGAGAAATTGGAAACAAATGCAACTTGTTAGGCCTTGGTTTCACCAAGTTTTCCTAAGGTCCAATATAGCTCGAAACCCCCTGAAATTTCGTATGCATGGTTATCTCTCAAATGTGTACCTAAATTCTTATTCAAATTTCAATTACAAAAAAGTTGAAAAGATAACATCTCTTAGACCTTTACTTGACCAAAATAGCTCCGAACATCATCAAAGTTAGCATGCACTCTTATCTACGAAATGCATCGATAAATCTATGATTAAGTTTTAACTTTTAGAAATTACTCAAACGTGAAACTCCAATGTGCACTTTTTCTAAGGTTGGGCATCCAAATTTCTGATAAAATTTAAATTCTAAGAAACTGCTCAAAAGTGAAACTCCGTCATGCAGTTTTGACAGGTTTGGGCTTAAAGGGGGTCAAAATAGCTCGAAATGTCGTGAAAGTTTGCATGCATGCTTCTCTATCCCATATGCATCCAAACCTATGATCAAGTTTCAATTCTCAGAATTTGGTCAAAGCTGAGACTCCATCGTACAGTTTTGTTAGGGTTTGGCTTAAAGATGCCGAAAATATCTCTCAAGATCGTGAAAGTTGGCATGCACTCTTAGCTTCCAAATGTGCATTTAAATCTATGATTCAATTTTAATTCCAAGAAATTGGTTAAAAGTGAAACTTCGTTGTGCATTTTCGCCAAGATTGGGGTTAAAGGGGCCAAAAATAGCTCGGAGTGTCACGAAAGTTGGAGTGCACGCTTCTCTATCAAATGGGCATCCAAATCTATGATCAAATTTCAGTTCCGAGAAATTGGTCAGAAGTGAAACTCTGTAGTGCATTTTCGCTAGAGTTGGGCTCAGAGGGGTCCAAATAGCTCATAACATTGCCAAAATTGGCGTGCACATTTTTATATCAAATGGGCATCCAAATCTATGATCAAAATTGAACTCCAAGAATTTGGTCATAAGTGAAACTCCATCATTCGATTTCGCTAAGGTTTGGCTTCAAGGATGGGAAAATAGCTCTGAACATCACGAAAATTTTCATGCAATCTTATCTAACTAGAAATCTCGCAAAAATATGTGTCCATGCTTATCTACCAAATGGGGATATCAGCGCTTTCACTAAGGTTGCACTTAAAGGGAGTTAAAACAGCTCGAAACGTTACGAAATTTGGTTTGTACGCTTGTTTATTGAAATGGGTACCTAAATCCACTTTTAAATTTTAATTCTGAAAAAGTCGACAAAATTGCATATTTTCAACCTTGGTTTGACCATCCTTGATTAAGTGCCAAACTAGCTCCACATCTCTTAAAAATAGGTTTCAATGCCTATATTTGAAATGGGTATCGAAATCTACTTTAAAATTTGAATTTTGAGAAATTGAAAATAATGCAACGTTTTAGGCCTTGGTTTGACGAAGTTTGACCGATGTCCAAAATGGCTTGCAATCCCTAAAAAATATACATGTATATGCTTTATCTACCAAATGGATACCTAAATACAGTTGCAAATTTCAATTTCGAGAAAGTCAATAAAAGTACATTTCTTAGAACTTCGTTTGACCAACCTTAACTAAGGGCTGAAATAACCCGAAATCTCACAAAAATGTGTGTGCACGCTTATCTCTTAAATGGGTATCTAAATATACTTTTACATTTGATTTCTAAGAAATTGGAAAAATGTGCAAGCTTTTAGGCCTTGGTTTGACCAAGTTTGACTAAGGTCCAAAATAGTTCAAAATCACCTAAGAGTTTGTATGCATGGTTATCTCTCAAATTGGTATCTAAATTCTCTTTCAAACTTCAATTATGAGAAAATACGAAAAATCTGATCTCTTAGACCTTTGCTTGACCAGCCTTGAATAAGGACCAAAATAGCTCCGAACACTGTGAAAGTTGGCATGACTCTTATCTAGAAAATGCACAGATAAATCTACGATCAAATTTTAATTCTGGGAAATTGGTCAAAAGTGAAACTCCCTTGTGTTGTTTTGCTAAGGTTGGGCTTAAAGCGGGTGAAAATATTTTGCAACATCGTGGAAGTTCATCTGCAAGCTTGTCTATCAAATGGACATCCAAATCTATGAGAAAAATTCAATTCTGAGAAACTGCTCAAAAGTGAAACTCTGTCGTGCGGTTTCACTACGATTGGGCTTAAAAGGGGTCAAAATAATAGCCCGAAACATTGTAAAATTTGCAAATATATGTGTGCCTCTTAAATGGGTATCTAAATATACTTTTAAATTTGATTTCTAAGGAATTGGAGTTTTAGGCGTTGGTTTGACCAAGGTCCAAAATAGCTCGAAATCCCCTGAAAGTGTGTATCAATGGTCATCTCTCAAATGGATACCTAAATTCTCTTTCAAATTTGAATTACAAGAAAGTCAGAAAAATAGCATCTCTTAGACCTTTGCTTGACCAACCTTGAATAACGACCAAAATAACTTCGAACATTTTGAAATTTGTTGTGCACTGTTATCTACCAAATGCCTAGATAAATCTATGATCAAATTTTAATTCTGAAAAATTTGTCAAAAGTGAAACACTGTTGTACAGTTTTGCTGAAGTTGGGATTAATTGGGATGAAATATTTTGGAACGTCTCGAATTTTCGCGTGCACGCTTGTCTATCAAATGGGCATTCAAATCAATGATGAAATTTCAATTATAAGAAACCACTCAAAAGTGAAACTTCGTCATGCATTTTCGCTAGGGTTGGGCTTAAAGGTAGTCAAAATAGCTTGGAACGTTGTGAAAGTCGGCATGCATACTTGTTTATATAATGTTCATCCAAATCTATGATCAAGTTTCAATTCGTAGAAGTTGGTCAAAAGTGAAACTTTGCGGTTTTGTTAGGGTTTGGTTTAAAGGAGTCGAAAATAACTCTGAACATCATGAAAGTTGGCGTGCACTCTTATATTCCAAATGCACATCTGAATCTATGATCAAATTTTAATTCCAAGAAATTGGTCAAGAGTGAAACTCCGTCATGTGGTTTCCCTAAGATTGGGGTTAAAGGGGGTGAAAATAACTGAAAACGTCGCAAAAGTTGGAGTGCATAATTATCAATCAAACGGGAATGCAAATCTATGATCAAATTTCAATTCTGAGAAATTGGTCAGAAGTGAAACTCCATCGTACATTTTTGCTAGGGTTGGGCTTGAAGAGGTCCAAATAGCTCCGACCATTGCAAAAGTTGGCATGCACGTTTTTATATCAAACGGGCATCCAAATCTATGATCAAATTTCAATTCCGTGAATTTGGTCAAAAGTGAAACTCCATCATTCGATTCCACTAAGGTTTGGCTTAAAGGAGGGGAAAATGGATCTGAGAAATTGGAAACAAATGCAACTTTTTAGGCCTTGGTTTCACCAAGTTTTCCTAAGGTCCAAAATAGCTCGAAACCCCCTGAAAGTTTGTATGCATGGTTATCTCTCAAATGGGTACCTAAATTCTCTTTCAAATTTAAATTACAAAAAATCTGAAAAAATAACATCTCCTAGACCTTTACTTGACCAAAATAGCTTCGAACATCATGAAAGTTAGAATGCACTCTTGTCTACGAAATGCGTTGATAAATCTATGATTAAGTTTTAATTTTTAGAAATTAGTGAAACGTGAAACCTGATTGTGCAGTTTTTCTAAGGTGGGGCTTAAAGGGGTTGCAAATATTTTGGAATGTCTCAAAATTTTGCATGCATGCTTGTTAATCAAGTGGGCATCCAAATTTCTGATCAAATTTAAATTCTAAGAAACTGCTCAAAAGTGAAACTCCGCCGTGCGGTTTCAACAGGTTTGGGCTTAAAGCGGGTCAAAATAGCTCGAAATCTCGCGAAAGTTTGCATGCATGCTTCTCTATCCCATATGCATCCAAACCTATGATCAAGTTTCAATTCTGAGAATTTGGTCAAAGCTGAGACTCCATCATATAGTTTTGTTAGGGTTTGCCTTAAGGATGCCGAAAATATCTCTCAAGATCATGAAAGTTGGCATGCACTCTTAGCTTCCAGATGTGCATTTAAATCTATGATTAAATTTTAATTCCAAGAAATTGGTTAAAACTGAAACTTCGTTGTGTAGTTTCGGCAACGTTGGGGTTAAAGGGGCCGAAAATAGCTCAGAGTGTCATGAAAGTTGGAGTGCATGCTTCTCTATGAAATGGGCATCCAAATCTATGATCAAATTTCAATTACGAGAAATTGGTCAGAAGTGAAACTCCATCGTGTATTTTCGCTAGAGTTGGGCTCAAAGGGGTCCAAATAGCTCGAAACATTGAAAAAGTTGGCGTGCACATTTTTATATCAAATGTGCATCCAAATCTATGATCAAAATTCAACTCCAATAATTTGGTCAAAGTGAAACTACATCATTCGATTTCGCGAAGGTTTGGCTTCAAGGATGGGAAAATAGCTCTGAACATTACGAAAATTTTCATGCATTCTTATCTAACTAGAAATCTCGCAAAAATATGTGTGCACGCTTATCTACCAAATGGGGATATCGGCGCTTTCACTAAGGTTGCACTTAAAGGGAGTGAAAATAGCTCGGAACGTTACGAAATTTAGTGTGTACGCTTGTTTATTGAAATGGGTACCTAAATCCACTTTTAAATTTTAATTCTGAAAAAGTCGACAAAAGTGCATATTTTCGACCTTGGTTTGACCATCCTTGATTAAGGGCCAAAAGAGCTCCATATCTCGTAAAAATAGGTTTCAATGCTTATATTTGAAATGGGTAACTAAATCTACTTTAAAATTTGAATTTTGAGAAATTGAAAATAATGCAACCTTTTAGGCCTTGGTTTGACGAAGTTTGACCGATGTCTAAAATGGCTTGCAATGCCTAAAAAATATACATGTATGCTTTATCTACCAAATGGATACCTAAATACAGTTGCAAATTTCAATTTCGAGAAAGTCAATAAAAGTGCATTTCTTAGAACTTCATTTGACCAACCTTAACTAAGGGCTGAAATAACCTAAAATCTCACAAAAATATGTGTCCACGCTTATCTCTTAAATGGGTATCTAAATATACTTTTACATTTGATTTCTAAGAAATTGGAAAAACGTGCAAGCTTTTAGGCCTTGGTTTGACCAATTTTGACTAAGGTCCAAAATAGCTCGAAATCACCTCAGAGTTTGTATGCATGGTTATCTCTCAAATGGGTATCTAAATTCTCTTTCAAATTTCAATTATGAGAAAGTCAGAAAAATCCGATCTCTTAGACCTTTGCTTGACCAGCCTTGAATAATGACCAAAATAGCTCTGAACATTGTGACAGTTGGCATTTCTCTTATCTACCAAATGCACAGATAAATCTATGGTCAAATTTTAATTCTGGGAAATTGGTCAAAAGTGAAACTCCGTTGTGTTGTTTTGCTAAGGTTGGGCATAAAGCGGGTCAAAATATTTTGCAACGTCGTGAAATTTCATCTGTAAGCTTGTCTATCAAATCAACATCCAAATCTATGAGAAAATTTCAATTCTGAGAAACTGCTCAAAAGTGAAACTCTGTCGTGCGGTTTCACTACGGCTGGGCTTATAAGGGGTCAAAATAATAGCCCGAAATTTTGCAAAATTTGCAAAAATATGTGTGCCTCTTAAATGGGTATCTAAATCTATTTTTAAATTTGATTTCTAAGGAATTGGACTTTTAGGCGTTGGCTTGACCAAGGTTCAATATAGCTTGAAATCCCCTGAAAGTGTCTATGAATGGTTATCTCTCAAATGGATACCTAAATTCTCTTTCAAATTTGAATTACAAGAAAGTTAGAAAAATAGCATCTCTTAGACCTTTGCTTGACCAACCTTGAATAATGACCAAAATAAATTCGAACATTTTGAAATTTGGTGTGCACTGTTATCTACCAAATGCCTAGATAAATCTATGATCAAATTTTAATTCTAAAAAATTTGTCAAAAGTGAAACACTATTGTACAGTTTTGCTGAGGTTGGGATTAAAGGGGGTGAAATGTTTTGGAACGTCTCGAAATTTAGCGTGCACGCTTGTCTATCAAATGGGCATTCAAATCAATGATCAAATTTCAATTATAAGAAGCAACTCAAAAGTGAAACTTCGTCATGCATTTTCGCTAGGGTTGGGCTTAAAGGTGGTAAAAAATGCTTGGAATGTTGTGAAAGTTGGCGTGCATACTTGTTTATCTAATGGGCATCCAAATCTGTGATCAAGTTTCAATTCGTAGAAGTTGGTCAAAAGTGAAACTTTGTGGTTTTGTTAGGGTTTGGCTTAAAGGAGTCGAAAATAACTCTGAACATCATGAAAGTTGGCGTGCACTCTTATATTCCAAATGAACATCTAAATCTATGATCAAATTTTAATTCCAAGAAATTGGTCAAGAGTGAAACTATGTCATGCAGTTTCCCTAAGATTGGGGTTAAACGAGTTGAAAATAGCTCAAAACGTCACCAAAGTTGGAGTGCATGGTTATCTATCAAACGAGCATCCAAATCTGTGATTAAATTTCAATTCTGAGAAATTGGTCAGAAGTGAAACTCCATCGTACATTTTTGCTAGGGTTGGGCTTGAAGGGGTCCAAATAGCTCAGACCATTGCAAAAGTTGGTGTGCACGTTTTTATATCAAACGGGCATCCAAATCTATGATCAAATTTCAACTCCGAGAATTTGGTCAAAAGTGAAACTCCATCATTCGATTCCACTAAGGTTTGGCTTAAAGGAGGTGAAAATGGCTCTGAGAAATTGGAAACAAATGCAACTTTTTAGGCCTTGGTTTCACCAAGTTTTCCTAAGGTCCAAAATAGCTCGAAACCCCATGAAAGTTTGTATGCATGGTTATCTCTCAAATGGGTACCTAAATTCTCTTTCAAATTTCAATTACAAAAAAGCTGAAAAAATAACATCTCTTAGACCTTTACTTGACCAAAATAGCTCTGAACATCATGAAATTTAGCATGCACTCTTATCTACGAAATGCGTCAATAAATCTATGATTAAATTTTAATTTTTAGAAATTAGTCAAACGTGAAACTCCATTGTGCAGTTTTGCTAAGGTTGGGCTTAGAGGGATTGAAAATATTTTCGAATGTTTCAAACGTTTGCATGCATGCTTATTCATCAAATGGGCATCCAAATTTCTGATCAAATTTAAATTCTAAGAAACTGCTCAAAAGTGAAACTCCGTCATGCGGTTTCGACAGGTTTGGGCTTAAAGGGGGTCAAAATAGCTCGAAACATCGTGAAAGTTGGCATGCATGCTTCTCTATCCCATATGCATCCAAACCTATGATCAAGTTTCAATTCTGAGAATTTGGTCAAAGATGAGACTCCATCGTATAGTTTTGTTAGGGTTTGTGTTAAAGATGTCGAAAATATCTCTCAAGATCGTGAAAGTTGGCATGCACTCTTACCTTCCAAATGTGCATTTAAATCTATGATTAAATTTTAATTCCAAGAAATTGGTTAAAAGTGAAACTTCGTTGTGCAGTTTCGCCAAGGTTGGGGTTAAAGGGGCCGAAAATAGCTCAGAGTGTCACGAAAGTTGGAGTGCATACTTCTCTATCAAATGGGCATCCAAATCTATGATCAAATTTCAATTCCGACAAATTGGTCAGAAATGAAACTCCGTCGTGCATTTTCGCTAGAGTTGGGCTCAAAGGGGTCCAAATAGCTCGGAACATTGCAAAAGTTGGCGTGCACATTTTTATATCAAATGGGCATCCAAATCTATGATCAAAATTCAACTCCAAGAATTTGGTCAAAAGTGAAACACCATCATTCGATTTCGCTAAGGTTTGGCTTCAAGGATGGGAAAATAGCTCTGAACATCACGAAAATTTTCATGCATTCTTATCTAACTAGAAATATGGCAAAAATATGTGTGGACGCTTATCTACCAAATGGGGATATCGACGCTTTCACTAAGGTTGCAATTAAAGGGAGTGAAAATAGCTCAGAACGTTACGAAATTTGGTGTGTACGCTTGTTTATTGAAATGGGTACCTAAATCCACTTTTAAATTTTAATTCTGAAAAAGTCGACAAAAGTGCATATTTTCGACCTTGATTTGACCATCCTTGATTAAGGGCCAAACTAGCTCCAAATCTCGTAAAAATAGGTTTCAATGCCTATATTTGAAATGGGTATCGAAATCTACTTTAAAGTTTGAATTTTGAGAAATTGAAAATAATGCAATGTTTTAGGCCTTGGTTTGACGAAGTTTGACCGATGTCCAAAATGGCTTGCAATCCCTAAAAATATACATGTATTCTTTATCTACCAAATGGATACCTAAATATAGTTGCAAATTTCAATTTCGAGAAAGTCAATAAAAGTGCATTTCTTAGAACTTCGTTTGACCAACCTTAACTAAGGGCCGAAATAAACCGAAATCTCACAAAAATATGTGTGCACGCTTATCACTTAAATGGGTATCTAAATGTACTTTTACATTTGATTTCTAAGAAATTGGAAAAACGTGCAAGCTTTTAGGCCTTGGTTTGACCAAGTTTGACTAAGGTCCAAAATAGCTCGAAATCACCTCAGAGTTTGTATGCATGGTTATCTCTCAAATGGGTATCTAAATTCTCTTTCAAATTTCAATTATGAGGAAGTCAGAAAAATCTGATCTCTTAGACCTTTGCTTGACCAGCCTTGAATAATGACCAAAATAGCTCCGAACACTGTGAAAGTTGGCATGACTCTTATCTACCAAATGCACAGATAAATCTACGATCAAATTTTAATTCGGGGGAAATTGGTCAAAAGTGAAACTCCCTTGTGTTGTTTTGCTAAGGTTGGGCTTAAAGTGGGTGAAAATATTTTGCAACATCGTGAAATTTCATCTGCAAGCTTGTGTATCCAATGGAGATCCAAATGTATGAGAGAATTTCAATTATGAGAAACTGCTCAAAAGTGAAACTCTGTCGCGCAGTTTCACTATAGTTGGGCTTAAAAGGGGTCAAAATAATAGCTCTAAACGTTGCAAAGTTTGCAAAAATATGTGTGGCTGTTAAATGGGTATCTAAATCTACTTTTAAATTTGATTTCTAAGAAATTGGTCCTTTAGGCGTTGGTTTGACCAAGGTCCAAAATAGCACGAAATCCCCTGAAAGTGTGTATGAATGGTTATCTCTCAAATGGATACCTAAATTCTCTTTCAAATTTGAATTACAAGAAAGTCAGAAAAATAGCATCTCTTAGACCTTTGCTTGACCAACCTTGAATAACGACCAAAATAACTTCGAACATTTTGAAAGTTGTAGTGCACTGTTATCTACCAAATGCTAAGATAAATCTATGATCAAATTTTAATTCTGAAAAAATTGTCAAAAGTGAAACACTGTTGTACAGTTTTGCTGAGGTTGGGATTAAAGGGGGTGAAATATTTTGGAACGTCTCGAAATTTCGCGTGCACGTTGGTCTATCAAATGGGCGTTCAAATCAATGATCAAATTTAAATTATAAGAAACTACTCAAAAGTGAAACTTCGTCATGCATTTTCGCTAGGGTTGGGATTAAAGGTAGTCAAAATAGCTTGGAACGTTGTGAAAGTTGGCGTGCATACTTGTTTGTCTAATGGGCATCCAAATCTATGATCAAGTTTCAATTCGTAGAAGTTGGTCAAAAGTGAAACTTTACGGTTTTGTTAGGGTTTGGCTTAAAGGAGTCGAAAATAACTCTGAACATCATGAAAGTTATCGTGCACTCTTATATTCCAAATGCACATCTAAATCTATGATCAAATTTTAATTCCAAGAAATTGAAAAAGAGTGAAAGTCCGTCATGTGGTTTCCCTAAGATTGCGGTTAAAGGGGGTGAAAAGAGCTCAAAACGTCGGAAAAGTTGGAGTGCATGGTTATCTATCAAATGGGCTTCCAAATCTATGATCAAATTTCAATTCTGAGAAATTGGTCAGAAGTGAAACTCCATCGTGCATTTTTGCTAAGGTTGGGCTTGAAGTGGTCCAAATAGCTTAGACCATTGCAAAAGTTGGCGTGCATGTTTTTATATCAAACGGGCATCCAAATCTATGATCAAATTTCAACTCTGAGAATTTGGTCAAAAGTCAAACTCCATCATTCGATTCCACTAAGGTTTGGCTTAAAGGAGGGGAAAATGGCTCTTAGAAATTGGAAACAAATGCAAATTTTTAGGCCTTGGTTTCACCAAGTTTCTCTAAGGTCCAAAATAGCTCGAAACCCCCTGAAAGTTTGTATGCATGGTTATCTCTCAAGTGGGTACCTAAATTCTCTTTCAAATTTCAATTACAAAAAAGCTGAAAAAATAACATCTCTTAGACCTTTACTTGACCAAAATAGCTCCGAACATCATGAAAGTTAGCATGCACTCTTATCTACGAAATGCGTCAATAAATCTATGATTAAGTTTTAATTTTTAGAAATTAGTCAAACGTGAAACTCCATTGTGCAGTTTTGCTAAGGTTGGGCTTAAAGGGGTTGAAAATATTTTGGAATGTCTCAAAAGTTTGCATGCATGCTTGTTCATCAATTGGGCATCCAAATTTCTGATCAAATTTAAATTCTAAGAAACTGCTCAAAATTGAAACTCCATCATACGGTTTCGACAGGTTTGGGCTTAAAGGGGGTCAAAATAGCTCGAAATGTCACGAAAGTTGGAATGCATGCTTCTCAATCCCATATGCATCCAAACCTATGATCAAGTTTCAATTCTGAGAACTTGGTCAAAGCTAAGACTCCATCGTACAGTTTTGTTAGGGTTTGGCTTAAAGATGAAGAAAATATCTCTCAAGATCGTGAAAGTTGGTATGCACTCTTAGCTTCCAAATGTGCATATAAATCTGTGATTAAATTTTAATTCCAAGAAATTGGTTAAAAGTGAAACTTCGTTGTGCAGTTTCGCCAAGGTTGGCGTTAAAGGGGCCTAAAATAGCTCGCAGTGTCACGAAAGTTGGCGTGCACATTTTTATATCAAATGGGCATCCAAATCTATGATCAAAATTCAACTCCAAGAATTTGGTCAAAAGTGAAACTCCATCATTCGATTTCGCTAAGGTTTGGCTTCAAGGATGGGAAAATAGCTCTGAACATCACGAAAATTTTCATGCATTCTTATCTAAATAGAAATCTCACAAAAATATGTGTGCACACTTATCTACCAAATGGGGATATCGGCGCTTTCACTAAGGTTGCACTTAAAGGGAGTGAAAATAGCTCGGAACATTACAAAATTTGGTGTGTACGCTTGTTTATTGAAATGGGTACCTAAATCCACTTTTAAATTTTAATTCTGAAAAAGTCGAGAAAAGTGCATATTTTCAACCTTGGTTTAACCATCCTTGATTAAGGGCCAAACTAGCTCTAAATCTCGTAAAAATAGGTTTCAATGCCTATATTTGAAATGGGTATCTAAATCTACTTTAAAATTTGAATTTTGAGAAATTGAAAATAATGCAACGCTTTAGGCCTTGGTTTGATGAAGTTTGGCCGATGTCCAAAATGGCTTGCAATCCCTAAAAAATATACATGTATGCTTTATCTACCAAATGGATACCTAAATACAGTTGCAAATTTTGAATTTTGAGAAAGTCAATAAAAGTGCATTTCCTAGATCTTCGTTTGACCAACCTTAACTAAGGGCTGAAATAACTTGAAATCTCACAAAAATATGTGTGCACACTTATCTCTTAAATGGGTATCTAAATATACTTTGTATGCATGGTTATCTCTCAAATGGGTATCAAAATTCTCTTTCAAATTTCAATTATGAGAAAGTCAGAAAAATCTGATCTTTTAGACCTTTGCTTGAACAGCCTTGAATAACAACCAAAATAGCTACGAACACTGTGAAAGTTGGCATGGCTCTTATCTACCAAATGCACAGATAAATCTACAATCAAATTTTAATTCTGGGAAATTGGTCAAAAGTGAAACTCCCTTGTGTTGTTTTACTAAGGTTGTGCTTAAAGCGGGTGAAAATATTTTGCAACGTCGTGAAAGTTCATCTGCAAGCTTGTCTATCAAATGGACATCCAAATCTATGAGAAAATTTCAATTCTAAGAAACTGCTCAAAAATGAAACTCTGTCGTGCGGATTCACTACGGTTGGGCTTAAAAGGGGTCAAAATAATAGCTCGAAACATTGCAAAATTTGCAAAAATATGTGTGCCTCTTAAATGGGTATCTAAATCAACTTTTAAATTTGATTTCTAAGAAATTGGACTTTTAGGCGTTGGATTGACCAAGGTCCAAAATAGCTCGAAATCCCCTGAAAGTGTGTATGAATGGTTCTCTCTCAAATGGATACCTAAATTCTCTTTCAAATTTGAATTACAAGAAAGTCAGAAAAATAACATCTCTTAGTCCTTTGCTTGACCAACCTTGAATAATGACCAAAATAACTTCGAACATTTTGAAAGTTGGTGTGCACTGTGATCTCCCAAATGCTAAGATAAATCTATGATCAAATTTTAATTCTGAAAAATTTGTCAAAAGTGAAACACTATTGTACAGTTTTGTTGAGGTTGGGATTAAAGGGGGTGAAATATTTTGGAACATCTCAAAATTCCGCGTGCATGCTTGTCTATCAAATGCGCATTCAAATCAATGATCAAATTTCAATTATAAGAAACTACTCAAAAGTGAAACTTCGTCATGCATTTTCGCGAGGGTGGGGCTTAAAGGTGGTCAAAATAGCTTGGAACATTGTGAAAGTTGGCGTGCATACTTGTTTATCTAATGGGCATCCAAATCTATGATCAAGTTTCAATTCGTAGAAGTTGGTCAAAAGTGAAACTTTGCGGTTTTGTTAGGGTTTGGCTTAAAGGAGTCGAAAATAACTCTGAACATCATGAAAGATGGCGTGCACTCTTCTATTCCAAATGCACATCTAAATCTAAGATCAAATTTTAATTCCAAGAAATTGGTCAAGAGTGAATCTCCGTCATACGGTTTCCCTAAGATTGGGGTTAAAGGGGGTGAAAATAGCTCAAAACATCGCAAAAGTTGGAGTGCATGGTTACCTATCAAACGGGCATCCAAATCTATGATCAAATTTCAATTCTCAGAAATTGATGAGAAGTGAAACTCCATCGTGCATTTTTAATAGGGTTAGGCTTGAAGGGGTCCAAATTATAGCTCGGACCATTGCAAAAGTTGGCGTGCATGTTTCTATATCAAATGGGCATCCAAATCTATGATCAAATTTCAACTCCGAGAATTTGGTCAAAAGTGAAACTCCATCATTCAAT
This sequence comes from Pseudotsuga menziesii, assembly GCA_001517045.1. Taxonomy (NCBI): domain Eukaryota; kingdom Viridiplantae; phylum Streptophyta; class Pinopsida; order Pinales; family Pinaceae; genus Pseudotsuga; species Pseudotsuga menziesii. The sequence goes on along the minus strand of LPNX011001810.1, from coordinate 1,127,468 downwards.
TCCACTAAGGTTTGGCTTAAAGGAGGGGAAAAAGGCTCTGAGAAATTGGAAACAAATGCAACTTCTTTGGCCTTGGTTTCACCAAGTTTTCCTAAGGTCCAAAATAGCTCAAAACCCCCTGAAAGTTTGTATGCATGGTTATCTCTCAAATGGGTACCTAAATTCTCTTTCAAATTTCAATTACAAAAAAGCTGAAAAAATAACATCTCTTAGACCTTTACTTGACCAAAATAGCTCCGAACATCATGAAAGTTAGCATGCACTCTTATCTACGAAATGCGTCGATAAATCTATGATTAAGTTTTAATTTTTAGAAATTTGTCAAACGTGAAACTCCATTGTGCAGTTTTGCTAAGGTTGGGCTTAAAGGGGTTGAAAATATTTTGGAATGTCTCAAACGTTTGCATGCATGCTTGTTCATCAAATGGGCATTCAAATTTCTGATCAAATTTAAATTCTAAGAAACTGCTCAAAAGTGAAACTCCGTCATGCGGTTTCGACAGGTTTGGGCTTAAAGGGGGTCAAAATAGCTCGAAATGTCGCGAAAGTTGGCATGCATGCTTCTCTATCCCATATGCATCCAAACCTATGATCAAGTTTCAATTCTGAGAATTTGGTCAAAGATGAGACTCCATCGTACAGTTTTGTTAGGGTTTGGCTTAAAGATGCCGAAAATATCTCTCAAGATCGTGAAAGTGGGCATGCACTCTTAGCTTCCAAATGTGCATTTAAATCTATGATTAAATTTTAATTCCAAGAAATTGGTTAAAAGTGAAACTTCGTTGTGTAGTTTCGCCAAGGTAGGGGTTAAAGGGGCCGAAAATAGCTCGGAGTGTCATGAAAGTTGGAGTGCACGCTTCTCTATCAAATGGGCATCCAAATCTATGATCAAATTTCAATTCCGAGAAATTGGCCAGAAGTGAAACTCCGTCGTGCATTTTCGCTAGAATTGGGCTCAAAGGCGTCCAAATAGCTCGGAACATTGCAAAAGTTGGCGTGCACATTTTTATATCAAATGGGCATCCAAATCTATGATCAAAATTCAACTCCAAGAATTTGGTCAAAAGTGAAACTCCATCATTCGATTTCGCTAAGGTTTGGCTGCAAGGATGGGAAAATAGCTCTGAACATCACGAAAATTTTCATGCATTCTTATCTAACTAGAAATCTCGCAAAAATATGTGTGCACGCTTATCTACCAAATGGGGATATCGGCGCTTTCACTAAGGTTGCACTTAAAGGGAGGGAAAATAGCTCAGAACGTTATGAAATTTGGTGTGTACGCTTGTTTATTGAAATGGGTACCTAAACCCACTTTTAAATTTTAATTCTGAAAAAGTCGACAAAAGTGCATATTTTCAACCTTGGTTTGACCATCCTTGATTGAGGGCCAAAATAGCTCCAAATATCGTAAAAATGGGTTTCAATGCCTATATTTGAAATGGGTATCTAAGTCTACATTAAAATTTGAATTTTGGGAAATTAAAAATAATGCAACGTTTTAGGGGGTGAAAATAGCTCATAACGTCTCAAAAATTGGATTGCATGGTTATCTATCAAACAGGCATCCAAATCTATGATCAAATTTCAATTCTGAGAAATTGGTCAAAAGTGAAACTCCATCGTCCATTTTAGCTAGTGTTGGGCTTGAAGGGGTCCAAATAGCTCAGACCATTGCAAAAGTTGGCGTGCATGTTTCTATATCAAACAGGCATCCAAATCTATGATCAAATTTCAACTCTGAGAATTTGGTCAAAAGTGAAACTCCATCATTCGATTCCACTAAGGTTTGGCTTAAAGGAGGGGAAAATGGCTCTGAGAAATTGGAAACAAATGCAACCTTTTAGGCTTTGGTTTCACCAAGTTTTCCTAAGGTCCAAAATAGCTCGAAACTGCCTGAAAGTTTGTATGCATGGTTATCTCTCAAATGGGTACCTAAATTCTCTTTCAAATTTCAATTACAAAAAAGCTGAAAAAATAACATCTCTTAGACCTTTACTTGACCAAAATAGCTCCGAACATCATGAAAGTTAGCATGCACTCTTATCTACGAAATGCGACGATAAATCTATGATTAAGTTTTAATTTTTAGAAATTAGTCAAACGTGAAACTCCATTGTGCAGTTTTGCTAAGGTTGGGCTTAAAGGGGTTGAAAATATTTTGGAATGTCTTAAAGGGGTTGAAAATATTTTGGAATGGGCATCCAAATTTCTGATCAAATTTAAATTCTAAGAAACTGCTCAAAGGTGAAACGTTGTCATGCGGTTTCGAAAGGTTTGGGCTTAAAGGGGGTCAAAATAGCTCGAAATGTCGCGAAAGTTGGAATGCATGCTTCTCTATCCCATATGCATCCAAACCTATGATCAAGTTTCAATTCTGAGAATTTGGTCAAAGCTAAGACTCCATCGTACAGTTTTGTTAAGGTTTGGCTTAAAGATGCCGAAAATATCTCTCAAGATCGTGAAAGTTGGCATGCACTCTTAGCTTCCAAATGTGCATTTAAATCTATGATTAAATTTTAATTCCAAGAAATTGGTTAAATGTGAAACTTCGTTGTGCAGTTTCGCCAAGGTTGGGGTTAATGTGGCCCAAAATAGCTCCGAGGGTCATGAAAGTTGGCGTGCACATTTTTTTACCAAATGGGAATCCAAATCTATGATACAAATTCAACTCCAAGAATTTGGTCAAAAGTGAAACTCCATCATTCGATTTCGCTAAGGTTTGGCTTCAAGGATGGGAAAATAGCTCTGAACATGACGAAAATTTTCATGCATCCTTATCTAACTAGAAATCTCGCAAAAATATGTGTGCACGCTTATCTACCAAATGGGGATATGGACGCTTTAACTAATGTTGCACTTAAAGGGAGTGAAAATAGCAGGGAATGTTACGAAATTCGGTGTGTATGCTTTTTAATTGAAATGGGTACCTAACTCCACTTTTAAATTTTAATTCTGAAAAAGTCGACAAAAGTGCATATTTTCAACCTTGGTTTGACCATCCTTGATTAAGGGCCAAACTATCTCCAAATCTCGTAAAAAAAGGTTTCAATGCCTATATTTGAAATGGGTATCTAAATCTACTTTAAATTTTGAATTTTGAGAAATTGAAAATAATGCAATGTTTTAGGCCTTGGTTTAACGAAGTTTGACCGATGTCCAAAATGGCTTGCAATCCCTAAAATAAATACGTGTATGCTTTATCTACCAAATGGATACCTAAATACCGTCGCAAATTTCAATTTCGAGAAAGTCAATAAAAGTGCATTTCTTAGAACTTCGTTTGACCAACCTTAACTAAGGGCTGAAATAACCCAAAATCTCACAAAAATATGTGTGCACACTTATCTCTTAAATGGGTATCTAAATATACTTTTACATTTGATTTCTAAGAAATTGGAAAAACGTGCAAGCTTTTAGGCCTTGGTTTGGCCAAGTTTGACTAAGGTGCAAAATAGCTCGAAATCACCTCATAGTTTGTATGGATGGTTATCTCTCAAATGGGTATCTAAATTCTCTATCAAATTTCAATTATGAGAAAGTCAGAAAAATTTGATCTCTTAGACCTTTGCTTGACCAGCCTTGAATAACGACCAAAATAGCTACGAACATTGTGAAAGTTGGCATGACTCTTATCTACCAAATGCACAGATAAATCTACGATCAAATTTCAATTCTAGGAAATTGGTCAAAAGTGAAACTCCCTTGTGTTGTTTTCCTAAGGTTGGGCTTAAAGCGGGTGAAAATATTTTGCAACGTCATGAAAGTTCATCTGCAAGCTTGTCTATCAAATGGACCTACAAATCTATGAGAAAATTTCAATTCTAAGAAACTGTTCAAAAGTGAAACTCTGTCATGCGGTTTCACTACGGTTGGGCTTAAAAGGGGTCAAAATAATAGCCCAAAATGTTGCAAAATTTGCAAAAATATGTGTGCCTCTTAAATGGGTATCTAAATCAACTTTTAAATTTGATTTCTAAGAAATTGGACTTTTAGGCGTTGGATTGACCAAGGACCAAAATAGCTCGAAATGCCCTGAAAGTGTGTATGAATGGTTATCTCTCAAATGGATACCTAAATTCTCTTTCAAATTTGAATTACAAGAGAGTAAGAAAAATAGCATCTCTTAGACCTTTGCTTGACCAACCTTGAATAACGACCAAAATAACTTCGAACATTTTGAAAGTTGGCATGCACTGCTATCTACCAAATGCTAAGATAAATATATGCTCAAATTTTAATTCTGAAAAATTTGTCAAAAGTGAAACACTATTGTACAGTTTTGCTGAGGTTGGGATTAAAGGGGTGAAATATTTTGGAACATCTCGAAATTCCACGTGCACGCTTGCCTATCAAATAGCCATTCAAATCAATGATCAAATTTCAATTATAAGAAACTACTCAAAAGTGAAACTTCCTCATGCATTTTCGCTAGGGTTGGGCTTAAAGGTGGTCAAAATAGCTTGGAACGTTGTGAAAGTTGGCATGCATACTTGTTTATCTAATGGGCATCCAAATCTATGATCAAGTTTCAATTCGTAGAAGTTGGTCAAAAGTGAAACTTTGCGGTTTTGTTAGGGTTTGGCTTAAAGGAGTCAAAAATAACTCTGAACATCATGAAAGTTGGCGTGCACTCTTATATTCCAAATGCACATCTAAATCTATGATCAAATTTCAATTCCAAGAAATTGGTCAAGAGTGAAACTCCGTCGTGCGGTTTCCCTAAGATTGGGGTTAAAGAGGGTGAAAATAGCTCAAAACATCGGAAAAGTTGGAGTGCATGGTTATTTATCAAACGGGCATCCAAATCTATGATCAAATTTCAATTCTGAGAAATTGGTCAAAAGTGAAACTCCATCGTGCATTTTTGCTACGGTTGCGCTTAAAGGGGTCCAAATAGCTCGGACCATTGCAAAAGTTGGTGTGCACATTTTTATATCAAACGGGCATCCAAATCTATGATCAAATTTCAACTCTGAGAATTTGGTCAAAAGTGAAACTCCATCATTCGATTCCACTAAGGTTTGGCTTAAATGAGGGGAAAATGGCGCTAAGAAATTGGAAACAAATGCAACTTTTTAGGCCTTGGTTTCACCAAGTTTTCCTAAGCTCGAAAATAGCTCGAAACCCCCTGAAAGTTTGTATGCATGGTTATCTCTCAAATGGGTACCTAAATTCTCTTTCAAATTTCAATTACAAAAAAGCTGAAAAATAACATCTCGTAGACATTTACTTGACCAAAATAGCTCCGAACACCATGAAAGTTAGCATGCACTCTTGCCTACGAAATGCGTCGATAAATCTATGATTAAGTTTTAATTTTTAGAAATTACTCATACGTGAAACTCCATTGTGCAACTTTTCTAAGGTTGGGCTTAAAGGGGTTGAAAATATTTTGGAATGTCTCAAAAGTTTGCATGCATGCTTGTTCATCAAATGGGCATCCAAATTTCTGATCAAATTTAAATTCTAAGAAACTGCTCAAAAGTGAAACTCCGTCATGCGGTTTCGATAGGTTTGGGCTTAAAGGGGGTCAAAATAGCTCGAAATGTCGCGAAAGTTGGCATGCATGCTTCTCTATCCCATATGCATCCAAACCTATGATCAAGTTTCAATTCTGAGAATTTGGTCAAAGCTGAGACTCCATCATACAGTTTTGTTAGGGTTTGGCTTAAAGATGCCGAAAATATCTCTAAGGATCGTGAAAGTTGGCATGCACTCTTAGCTTCCAAATGTGCATTTAAATCTATGATTAAATTTTAATTCCAAGAAATTGGTTAAAAGTGAAACTTCATTGTGAAGTTTCGCCAAGGTTGAGGTTAAAGGGGCCGAAAATAGCTCGAAGTGTCATGAAATTTGGAGTGCACGCTTCTCTATCAAATGGGCATCCAAATCTATGATCAAATTTCAATTTTGAGAAATTGGTCAGAAGTGAAACTCCGTCGTGCATTTTCGCTAGAGTTGGGCTCAAAGCGGTCCAAATAGCCCGAAAAATTGCAAAAGCTGGCGTGCACATTTTTATATCAAATGGGCATCCAAATCTATGATCAAAATTCAACTCCAAGAATTTGGTCATAAGTGAAACTCCATCGTTCGATTTCGCTAAGTTTTGGCTTCAAGGATGGGAAAATACCTCTGAACATCACGAAAATTTTCATGCATTCTTATCTAACTAGAAATCTCGCAAAAATATGTGTGCACACTTATCTATCAAATGGGGATATCGACGCTTTCACTAAGGTCACACTTAAAGGGAGTGAAAATAGCTCGGAACGTTATGAAATTTGGTGTGTACGCTTGTTTATTGAAATGGGTACCTAAATCCACTTTTAAATTTTAATTATGAAAAAGTCAACAAAAGTGCATATTTTCAACCTTGGTTTGACCATCCTTGATTAAGGGCCAAACTAGCTCCAAATCTCGTAAAAATAGGTTTCAATGCCTATATTTGAAATGGGTATCTAAATCTACTTTAAAATTTGAATTTTGAGAAATTGAAAATAATGCAACGTTTTAGGCGTTGGTTTGACGAAGTTTGACCGATGTCTAAAATGGCTTGCAATCCCTAAAAAATATACATGTATGCTTTATCTACCAAATGGATACCTAAATACAGTTGCAAATTTCAATTACCAGAAAGTCAATAAAAGTGCATTTCTTAGAATTTTGTTTGACCAACCTTAACTAAGGGCTGAAATAACCCGAAATCTCACAAAAATATGTGTGCACGCTTATCTCTTAAATGGGTATCTAAATATACTTTTACATTTGATTTCTATGAAATTGGAAAAACGTGCAATCTTTTAGGCCTTGGTTTGACCAAGTTTGACTAAGGTCCAAAATAGCTCGAAATCACCTCAGAGTTTGTATGCATGGTTATCTCTCAAATAAGTATCTAAATTCTCTTTCAAATTTCAATTATGAGAATGTCAGAAAAATCTAATCTCTTAGACCTTTGCTTGACCAACCTTGAATAACGACCAAAATAGCTCTAAACACTGTGAAAGTTGGCATGACTCTTATCTGCCAAATGCACAGATAAATCTACAATCAAATTTTAATTCTGGGAAATTGGTCAAAATTGAAACTCCCTTGTGTTGTTTTGCTAAGGTTGGGCTTAAAGCAGGTGAGAATATTTTGCAACGTCGTGAAAGTTCATCTGCAAGCTTGTCTATCAAATGGACATCCAAATCTATGAGAAAATTTCAATTCTGAGAAACTGCTCAAAAGTGAAACTCTGTCGTGGGATTTCACTACGGCTGGGCTTAAAAGGGATCAAAATAATAGCCCGAAACGTTGCAAAATTTGCAAAAATATGTGTGCCTCTTAAATGGGTATCTTAATCTACTTTTAAATTTGATTTCTAAGAAATTGGACTTTTAGGCATTGGTTTGACAAAGGTCCAAAATAGCTCGAAATACCCTGAAAGTGTGTATGAATGGTTATCTCTCAAATGGATACCTAAATTCTCTTTCAAATTTGAATTACAAGAAAGTCAGAAAAATAGCATCTCTTAGACCTTTGCTTGACCAACCTTGAATAACGACCAAAATAACTTCGAACATTTTGAAAGTTGGTGTGCACTGTTATCTACCAAATGCTAAGATAAATCTATGATCAAATTTTAATTCTGAAAAATTTGTCAAAAGTGAAACACTGTTGTACAGTTTTGTTGAGGTTGGGATTAAAGGGGGTGCAATATTTTGGAACGTCTCGAAATTTCGCGTGCACGCTTGTCTATCAAATGGGCATTCAAATCAATGATCAAATTTCAATTATAAGAAACTACTCAAAAGTGAACCTTCGTCATGCATTTTCGCTAGGGTTGGGCTTAAAGGTGGTCAAAATAGCTTGGAACGTTGTGAAAGTTGGCATGCATACTTGTTTATCTAATGGGCATCCAAATCTATGATCAAGTTTCAATTCGTAGAGGTTGGTCAAAAGTCTAACTTTGCGGTTTTGTTAGGGTTTGGCTTAAATGAGTCGAAAATAACTCTGAACATCATGAAAGTTGGCGTGCATTCTTATATTCCAAATGCACATCTAACTATGTGATCAAATTTTAATTCCAAGAAATTGGTCAAGAGTGAAACTCCGTCATGCGGTTTCCCTAAGATTGGGGTTAAAGGCAGTGAAAATAGCTCAAAATGTAGGAAAAGTTGGAGTGCATGGTTATCTATCAAACGGGCATCCAAATCTGTGATCAAATTTCAACTCTGAGAAATTGGTTAGAAGTGAAACTCCATCGTGCATTTTTGCTAGGGTTGGGCTTGAAGGGGTCCAAATAGCTCGGACCATTGCAAAAGTTGGCATGCATGTTTTTATATCAAACAGGCATCCAAATCTATGATCAAATTTCAACTTCGAGAATTTGGTCAAAAGTGAAACTCCATCATTCGATTCCAGTAAGGTTTGGCTTAAAGGAGGGGAAAATGGCTCTAAGAAATTGGAAACAAATGCAACTTTTTAGGTCTTGGTTTCACCATGTTTTCCTAAGGTCCAAAATAGCTCGAAACCCTCTGAAAGTTTGTATGCATGGTTATCTCTCAAATGGGTACCTAAATTCTCTTTCAAATTTCAATGACAAAAAAGCTGAAAAAATAACATCTCTTAGACCTTTACTTGACCAAAATAGCTCCGAACATCATGAAAGTTAGCATGCACTCTTATCTACGAAATGCGTTGATAAATCTATGATTAAGTTTTAATTTTTAGAAATTAGTCAAACGTGAAACTCCATTGTGCAGTTTTGAAAGGGGTTGAAAATATTTTGGAATGTCTCAAAAGTTTGCATGCATGCTTGTTCATCAAATGGGCATCCAAATTTTTGATCAAATTTAAATTCTAAGAAACTGCTCAAAAGTGAAACTCCGTCATGCGGTTTTGACAGGTTTGGGCTTAAAGGGGGTCAAAATAGCTCAAAATGTCGCGAAAGTTGGCATGCATACTTCTCTATCCCATATGCATCCAAACCTATGATCAAGTTTGAATTCTGAGAATTTGGTCAAAGAAGAGACTGCATCGTAAAGTTTTGTTAGGTTTTGGCTTAAAGATGCCGAAAATATCTCTCAAGATCGTGAAAGTTGGCATGCACTCTTAGCTTCCAAATGTGCATTTAAATCTATGATTAAATTTTAATTCCAAGAAATTGGTTAAAAGTGAAACTTCGTTGTGCAGTTTCACCAAGGTTGGGGTTAAAGGGGCCGAAAATAGCTCGGAGTGTCACGAAAGTTGGAGTGGATGCTTCTCTATCAAATGGGCATCCCAATATATGATCAAATTTGAATTCCGAGAAATTGGTCAGAAGTGAAACTCCGTCGTGCATTTTCGCTAGTGTTGCGCTCAAAGGGGTCGAAATAGCTCGAAACATTGCAAAAGTTGGCGTGCACATTTTTATATCAAATGGACATCCAAATCTATGATCAAAATTCAACTCCAAGAATTTTGTCAAAAGTGACACTCCATCATTCGATTTTGCTAAGGTTTAGCTTCAAGGATGGGAAAATAGCTCTGAACATCACGAAAATTTTCGTGCATTCTTATCTAACTAGAAATCTCGCAAAAATATGTGTGCACGCTTATCTACCAAATGGAGATAGCGGCGCTTTCACTAAGGTTGCCTAAATTCTCTTTCAAATTTCAGTTATGAGAAAGTCATAAAAATCAGATCTCTTAGACCTTTGCTTGACCAGCCTTGAATAACGACCAAAATAGCTCCGAACACTGTGAAAGTTGGCATGACTCTTATCTACCAAATGCACAGATAAATCTACGTGAACCTCCCTTGTGTTGTTTTGCTAAGGTTGGGCTTAAAACGGGTGAAAATATTTTCCAACGTCGTGAAAGTTCATCTGCAAGGTTGTCTATCAAATGGACATCCAAATGTATGAGAAAATATCAATTTTGAGAAACTGCTCAAAAGTGAAACTCTGTCGTGCGGTTTCACTATGGTTGGGCTTAAAAGGGGTCAAAATAATAGCCCGAAATGTTGCAAAATTTGCAAAAATATGTGTGCCTCTTAAATGGGTATCCAAATCTACTTTTAAATTTGATTTCTAATAAATTGGACTTTTAGGCGTTGGTTTGACCAAGGTCTAAAATAGCTCGAAATCCCCTGAAAGTGTGTATGAATGGTTATCTCTCAAATGGATACATAAATTCTCTTTCAAATTTGAATTACAAGAAAGTCAGAAAAATAGCATCTCTTAGACCTTTTCTTGACCAACCTTGAATAACGACCAAAATAACTTCGAACATTTTGAAAGTTGGCGTGCACTGCTATCTACCAAATGCTAAGATAAATATATGATCAAATTTTAAATCTGAAAAATTTGTCAAAAGTGAAACACTATTGTACAGTTTTGATGAGGTTGGGATTAAAGGGGTGAAATATTTTGGAACGTCTCGAAATTCCGCGTGCACGCTTGCCTATCAAATGGGCATTCAAATCAATGATCAAATTTCAATTATAAGAAACTACTCAAAAGTGAAACTTCGTCATGCATTTTCGCTAGGGTTGGGCTTAAAGGTGGTCAAAATAGCTTGGAACGTTGTGAAAGTTGGCATGCATACTTGTTTATCTAATGGGCATCCAAATCTATGATCAAGTTTCAATTCGTAGAAGTTGGTCAAAAGTGAAACTTTGCGGTTTTGTTAGGGTTTGGCTTAAAGGAGTCGAAAATAACTCTGAACATCATGAAAGTTGGCGTGCACTCTTATATTCCAAATGCACATCTAAATCTATGATCAAATTTCAATTCCAAGAAATTGGTCAAGAGTGAAACTCCGTCGTGCGGTTTCCCTAAGATTGGGGTTAAAGGGGGTGAAAATAGCTCAAAACGTCGGAAAAGTTGGAGTGCATGGTTATTTATCAAACGGGCATCCAAATCTATGATCAAATTTCAATTCTGAGAAATTGGTCAAAAGTGAAACTCCATCGTGCATTTTTGCTAGGGTTGCGCTTAAAGGGGTCCAAATAGCTCGGACCATTGCAAAAGTTGGTGTGCACGTTTTTATATCAAACGGGCATCCAAGTCTATGATCAAATTTCAACTCCGAGAATTTGGTCAAAAGTGAAACTCCATCATTCGATTCCACTACGGTTTGGCTTAAAGGAGGGGAAAATGGCTCTAAGAAATTGGAAACAAATGCAACTTTTTAGGCCTTGGTTTCACCAAGTTTTCCTAAGCTCCAAAATAGCTCGAAACCCCCTGAAAGCTTGTATGCATGGTTATCTCTCAAATGGGTACCTAAATTCTCTTTCAAATTTCAATTACAAAAAAGCTGAAAAAATAACATCTCTTAGACATTTACTTGACCAAAATAGCTCCGAACACCATGAAAGTTAGCATGCACTCTTGCCTACGAAATGCGTCGATAAATATATGATTAAGTTTTAATTTTTAGAAATTACTCATACATGAAACTCCATTGTGCAGTTTTGCTAAGGTTGGGCTTAAAGGGGTTGAAAATATCTTGGAATGTTTCAAAAGTTTGCATGCATGCTTGTTCATCAAATGGGCATCCAAATTTCTGATCAAATTTAAATTCTAAAAAACTGCTCAAAAGTGAAACTCCGTCATGCGGTTTCGACAGGTTTGGGCTTAAAGGGGGTCAAAATAGCTTGAAATGTCGCGAAAGTTGGCATGCATGCTTCTCTATCCCATATGCATCCAAACCTATGATCAAGTTTCAATTCTGAGAATTTGGTCAAAGCTGAGACTCCATCGTACAGTTTTGTTAGGGTTTGGCTTAAATATGCCGAAAATATCTCTCAAGATCGTGAAGGTTGGCATGCACTCTTAGCTTCCAAATGTGCATTTAAATCTATGATTAAATTTTAATTCCAAGAAATTGGTTAAAAGCGAAACTTCATTGTGCAGTTTCGCCAAGGTTGGGGTTAAAGGGGCCGAAAATAGCTCGGAGTGTCACGAAATTTGGAGTGCATGCTTCTCTATCAAATGGGCATCCAAATCTATGATCAAATTTCAATTTCGAGAAATTGGTCAAAAGTGAAACTCCGTCGTGCATTTTCGCTAGAGTTGGGCTCAAAGCGGTCCAAATAGCCCGAAAAATTGTAAAAGTTGGCGTGCACATTTTTATATCAAATGGGCATCCAAATCTATGATCAAAATTCAACTCCAAGAATTTGGTCATAAGTGAAACTCCACCATTCGATTTCGCTAAGGTTTGGCTTCAAGGATGGGAAAATACCTCTTAACATCACGAAAATTTTCATGCATTCTTATCTAACTAGAAATCTCGCAAAAATATGTGTGCACGCTTATCTATCAAATGGGGATATCGACGCTTTCACTAAGGTCGCACTTAAAGGGAGTGAAAATAGCTCAGAACGTTATGAAATTTGGTGTGTACGCTTGTTTATTGAAATGGGTACCTAAATCCACTTTTAAATTTTAATTATGAAAAAGTCAACAAAAGTGCATATTTTCAACCTTGGTTTGACCATCCTTGATTAAGGGCCAAACTAGCTCCAAATCTCGTAAAAATAGGTTTCAATGCCTATATTTGAAATGGGTATCTAAATCTACTTTAAAATTTGAATTTTGAGAAATTTAAAATAATGCAACGTTTTAGGCGTTGGTTTGACGAAGTTTGACCGATGTCTAAAATGGCTTGCAATCCCTAAAAAATATACATGTATGCTTTATCTACCAAATGGATACCTAAATACAGTTGCAAATTTCAATTTCGAGAAAGTCAATAAAAGTGCATTTCTTAGAACTTTGTTTGACCAACCTTAACTAAGGGCTGAAATAACCCGAAATCTCACAAAAATATGTGTGCACGCTTATCTCTTAAATGGGTATCTAAATATGCTTTTACATTTGATTTCTATGAAATTGGAAAAACGTGCAATCTTTTAGGCCTTGGTTTGACCAAGTTTGACTAAGGTCCAAAATAGCTCGAAATCACCTCAGAGTTTGTATGCATGGTTATCTCTCAAATAAGTATCTAAATTCTCTTTCAAATTTCAATTATGAGAATGTCAGAAAAATCTGATCTCTTAGACCTTTGCTTGACCAACCTTGAATAACGACCAAAATAGCTCTGAACACTGTGAAAGTTGGCATGACTCTTATCTGCCAAATGCACAGATAAATCTACAATCAAATTTTAATTCTGGGAAATTGGTCAAAAGTGAAACTCCCTTGTGTTGTTTTGCTAAGGTTGGGCTTAAAGCAGGTGAAAATATTTTGCAACGTCGTGAAAGTTCATCTGCAAGCTTGTCTATCAAATGGACATCCAAATCTATGAGAAAATTTCAATTCTGAGAAACTGCTCAAAAGTGAAACTCTGTCGTGGGATTTCACTACGGCTGGGCTTAAAAGGGATCAAAATAATCGCCTGAAACGTTGCAAAATTTGCAAAAATATGTGTGCCTCTTAAATGGGTATCTTAATCTACTTTTAAATTTGATTTCTAATAAATTGGACTTTTAGGCATTGGTTTGACAAAGGTCCAAAATAGCTCGAAATACCCTGAAAGTGTGTATGAATGGTTATCTCTCAAATGGATACCTAAATTCTCTTTCAAATTTGAATTACAAGAAAGTCAGAAAAATAGCATCTCTTAGACCTTTGCTTGACCAACCTTGAATAACGACCAAAATAACTTCGAACATTTTGAAAGTTGGTGTGCACTGTTATCTACCAAATGCTAAGATAAATCTATGATCAAATTTTAATTCTGAAAAATTTGTCAAAAGTGAAACACTGTTGTACAGTTTTGCTAAGGTTGGGATTAAAGGGGGTGCAATATTTTGGAACGTCTCGAAATTTCGCGTGCATGCTTGTCTATCAAATGTGCATTCAAATCAATGATCAAATTTCAATTATAAGAAACTACTCAAAAGTGAACCTTCGTCATGCATTTTCGCTAGGGTTGGGCTTACAGGTGGTCAAAATAGCTTGGAACGTTGTGAAAGTTGGCATGCATACTTGTTTATCTAATGGGCATCCAAATCTATGATCAAGTTTCAATTCATAGAAGTTGGTCAAAAGTGAAACTTTGCGGTTTTGTTAGGTTTTGGCTTAAAGGAGTCGAAAATAACTCTAAACATCATGAAAGTTGGCGTGCATTCTTATATTCCAAATGCACATCTAAATATGTGATCAAATTTTAATTCCAAGAAATTGGTCAAGAGTGAAACTCCGTCATGCGGTTTCCCTAAGATTGGGGTTAAAGGCGGTGAAAATAGCTCAAAACGTAGGAAAAGTTGGAGTGCATGGTTATCTATCAAACGGGCATCCAAATCTGTGATCAAATTTCAACTCTGAGAAATTGGTTAGAAGTGAAACTCCATCGTGCATTTTTGCTAGGGTTGGGCTTGAAGGGGTCCAAATAGCTCGGACCATTGCAAAAGTTGGCATGCATGTTTTTATATCAAACGGGCATCCAAATCTATGATCAAATTTCAACTTCGAGAATTTGGTCAAAAGTGAAACTCCATCATTCGATTCCAGTAAGGTTTGGCTTAAAGGAGGGGAAAATGGCTCTAAGAAATTGGAAACAAATGCAACTTTTTAGGTCTTGGTTTCACCATGTTTTCCTAAGGTCCAAAATAGCTCGAAACCCCCTGAAAGTTTGTATGCATGGTTATCTCTCAAATGGGTACCTAAATTCTCTTTCAAATTTCAATGACAAAAAAGCTGAAAAAATAACATCTCTTAGACATTTACTTGACCAAAATAGCTCCGAACATCATGAAAGTTAGCATGCACTCTTATCTACGAAATGCGTTGATAAATCTATGATTAAGTTTTAATTTTTAGAAATTAGTCAAACGTGAAACTCCATTGTGCAGTTTTGAAAGGTGTTGAAAATATTTTGGAATGTCTCAAAAGTATGCATGCATGCTTGTTCATCAAATGGGCATCCAAATTTCTGATGAAATTTAAATTCTAAGAAACTGCTCAAAAGTGAAACTCCGTCATGAGGTTCCGACAGGTTTGGGCTTAAAGGGGGTCAAAATAGCTCAAAATGTCGCGAAAGTTGGCATGCATGCTTCTCTATCCCATATGCATCCAAACCTATGATCAAGTTTCAATTCTGAGAATTTGGTCAAAGAAGAGACTGCATCGTAAAGTTTTGTTAGGGTTTGGCTTAAAGATGCCGAAAATATCTCTTAAGATCGTGAAAGTTGGCATGCACTCTTAGCTTCCAAATGTGCATTTAAATCTATGATTAAATTTTAATTCCAAGAAATTGGTTAAAAGTGAAACTTCGTTGTGCAGTTTCACCAAGGTTGGGGTTAAAGGGGCCGAAAATAGCTCGGAGTGTCACGAAAGTTGGAGTGGATGCTTCTCTATCAAATGGGCATCCCAATATATGATCAAATTTCAATTCCGAGAAATTGGTAAGAAGTGAAACTCCGTCGTGCATTTTCGCTAGTGTTGCGCTCAAAGGGGTCGAAATAGCTCGAAACATTGCAAAAGTTGGCGTGCACATTTTTATATCAAATGGACATCCAAATCTATGATCAAAATTCAACTCCAAGAATTTCGTCAAAAGTGACACTCCATCATTCGATTTCGCTAAGGTTTAGCTTCAAGGATGGGAAAATAGCTCTGAACATCACAAAAATTTTCATGCATTCTTATCTAACTAGAAATCTCGCAAAAATATGTGTGCACGCTTATCTACCAAATGGAGATATCGGCGCTTTCACTAAGGTTGCCTAATTTCTCATTCAAATTTTAGTTATGAGAAAGTCATAAAAATCAGATCTCTTAGACCTTTGCTTGACCAGCCTTGAATAATGACCAAAATAGCTCCGAACACTGTGAAAGTTGGCATGACTCTTATCTACCAAATGCACAGATAAATCTACGTGAACCTCCCTTGTGTTGTTTTGCTAAGGTTGGGCTTAAAACGGGTGAAAATATTTTCCAACGTCATGAAAGTTCATCTGCAAGGTTGTCTATCAAATGGACATCCAAATGTATGAGAAAATATCAATTCTGAGAAACTGCTCAAAAGTGAAACTCTGTCGTGCGGTTTCACTATGGTTGGGCTTAAAAGGGGTCAAAATAATAGCCCGAAACGTTGGAAAATTTGCAAAAATATGTGTGCCTCTTAAATGGGTATCCAAATCTACTTTTAAATTTGATTTCTAGGAAATTGGACTTTTAGGCGTTGGTTTGACCAAGGTCTAAAATAGCTCGAAATCCCCTGAAAGTGTGTATGAATGGTTATCTCTCAAATGGATACCTAAATTCTCTTTCAAATTTGAATTACAAGAAAGTCAGAAAAATAGCATCTCTTAGACCTTTTCTTGACCGACCTTGAATAACGACCAAAATAAGTTCGAACATTTTGAAAGTTGGCGTGCACTACTATCTACCAAATGCTAAGATAAATATATGATCAAATTTTAAATCTGTAAAATTTGTCAAAAGTGAAACACTATTGTACAGTTTTGCTGAGGTTGGGATTAAAGGGGTGAAATATTTTGGAACGTCTCGAAATTCCGCGTGCACGCTTGCCTATCAAATGGGCATTCAAATCAATGATCAAATTTCAATTATAAGAAACTATTCAAAAGTGAAACTTCATCATGCATTTTCGCTAGGGTTGGGCTTAAAGGTGGTCAAAATAGCTTGGAACGTTGTGAAAGTTGGCATGCATACTTGTTTATCTAATGGGCATCCAAATCTATGATCAAGTTTCAATTCGTAGAAGTTGGTCAAAAGTGAAACTTTGCGGTTTTGTTAGGGTTTGGCTTAAAGGAGTCGAAAATAACTCTGAACATCATGAAAGTTGGCGTGCACTCTTATATTCCAAATGCACATCTAAATCTATGATCAAATTTCAATTCCAAGAAATTGGTCAAGAGTGAAACTCTGTCGTGCGGTTTCCCTAAGATTGGGGTTAAAGGGGGTGAAAATAGCTAAAAACGTCGGAAAAGTTGGAGTGCATGGTTATTTATCAAACGGGCATCCAAATCTATGATCAAATTTCAATTCTGAGAAATTGGTCAAAAGTGAAACTCCATCGTGCATTTTTGCTAGGGTTGCGCTTAAAGGGGTCCAAATAGCTCGGACCATTGCAAAAGTTGGTGTGCACGTTTTTATATCAAACGAGCATCCAAATCTATGATCAAATTTCAACTCCGAGAATTTGGTCAAAAGTGAAACTCCATCATTCGATTCCACTACGGTTTGGCTTAAAGGAGGGGAAAATGGCTCTAAGAAATTGGAAACAAATGCAACTTTTTAGGCCTTGGTTTCACCAAGTTTTCCTAAGCTCGAAAATAGCTCGAAACCCCCTGAAAGTTTGTATGCATGGTTATCTCTCAAATGGGTACCTAAATTCTCTTTCAAATTTCAATTACAAAAAAAGATGAAAAAATAACATCTCTTAGACATTTACTTGACCAAAATAGCTCCGAACACCATGAAAGTTAGCATGCACTCTTGCCTATGAAATGCGTCGATAAATCTATGATTAAGTTTTAATTTTTAGAAATTACTCATACGTGAAACTCCATTGTGCAGTTTTGCTAAGGTTGGGCTTAAAGGGGTTGAAAATATTTTGGAATGTCTCAAAAGTTTTCATGCATGCTTGTTCATCAAATGGGCATCCAAATTTCTAATCAAATTTAAATTCTAAGAAACTACTCAAAAGTGAAACTCCGTCATGTGGTTTCGACAAGTTTGGGCTTAAAGGGGGTTAAAATAGCTCGAAATGTCGCGAAAGTTGGCATGCATGCTTCTCTATCCCATATGCATCCAAACCTATGATCAAATTTCAATTCTGAGAATTTGGTCAAAGCTGAGACTCCATCGTACAGTTTTGTTAGGGTTTGGCTTAAAGATGCCGAAAATATCTCTCAAGATCATGAAAGTTGGCATGCACTCTTAGCTTCCAAATGTGCATTTAAATCTATGATTAAATTTTAATTCCAAGAAATTGGTTAAAAGTGAAACTTCATTGTGCAGTTTCACCAAGGTTGGGGTTAAAGGGGCCGAAAATAGCTCGGAGTTTCACGAAATTTGGAGTGCACACTTCTCTATCAAATGGGCATCCAAATCTATGATCAAATTTCAATTTCGAGAAATTGGTCAGAAGTGAAACTCCGTCGTGCATTTTAACTAGCATTGGGCTCAAAGCGGTCCAAATAGCTCAAAAAATTGCAAAAGTTGGCATGCACATTTTTATATCAAATGGGCATCCAAATCTATGATCAAAATTCAACTCCAAGAATTTGGTCATAAGTGAAACTCCATCGTTCGATTTCCCTAAGGTTTGGCTTCAAGGATGGGAAAATACCTCTGAACATCATGAAAATTTTCATGCATTCTTATCTAACTAGAAATCTCACAAAAATATGTGTGCACGCTTATCTATCAAATGGGGATATCGACGCTTTCACTAAGGTCGCACTTAAAGGGAGTGAAAATAGCTCGGAACGTTATGAAATTTGGTGTGTATGCTTGTTTATTGAAATGGGTACCTAAATCCACCTTCAAATTTTAATTATGAAAAAGTCAACAAAAGTGCATATTTTCTACCTTGGTTTGACCATCCTTGATTAAGGGCCAAACTAGCTCCAAATCTTGTAAAAATAGGTTTCAATGCCTATATTTGAAATGGGTATCTAAATCTACTTTAAAATTTGAATTTTGAGAAATTGAAAATAATGCAACGTTTTAGCCATTGGTTTGACGAAGTTTGACCGATGTCTAAAATGGCTTGCAATCCCTAAAAAATATACATCTATGCTTTATCTACCAAATGGATACCTAAATACAGTTGCAAATTTCAATTTCGAGAAAGTCAATAAAAGTGCATTTCTTAGAACTTTGTTTGACCAACCTTAACTAAGGGCTGAAATAACCCGAAATCTCACAAAAATATGTGTGCACGCTTATCTCTTAAATGGGTATCTAAATATACTTTTACATTTGATTTCTATGAAATTGGAAAAATGTGCAATCTTTTAGGCCTTGGTTTGACCAAGTTTGACTAAGGTCCAAAATAGCTCGAAATCACCTCAGAGTTTGTATGCATGGTTATCTCTCAAATAAGTATCTAAATTCTCTTTCAAATTTCAATGACAAATAAGCTGAAAAAATAACATCTCTTAGACCTTTACTTGACCAAAATAGCTCCGAACATCATGAAAGTTAGCATGCACTCTTATCTACGAAATGCGTTGATAAATCTATGATTAAGTTTTAATTTTTAGAAATTAGTCAAACGTGAAACTCCATTGTGCAGTTTTGAAAGGGGTTGAAAATATTTTGGAATGTCTCAAGTTTTCATGCATGCTTGTTCATCAAATGGGCATCCAAATTTCTGATCAAATTTAAATTCTAAGAAACTGCTCAAAAGTGAAACTCCGTCATGCGGTTCCGACAGGTTTGCTTTTAAAGGGGGTCAAAATAGCTTGAAATGTCGCGAAAGTTGGCATGCATGCTTCTCTATCCCATATGCATTCAAGCCTATGATCAAGTTTCAATTATGAGAATTTGGTCAAAGCTGAGACTCCATCATACAGTTTTGTTAGGGTTTGGCTTAAAGATGCCGAAAATATCTCTCAAGATCATGAAAGTTGGCATGCACTCTTAGCTTCCAAATGTGCATTTAAATCAATGATTAAATTTTAATTCCAAGAAATTGGTTAAAAGTGAAACTTTGTTGTGCAATTTCACCAAGGTTGGGGTTAAAGGGGGTGAAAATAGCTCGGAGTGTCACGAAAGTTGGAGTGCACACTTCTCTATCAAATGGGCATCCAAATCTATGATCAAATTTCAATTCCGAGAAATTGGTCAGAAGTGAAACTCCGTCGTGCATTTTCGCTAGAGTTGGGCTCAAAGGGGTCCAAATAGCTCGGAACATTGCAAAAGTTGGCGTGCACATTTTTATATCAAATGCGCATCCAAATCTATGATCAAAATTCAACTCCAAGAATTTTATCATAAGTGAAACTCCATCATTCGATTTCGCTAAGGTTTGGCTTCAAGGATGGGAAAATAGCTCTGAACATCACGAAAATTTTCATGCATTCTTATCTAACTAGAAATCTCACAAAAATATGTGTGCACGCTTATCTACCAAATTGGGATATCGGCGCTTTCACTATGGTTGCACTTAAAGGGAGTGAAAATAGCTCGGAACGTTACGAAATTTGGTGTGTACGCTTGTTTATTGAAATGGGTACCTAAATCCACTTTTAAATTTTAATTCTAAAAAAGTCGACAAAATTGCATATTTTAAACCTTGGTTTGGCCATCCTTGATTAAGGGCCAAACTGGCTCCAAATCTCGTAAAAATGGGTTTCAATGCCTATATTTGAAATGGGTATCTAAATCTACTTTAAAATTTGAATTTTGAGAAATTGAAAATAATGCAACGTTTTAGGCCTTGGTTTGACGAAGTTTGACCGATGTCCAAAATGGCTTGCAATCCCTAAAAAATATACATGTATGGTTTATCTATCAAATGGATACCTAAATACAATTGCAAATTTCAATTTCGAGAAAGTCAATAAAAGTGCATTTCTTAGAACTTCATTTGACCAACCTTAACTAAGGGCTGAAATAAGCCGAAATCTCACAAAAATATGTGTGCACGCTTATCTCTTAAATGGGTATCTAAATATACTTTTACATTTGAGTTCTAAGAAATTGGAAAAACGTGCAAGCTTTTAGGCCTTGGTTTGACCAAGTTTGACTAAGGTCCAAAATAGCTCGAAATCACCTCAGAGTTTGTATGCATGGTTATCTCTCAAATGGGTATCTAAATTCTCTTTCAAATTTCAATTATAAGAAAGTCAGAAAAATATGATCTCTTAGACCTTTGCTTGACCAGCCTTGAATAACGACCAAAATAGCTCCGAACATTGTGAAAGTTGGCATGACTCTTATCTACCAAATGCATAGGTAAATCTAAATCAAATTTTAGTTCTGGGAAATTGATCAAAAGTGAAACTCCCTTGTGTTGGTTTGCTAAGGTTGGGCTTAAAGCGCGTGAAAATATTTTGCAACGTCATGAAAGTTCATCTGCAAGCTTGTCTATCAAATGGACATCCAAATCTATGAGAAAATTTCAATTCTGAGAAACTGCTCAAAAGTGAAACTCTATCGTGCTGTTTCACTACGGTTGGGCTTAAAAGGGGTCAAAATAATAGCCCGAAACATTGCAAAATTTGCAAAAATATTTGTGCCTCTTAAATGGATATCTAAATCTAGTTTTAAATTTGATTTCTAAGAAATTGGACTTTTAGGCGTTGGTTTGACCAAGGTCCAAAATAGCTCGAAATCCCCCGAAAGTGTGTATGAATGGTTATCTCTCAAATGGATACCTAAATTCTCTTTCAAATTTGAATTACAAGAAAGTCAAAAAAAGAACATCTCTTAGACCTTTGCTTGACCAACCTTGAATAACAACCAAAATAAATTCGAACATTTTGAAAGTTGGTGTGCACTGTTATCTACCAAATGCTAAGATAAATCTATGATCAAATTTTAATTCTGAAAAATTTGTCAAAAGTGAAACACTGTTGTACAGTTTTGCTGAGATTGGGATTAAAGGGGGTGAAATATTTTGGAACGTCTTGAAATTTCGCATGCATGCTTGTCTATCAAATGGGCATTCAAATCAATGATCAAATTTCAATTATAAGAAACTACTCAAAAGTGAAACTTCGTCATGCATTTTCTCTAGGGTTGGGCTTAAAGGTGGTCAAAATAGCTGGGAACGTTGTGAAATTTGGCGTGCATACTTGTTTATCTAATGGGCATCCAAATCTATGATCAAGTTTCAATTCGTAGAAGTTGGTCAAAAGTGAAACTTTGCGGTTTTGTAGGGTTTGGCTTAAAGGAGTCGAAAATAACTCTGAACATCAAGAAAGTTGGCGTGCACTCTTATATTCCAAATGCACATCTAAATCTATGATCAAATTTTAATTCCAAGAAATTGGTCAAGAGTGAAACTTTGTCATGCAGTTTCCCTAAGATTGGGGTTAAAGGGGGTGAAAATAGCTCAAAACGTCGCAAAAGTTGGAGTGCATGGTTATCTATCAAACGGGCATCCAAATCTATGATCAAATTTGAATTCTGAGAAATTGGTCAGAAGTGAAACTCCATCGTGCATTTTTGCTAGAGTTGGGCTTGAAGGGGTCCAAATAGCTCGAACCATTGCAAAAGTTGGCGTGCACGTTTTTATATCAAATGGGCACCCAAATCTATGAACAAATTTCAACTCTGAGAATTTGGTCAAAAGTGAAACTCCATCATTCGATTCCACTAAGGTTTGGCTTAAAGGAGGGGAAAATGGCTCTGAGAAATTGGAAACAAATGCAACTTTTTAGGCCTTGCTTTCACCAAGTTTTCCCAAGGTCAAAAATAGCTTGAAACCATCTGAAAGTTTGTATGCATGGTTATCTCTCAAATGGGTGCCTAAATTCTCTTTCAAATTTCAATTACAAAAAAGCTGAAAAAATAACATCTCTTAGACCTTTACTTGACCAAAATACCTCCGAACATCATGAAAGTTAGCATGCACTCTTATCTACGAAATGCGTCGATAAATCTATGATTAAATTTTAATTTTTAGAAATTAGTCAAAAGTTTGCATGCATGCTTGTTCATCAAATGGGCATGCAAATTTCTGATCAAATTTAAATTCTAAGAAACTGCTCAAAAGTGAAACTCCGTCATGTGGTTTCGACAGATTTGGGCTTAAAGGGGGTCAAAATAGTTCGAAATGTCACGAAAGTTGGCATGCATGCTTGTCTATCCAATATGCATCCAAACCTATGATCAAGTTTCAATTATGAGAATTTGGTCAAAGCTGAGACTCCATCGTACAGTTTTGTTAGGTTTTGGCTCAAGGATGCTGAAAATATCTTTCAAGATCGTGAAAGTTGGCATGCACTCTTAGCTTCCAAATGTGCATTTAAATATATGAGTAAATTTTGATTCCAAGAAATTGGTTAAAAGTGAAACTTCGTTGTGCAGTTTCGCCAAGGTGGGGGTTAAAGGTGCTGAAAATACCTCGGAGTGTCACGAAAGTTGGAGTGCACACTTCTCTATCAAACGGGCATCCAAATCTATGATCAAATTTCAATTCCGAGAAATTGGTCAGAAGTGAAACTACATCGTGCATTTTCGCTAGAGTTGGGCTCAAAGGGGTCCAAATAGCTCGGAACATTGCAAAAGTTGGCGTGCACATTTTTATATCAAATGGGCATCAAAATCTATGATCAAAATTCAACTCCAAGAATTTGGTCAAAAGTGAAACTCCATCATTCGATTTCGCTAAGGTTTGGCTTCAAGGATGGGAAAATAGCTCTGAACATCACAAAAATTTTCATGCATTCTTATCTAACTAGAAATATCGTAAACATATGTGTGCACGCTTATCTACCAAATGGGGATATAGGTGCTTTCACTAAGGTTGCACTTAAAGGGAGTGAAAATAGCTCGGAACGTTTCGAAATTTGGTGTGTATGCTTGTTTATTGAAATGGGTACCTAAATCCACTTTTAAATTTTAATTCTGAAAAAGTCGACAAAAGTGCATATTTTCAACCTTGGTTTGACCATCCATGATTAAGGGCCAAACTAGCTCCAAATCTCATAAAAATAGGTTTCAATGGCTATATTTGAAATGGGTATCTAAATCTACTTTAAAATTTGAATTTTGAGAAATTGAAAATAATGCAATGTTTTAGGCCTTGGTTTGACGAAGTTTGACCGATGTCCAAAATGGCTTGCAATCGCTAAAAAATATACATCTATGCTTTATCTACCAAATGGATATCTAAATATACTTTTACATTTGATTTCTAAGAAATTGGAAAAACATGCAAGCTTTTAGGCCTTGGTTTGACCAAGTTTGCCTAAGGTCCAAAATAGCTCAAAATCACCTCAGAGTTTATATGCATGGTTATCTCTCAAATGGGTATCTAAATTCTGTTTCAAATTTCAATTATGAGAAAGTCAGAAAAATTTGATCTCTTAGACCTTTGCTTGACTAGCCTTGAATAACGACCAAAATAGCTTTGAACATTGTGAAAGTTGGCATGACTCTTATCTACCAAATGCACAGATAAATCTACGATCAAATTTTAATTCTGGGAAATTGGTCAAAAGTGAAACCCCCTTGTGTTGTTTTGCTAAGGTTGGGCTTAAAGCGGGTGAAAATATTTTGCAACGTCGTGAAAGTTCATCTGCAAGCTTGTCTATCAAATGGACATCCAAATCTATGAGAAAATTTGAATTCTGAGATACTGCTCAAAAGTGAAACTCTGTCGTGCGGTTTCACTACTGTTGGGCTTAAAAGGGGTCAAAATAATAGCCCGAAACGTTGCAAAATTTGCAAAAATATGTGTGCCTCTTAAATGGGTATCTAAATCTACTTTTAAATTTGATTTCTAGGAAATTGGACTTTTAGGCGTTGGTTTGACCAAGGTCCAAAATAGCTTGAAATCCCTTGAAAATGTGTATGAATGTTTATCTATCAAATGGATACCTAAATTCTCTTTCAAATTTGAATTACAAGAAAGTCAGAAAAATAGCATCTCTTAGACCTTTTCTTGATCAACCTTGAATAACGACCAAAATAACTTCGAACATTTTGAAAGTTGGTGTGCACTGTTATCTACCAAATGCTAAGATAAATCTATGATCAAATTTCAATTCTGAAAAATTTGTCAAAAGTGAAACACTGTTGTACAGTTTTGTTGAGGTTGGGATTAAAGGGGGTGAAATATTTGGAACGTCTCGAAATTTCGTGTGCACACTTGTCTATCAAATGGGCATTCAAATCAATGATCAAATTTCAATTATAAGAAACTACTAAAAAGTGAAACTTTGTCATGCATTTTCGCTAGGGTTGGGCTTAAAGGTGGTCAAAATAGCTTGGAACGTTGTGAAAGTTGGCGTGCATGCTTGTTTATGTTATGGGCATCCAAATCTATGATCAAGTTTAAATTCGTAGAAGTTGGTCAAAAGTGAAATGTTGCGGTTTTGTTAGGGTTTGGCTTAAAGGAGTCGAAAATAACTCTGAACATCATGAAATTTGGCGTGCACTCTTATATTCCAAATGCACATCTAAATCTATGATCAAATTTTAATTCCAAGAAATTGGTCAAGAGTGAAACTCCGTCATTTGGTTTCCCTAAGATTGGGGTTAAAGGGGGTGAAAATATCTCAAAACGTCGCAAAAGTTCGAGTGCATGGTTATCTATCAAACGGGCATCCAAATCTATGATCAAATTTCAATTCTGAGAAATTGGTCAGAAGTGAAACTCCATCGTGCATTTTTGCTAGAGTTGGGCTTGAATGGGTCCAAATAGCTCGGACCATTGCAAAAGTTGGCGTGCACGTTTTTATATCAAACGGCCATCCAAATCTATGATCAAATTTCAACTCTGAGAATTTGGTCAAAAGTGAAACTCCATCATTCGATTCCACTAAGGTTTGGCTTAAAGGAGGGGAAAATGGATCTGAGAAATTGGAAACAAATGCAACTTTTTAGGCCTTGGTTTCACCAAGTTTTTCTAAGGTCCAAAATAGCTCAAAACCCCCTGAAAGTTTGTATGCATGGTTATCTCTCAAATGGGTACCTAAATTCTCTTTCAAATTTCAATTACAAAAAAGCTGAAAAAATAACATCTCTTAGACCTTTACTTGACCAAAATACCTCCGAACATCATGAAAGTTAGCACGCACTCTTATCTACGAAATGCGTCGATAAATCTATGATTAAATTTTAATTTTTAGAAATTAGTCAAACGTGAAACTCCATTGTGTGGTTTTGCTAAGGTTGGGCTTAAAGGGGTTGAAATTCTTTTGGAATGTCTCAAAAATTTGCATGCATGCTTGTTCATCAAATGGGCATCCAAATTTCTGATCAAATTTAAATTCGAAGAAATTGCTCAAAAGTGAAACTCCGTCATGCGGTTTCGACAGGTTTGGACTTAAAGGGGGTCAAAATAGCTCGAAATGTCGCGAAAGTTGGCATGCATTCTTGTCTATCCAATATGCATCCAAACCTATGATCAAGTTTCAATTCTGAGAATTTGGTCAAAGCTGAGACTCCATCGTACAGTTTTGTTAGGGTTTGGCTTAAGGATGCCGAAAATATCTCTCAAGATCGTGAAAGTTGGCATGCACTCTTAGCTTCCAAATGTGCATTTAAATCTATGACTAAATTTTAATTCCAAGAAATTGGTTAAAAGTGAAACTTCGTTGTGCAGTTTCGCCAAGGTTGGGGTTAAAGGGGCCGAAAATAGCTCAGAGTGTCACGAAACTTGGAGTGCATGCTTCTCTATCAAATGGGCATCCACGTCTATGATCAAATTTCAATTTTG
The DNA here is from genome assembly GCA_001517045.1 of Pseudotsuga menziesii. Lineage (NCBI taxonomy): Eukaryota > Viridiplantae > Streptophyta > Pinopsida > Pinales > Pinaceae > Pseudotsuga > Pseudotsuga menziesii. The sequence continues at coordinate 1,101,122 of LPNX011001810.1, read as the reverse complement.
AGAAATTGGTCAGAAGTGAAACTCCATTGTGGATTTTCGCTAGAGTTGGGCTCAAAGGGGTCCAAATAGCTCGGAACATTGCAAAAGTTGGTGTGCACATTTTTATATCAAATGGGCATCCAAATCTATGATCAAAATTCAACTCCAAGAATTTGGTCAAAAGTGAAACTCCATCATTCGATTTCTCTAAGGTTTGGCTTCAAGGATGGGAAAATAGCTCTGAACATCATGAAACTTTTCATGCATTTTTATCTAACTAGAAATCTCGCAAAAATATGTGTGCACTCTTATCTACCAAATGGGGATATCGGCGCTTTCACTAAGGTTGCACTTGAAGGGAGTGAAAATAGCTCGGAACGTTACGAAATTTGGTGTGTATGCTTGTTTATTGAAATGGGTACCTAAATCCAGTTTTAAATTTTAATTCTGAAAAAGTCGACAAAAGTGCATATTTTCAACCTTGGTTTGAGCATCCTTGATTAAGGGCCAAACTAGCTCCAAATCTCGTAAAAATTGGTCAAAAGTGAAACTCCCTTGTGTTGTTTTGCTAAGGTTGGGCTTAAAGCGGGTGAAAATATTTTTCAACGTTGTGAAAGTTCATCTGCAAGCTTGTCTATCAAATGGACATCCAAATCTATGAGAAAATTTCAATTCCGAGAAACTGCTCAAATGTGAAACTCTGTCGTGCGGTTTCACTACGGTTGGGCTTAAAAGGGGTCAAAATAATAGCCCGAAACGTTGCAAAATTTGCAAAAATATGTGTGCATCTTAAATGGGTATCTAAATCTAATTTTAAATTTGATTTCTACGAAATTGGACTTTTAGGCGTTGGTTTGACCAAGGTCCAAAATAGCTCGAAATCCCCTGAAAGTGTGTATGAATGGTTATCTCTCAAATGGATACCTAAATTCTCTTTCAAATTTGAATTACAAGAAAGTTAGAAAAATAGCATCTCTTAGAACTTTGCTTGACCAACCTTGAATAACGACCAAAATAACTTCGAACATTTTGAAAGTTGGTGTGCACTATTATCTATGAAATGCTAAAGATAAATCTATGATCAAATTTTAATTCTGAAAAATTTGTCAAAAGTGAAACACTGTTGTACAGTTTTGCTGAGGTTGAGATTAAAGGGGGTGAAATATTCTGGAACGTCTCGAAATTTTGCGTGCATGCTTGTCTATCAAATGGGCATTCAAATCAATGATCAAATTTCAATTATAATAAACTACTCAAAAGTGAAACTTCGTCATGCATTTTCGCTAGGGTTGGGCTTAAAGGTGGTCAAAATAGCTTGGAACATTGTGAAAGTTGGCGTGCATACTAGTTTATCTAATGGGCATCCAAATCTATGATCAAGTTTCAATTCGTAGAAGTTGGTCAAAAGTGAAACTTTGCGGTTTTGTTAGGGTTTGGCTTAAAGGAGTCGAAAATAACTCTGAACATCATGAAAGTTGACGTGCACTCTTATATTCCAAATGCACATCTAAATCTATGATCAAATTTTAATTCCAAGAAATTGGTCAAGAGTGAAACTTCGTCATGCGGTTTCCCTAAGATTGGGGTTAAAGGAGGTGAAAATAGCTCAAAATGTCACAAAAGTTGGAGTGCATGGTTATCTATCAAACAGGCATCCAAATCTATGATCAAATTTCAATTCTGAGAAATTGGTCAGAAGTGAAACTGGAATCGTGCATTTTTGCTAGAGTTGGGCTTGAAGGGGTCCAAATAGCTCAGACCATTGCAAAAGTTGGCGTGCACGTTTTTATATCAAACAGGCATCCAAATCTATTATCATATTTCAACTCCGAGAATTTGGTCAAAAGTGAAACTCCATCATTCGATTCCACTAAGGTTTGGCTTAAAGGAGGGGAAAATGGCTCTGAGAAATTGGAAACAAATGCAACTTTTTAGGCCTTGGTTTCACCAAGTTTTCGTAAGGTTCAAAATAGCTCGAAACCCCTTGAAAGTTTGTATGCATGGTTATCTCTCAAATGGGTACCTAAATTCTCTTTCAAATTTCAATTACAAAAAAGCTGAAAAAATAACATATCTTAGAACTTTACTAGACCAAAATAGCTACAAGCATCATGAAAGTTAGCATGCACTCTTATCTACGAAATGTGTCGATAAATCTATGATTAAATTTTAATTTTTAGAAATTAGTCAAACGTGAAACTCCATTGTGCGGTTTTGCTAAGGTTGGGTTTAAAGGCGTTGAAAATATTTTGGAATGTCTCAAAAGTTTGCATGCATGCTTGTTCATCAAATGGGCATCCAAATTTCTGATCAAATTTAAATTCTAAGAAACTGCTCAAAAGTGAAACTTCGTCATGCGGTTTCGACAGGTTTGGGCTTAAAGTGGGTAAAAATAGCTCGAAATGTCGCGAAAGTTGGCATGCATGCTTGTCTATCCAATATGCATCCAAACCTATGATCAAGTTTCAATTTGAGAATTTGGTCAAAACTGAGACTCCATCGTATAGTTTTGTTAGGGTTTGGCTTAAAGATGCCGAAAATATCTCTCAAGATCATGAAAGTTGGCATGCACTCTTAGCTTCCAAGTGTGCATCTAAATTTATGATTAAATTTTGATTCCAAGAAATTGGTTAAAAGTGAAACTTTGTTGTGTAGTTTCGCCAAGGTTGGGGTTAAAGGGGCCGAAAATACCTCATAGTGTCACGAAATTTGGAGTGCACACTTCTCTATCGAATGGGCATCCAAATCTATGATCAAATTTCAATTTCGAAAAATTGGTCAGAAGTGAAAATCCATCGTGCATTTTCGCGAGAGTTGGGCAGAAAGGGGTCCAAATAGCTCGGAACATTGCAAAAGTTGGCGTGCACATTTTTATATCAAATGGGCATCCAAATATATGATCAAAATTCAACTCCAAGAATTTGGTCAAAAGTGAAACTCCATCATTCGATTTCGCTAAGGTTTGGCTTCAAGGATGGGAAAATAGCTCTGAATATCACAAAAATTTTCATGCATTCTTATCTAACTAGAAATATCACAAAAATATGTGTGCACGCTTATCTACCAAATGGGGATATCGACGCTTTCACTATGGTTGCACTTAAAGGGAGTGAAAATAGCTCGGAACGTTACGTAATTTGGTGTGTACGCTTGTTTATTGAAATGGGTACCTAAATCCACATTTAAATTTTAATTCTAAAAAAGTTGGAAAAAGTGCATATTTTCAACCTTGGTTTGACCATCCTTGATTAAGGGCCAAACTAGCTCCAAATCTCGTAAAAATAGGTTTCAATGCCTATATTTGAAATGGGTATCTAAGTCTACTTTAAAATTTGAATTTTGAGAAATTGAAAATAATGCAACGTTTTAGGCCTTGGTTTGATGAAGTTTGACTGATGTCCAAAATGGATTGCAATCCCTAAAAAATATACATGTATGCTTTATCTACCAAATGGATACCTAAATGCAGTTGAAAATTTCAATTTCGAGAAAGTCAATAAAAGTGCATTTCTTAGAACTTCGTTTGACCAACCTTAACTAAGTGCTGAAATAACCCGAAATCTCACAAAAATATGTGTGCACGCTTATCTCTTAAATGGGTATCTAAATATACTTTTACATTTGATTTATAAGAAATTGGAAAAACGTGCAAGCTTTTAGGCCTTGGTTTGACCAAGTTTGACTAAGGTCCAAAATAGCTCGAAATCACCTCAGTGTTTGTATGCATGATTATCTCTCAAATGGGTATCTAAATTCTCTTTCAAATTTCAATTATGAGAAAGTCAGAAAAATCTGATCTCTTAGACCTTTGCTTGACCAGCCTTGAATAATGAATAAAATAGCTCTGAACATTGTGAAAGTTGGCATGACTCTTATCTACCAAATGCACAGATAAATCTACGATCAAATTTTAATTCTGAGAAATTGGTCAAAAGTGAAACTCCCTTGTGTTGTTTTGCTAAGGTTGGGCTTAAAGCAAGTGAAAATTTTTTGCAACGTCGTGAAAGTTCATTTGCAAGCTTGTCTATCAAATGGACATCCAAATCTATGAGAAAATTTCAATTCTGAGAAACTGCTCAAAAGTGAAACTCTGTCGTGCGGTTTCACTACGGTTGGGCTTAAAAGGGGTCAAAATAATAGCCTGAAACATTGAAAAATTTGCAAAAATATGTGTTCCTCTTAAATGGGTATCTAAATCTACTTTTAAATTTGATTTCTAAGAAATTGGATTTTTAGGCATTGGTTTGACCAAGGTCCAAAATAGCTCGAAATCCCCTGAAAGTGTGTATGAATGGTTATTTCTCAAATGGATACCTAAATTCTCTTTCAAATTTGAATTACAAGAAAGTCAGAAAAATATCATCTCTTAGACCTTTGCTTGACCAACCTTGAATAATGACCAAAATAACTTCGAACATTTGGAATTTGAATTTTAAGAAAATGGAAAAAATGCAACATTTTAGGCCTTGGTTTGACGAAGTTTGACCGAGGTCCAAAATGGCTCGCAATCCCCAAAAAATATACATGTAGGGATTATCTCTCAAATGGGTACCTAAATACAGTTTCAAATTTCAATTTCGAGAAAGTCGAGAAAAATGCATTTCTTAGAACTTGGTTTGACCAACCTTAATTAAGTACTGAAATAACTCGAAATTCGCAAAAATATGTGTGCCTCTTAAATGGGTATCTAAATCTACTTTTAAATTTGAGTTCTAAGAAATTGTACTTCTAGGCGTTGGTTTGACAAAGTTTGACCAAGGTCCAAAATAGCTCAAAATCCCCTGAAAGTGTGTATGCATGGTTATCTCTCAAATGGGTACCTAAATTCTCTTTCAAATTTCAATTACAAGAATGTCGGAAAATAGCATCTCTTAGACCTTTGCTTGACCAACCTTGAATAATGACCAAAATAACTTCGAACATCATGAAAGTTGGTGTGCACTGTTATCTACCAAATGCTAAGATAAATCTACGACAAATTTTAGTTTTGAGAAATTAGTCAAAAGTGAAACTCTATTGTATGGTTTTGCTGAGGCTGGGATTAAAGGGGGTGAAATATTTTGGAATGTCTCAAAATTTCACTTGCACGCTTGTCTATCAAATGGGCATTCAAATCAATGATAAACTGCTCAAAAGTGAAACTTCGTCATGCGTTTTCGCTAGGGTTGGGCTTAAAGGTGGTCAAAATATCTTGGAACGTTGCGAAAGTTGGAGTGCATGCTTGTTTCTCTAATGGGAATCCAAATCTATGATCAAGTTTCAATTCTTAAAAGTTGGTCAAAAGCAAAACTCCATCGTGCGATTTTGTTAGGGTTTGGCTTAAAGGAGTCGAAAATAACTCTGAACATCATGAAAGTTGGTGTGCACTCTTATCTTCCAAATGCACATCTAAATATATGATCAAATTTTAATTCCAAGAAATTGGTCAAGAGTGAAACTATGTCATGCGGTTTTGCTAAGATTGGGGTTAAAGGGAGTGAAAATAGCTCAAAACTTCGCAAAAGTTGGAGTGCACGATTATCTATCAAATGGGCATCCAAATCTATGATCAAATTTCAATTCTGAGAAATTGGTCAGAAGTGAAACTCTGTCGTTCATTTTCGCTAGAGTTGGGCTTGAAGGGGTCCAAATAGCATGGACCGTTGCAAAAGTTGGTGTGCACATTTTTATATCAAATGGGCATCCAAATCTATGATCAAATTTCAACTCCGAGAATTTGGTTAAAAGTGAAACTCCATCATTCGATTTTGCTAAGGTTTGGCTTAAAGGAGGGGAAAATGGCTCTAAGAAATTGGAAACAAATGCAACCTTTTAGGCCTTGGTTTCACCAAGTTTTCCTAAGGTCGAAAATAGCTAGAAATCCCCTGAAATTTTGCATGCATGGTTATCTCTCAAATGGGTACCTAAATTCTCATCCAAATTTCAATTACAAGAAACCCAAAAAAATAACATCTCTTAGAACTTTACCTGACCAAGCCTGAATAACGACCAAAATAGCTCTGAACATCATGAAATTTAGCATGCACTCTTATCTACCAAATGCGCCGATAAATATATGATTAAACTTTAATTTTGAGAAATTAGTCAAACATGAAACTCCGTTGTGCAGTTTTGCTAAAGTTGGGCTTAAAGGGGGTGAAAATAATTTGGAATGTCTCAAAAGTTTGCATGCATGCTTTTTCATCAAATGGGCATCCAAATTTATGATCAAATTTAAATTCTAAGAAACTGCTCAAAAGTGAAACTTCGTCGTGTGGTTTCGACAGGGTTCGGCTTAAAGGGGGTCAAAATAGCTCCGAACATCATGAAAGTTGGCGTGCATGCTTGTCTATCCAATATGCATCCAAACCTATGATCAAGTTTCAATTCTGAGAATTTGGTCAAAGCTGAGAATCCATCGTACAGTTTTGTTAGGGTTTGGCTTAAAGATGCCAAAAATAGCTCTCAACATCATCATAGTTGGCATGCACTCTTATCTTCCAAATGTGCATTTAAATCTATGATTAAATTTTAATTCCAAGAAATTGGTTAAAAGTGAAACTCTGTTGTGCGGTTTCGCCAAGGTTGGGGTTAATGGGGGTGAAAATAGCTCGGAGTGTCGTGAAAGTTGGAGTGCACGCGTCTCTATCAAATGGGAATTCAACTCTATGATCAAATTTCAATTCTGAGAAGTTGGTCAGAAGTGAAACTCCGTCGTGCATTTTCGCTAGAGTTGGGCTCAAAGGGGTGCACATAGCTCGAAACATTGCAAAATTTGGCGTGCATGTTTTTATATCAAACGGGCATCCAAATCTATGATCAAATTTCAACTCTAAGAATTTGGTCAAAAGTTAAACTCCATCATTCGATTTCGCTAAGGTTTGGCTTAAAGGAGGGGAAAATAGATTTAAACATCATGAAATTTGTCATGCACTCTTATCTAACTAGAAATCTCACAAAAATATGTGTGCACACTTATCTACAAAATGGGCATATCAGCACTTTGGCTAAGGTTTGCACTTAAAGGGAGTGAAAATAGTTCGAAATGTTATGAAAGTTGGCATGTACGCTTGCTGATTGAAATGGTTACCTAAATCCACTTTCAAATTTCAATTCTGAAAAAGTAAACAAAGTGCATATTTTCAACCTTGGTTTGACCATCCTTGATTAAGTACCAAAATAGCTCCAAATCTCATAAAAATAGGTGTCAATGCCTATATTTGAAATGGGTATCTAAATCTACTTTAAAATTTGAATTTTGAGAACTTGGAAATAATGCAATGTTTTAGGCCTTGGTTTGACGAAGTTTGACCGATGTCCAATATGGCTCACGATCCCCAAAAAATATACATGTATGCTTTATCTACCAGATGGATACCTAAATATAGTTTCAAATTTCAATTTCGAGAAAGTCAAGAAAACTGCATTTCTTAGAACTTCGTTTGACCAACCTTAACTAAGGGCTGAAATAACCCGAAATCTCACAAAAATATGTGTGCATGCTTATCTTTTAAATGGGTATCTAAATATACTTTTACATTTGATTTCCAAGAAATTGGTTAAAAGTGAAACTCCGTTGTGTGGTTTTGCCAAGGTTGGGGTTAAAGGGGGTGAAAATAGCTTGGAGTGTCTTGAGAGTTGGAGTGCATGCTTCTCTATCAAATGGGAATCCAACTCTATGATCAAATTTCAATTCTGAGAAGTTGGTCAAAAGTGAAACTTCGTCATGCATTTTTGCTAGAGTAGGGCTCAAAGGGGTGCAAATAGCTTGAAACATTGCAAAAGTTAGTGTGCATGTTTTTATATCAAACGGGCATCCAAATCTATGATCAAATTTCAACTCCAGAATTTCATCAAAAGTGAAACTCCATCATTCAATTTCGCTAAGGTTTGGCTTAAAGGAAGGGAAAATAGATCTGAACATCAAGAAATTTTTCATGCACTCTTATCTAACTAGAAATCTCGCAAAAATATGTTTGCACGCTTATCTACCAAATGGGCATATCAGCGCTTTGGCTAAGGTTGCACTTAAAGGGAGTGAAAATAGCTCGAAACGTTACGAAAGTTAGCGTGTACGCTTGTTTATTGAAATGGAAACAAATGCAACCTTTTAGGCCTTGGTCTCACCAAGTTCTCTTAAGGTTCAGAATAGCTCGAAACCCCTTGAAAGTTTGTATGCATGGTTATCTCTCAAATGGGTACCTAAATTCTCTGTCACATTTCAATTACAAGAAAGCGGAAAAATTAACATCTCTTAGACCTTTACTTGACCAACCTTGAATAGCGACCAACATAGCTCCAAACATCATGAAAGTTAGCATGCACTCTTATATACCAAATGCGTCTATAAATCTACGATTAAATTTTAATTTTTAGAAATTAGTAAAACGTGAAACTCTGTTGTGCGGTTTTGCCAAGGTTGGGGTTAAAGGGGGTGAAAATAGCTTGGAGTGTCATGAAATTTGCAGTGCATGCTTCTCTATCAAATGGGAATCCAAATCTATGATCAAATTTCAATTCTGAGAAGTTGGTCAGAAGTGAAACTCCGTCGTGCATTTTTGCTAGAGTTGGGCTCAAAGGGGTGCAAATAGCTCGGAACATTGCAAAAGATGGTGTGCATGTTTTTATATCAAATGGGCATCCAAATCTATGATCAAATTTCAACTTCGATAATTTGGTCGAAAGTGAAACTCCATCATTCGATTTCGCTAAGGTTTGGCTTAAAGGAGGGGAAAATAGATCTGAACATCACGAAATTTTTCATGCACTCTTATCTAACTAGAAATCTCACAAAAATATGTGTGCACGCTTATCTACCAAATGGGCATATCAGCGCTTTGGCTAAGGTTGCACTTAAAGGGAGTGAAAATAACTTGGAATGTTACGAAATTTGGCGTGTACGCTTGTTTATTGAAATGGTTACCTAAATCCACTTTCAAATTTCAATTCTGAAAAAATTAAAAAAAGTGCATATTTTCAACCTTGGTTTGACCATCCTTGATTAAGTGCCAAAACAACTCCAAATCTCATAAAAATAGGTGTCAATACCTATATTTGAAATGGGTATCTAAATCTACTTTAAAATTTGAATTTTGAGAACTTGGAAATAATGCAACGTTTTAGGCCTTGGTTTGACAAAGTTTGACTGATGTCCAAAATGGATCTCAATCCCCAAAAAATATACATGTATGCTTTATCTACCAGATGGATACCTAATTTCAAATTTCAATTTCGAGAAAGTCAAGAAAACTGCATTTCTTAGAACTTCGTTTGACCAACCTTAACTAAGGGCTGAAATAACCCGAAATCTCACAAAAATATGTGTGCACGCTTATCTCTTAAATGGGTATCTAAATATACTTTTACATTTGATTTCTAAGAAATTGGAAAAAAGTGCAAGCTTTTAGACCTTGGTTTGACAAAGTTTGACTAAGCTCCAAAATAGCTCGAAATCACCTCAGAGTTTCGATGCATGGTTATCTCTTAAATGGGTATCTAAATTCTCTTTCAAAGTTCAATTATGAGAAAGTCGGAAAAATCTGATCTCTTAGACCTTTGATTGACCAGCCTTGAATAATGACCAAAATAGCTCCGAACATCATGAAAGTTGGCATGCACTCTTATCTACCAAATGTGCAGATAAATCTATGATCAAATTTTAATTCTGAGAAATTGGTCAAAAGTGAAACTCCCTTGTGTTGTTTTTCTAAGGTTGGGCTTAAAGTGGGTGAAAATATTTCACAACGTTGTGAAAGTTCATGTGCAAGATTGTCTATCAAATGGACATCCAAATCTATGAGCAAATTTCAATTCTGAGAAACTGCTCAAAAGTGAAACTCTGTCGTGCGCTTTCACTACGGTTGGGCTTAAAAGGGGTCAAAATAGTAGTTCGAAACATTCCAAAATTTGGCATGCATGATTGTTTATACAATGGGCATCCAAATCTATCATCATGTTTCCATTCTAAGAAGTACGTCAAAAGTGAAACTCCATTGTACAGTTTTGTTAGGGTTTGGGTTAAAGGAGCTGAAAATAACTCTGAACATCGTAAAGTTGGCTCGCACACTTATCATCCAAATGCACATCAAAAGATATAATCAAATTTTCATTCCGAGAAATTTGTAAAAAGTGAAACTCCGTCGTGTGGTTTCGCAAAGGTTGGGATTAAAGGGGGTGAAAATAGCTCGGAGCATTGCAAAAGTTGGAGTGCACGCTTGTCTATCAAATGGGCATCCAAGTCTATGATCAAATTTCAATTGCGAGAAAATTGTCAAAAGTGAAACTTCATCGTGCATTTTCACTAGACTTTGGCTTTAAGCAGGTCCAAATAGCTTGAAACATTGCAAAATTTGGCGTGCACACTTGTATATCAAATGGGCATCCAAATCTATGATCAAATTTCAATTCTTGAAATTTGGTCAATAGTGAAACTTCGTCATGAGGTTTCGCTAAGGGTTGACTTAAAGGAGGGAAAAAAGGCTCTGAACATCACTAAATTTGGCATGCACTCTTATCTACCAAATGGGCATCTAAATATATGATCATATTTCAATTCTAAGAAATTGGTCAAAAGAGGAACTTTATCATGCGCTTTCGTTAAGGTTGCACTCAAAGGGAGTGAAATAGCTCGGAACGTCGAAAAAGTTATTGTGTACACTTGTTTATTGACATGGGTACCTAAATCCACTTTCAAATTTCTTTTCTGAAAAAGTCAACTTGCATCTTTTCAAATTTTGTTTGACCATCCCTGAGTGAGGGCCAAAATAGCTCCAAATCTCATAAAAATAGGTTTCCATGCCAATCTCTGAAATGGGCATCTAAATCTACTTTAAAATTTGAATTTTTAGAAAATGGAAAAAATGCAATGTTTTAGGCCTTGGTTTGACAAAGTTTGACCGAGGTCCAAAATGGCTCGCAATCCCAAAAAAATCTACATGTAGTTATCTCTCAAATGGGTACCTAAATACAATTTCAAATTTCAATTTTGAGAAAGTCAAGAAGAGTGCATTTCGTAGAGATTGGTTTGACCAACCTTAACTAAGTGCCGAAATAACTCAAAATTCACAAAAATATGTGCGCCTCTTAAATGGGTATCTAAATCTACTTTTAAATTTGATTTCTAAGAAATTGGAAAAAAGTGCAACCTTTTAGGACTTGGTTTGACCAAGTTTGACCAAGGTCCAAAATAGCTCGAAATCCCCTGAAAGTGTGTATGTATGGTTATCTTTCAAATGGGTACCTAAATTCTCTTTCAAATTTCAATTACAAGAAAGTCGAAAAAATAGCATCTCTTAGACCTTTGCTTGACCAACCTTGAATAACGACCAAAACAACTTTGAACATCGTGAAAGTTGACATGCACTATTATCTACCAAATGCTAAGATAAATCTACGATCAAATTTTAATTATGAGAAATTAGTCAAAAGTGAAACTTTGTTGTATGGTTTTGCTGAGGTTGGGATTAAAGGGGGTGAAATATTTTGGAACGTCTCGAAATTTCGCGTGCACGCTTGTCTATAAAATGGGAATTCAAATCTATGATCAAATTTCAATTATAAGAAACTGCTCAAAAGTGAAACTTCATCATGCGTTTTCGCTAGTGTTGGGCTTAAAGGTGGTCAAAATAACTTGGAACATTGCGAAAGTTGGAGTGCATGCTTGTTTATCTAATGGGCATCCAAATTTATGATCAAGTTTCAATTCTTAGAAGTTGGTCAAAAGCGAAACTCCATCGTGTAGTTTTGTTAGGGTTTGACTTAAAGGAGTCGAAAATAACTTTGAACATAATGAAAGTTGGCGTGCACTCTTATCTTCCAAATGCACATCTAAATCTATGATCAAATTTTAATTCCGAGAAATTGGTCAAGAGTGAAACTCCATCATGCGGTTTCACTAAGATTGGGGTTAAAGGGGGTGAAAATAGCTCAAAACGTCGCAGAAGTTGGAGTGCATGGTTATCTATCAAATGAGCATCCAAATCTATGATCAAATTTCATTTATGAGAAATTGGTCAGAAGTGAAACTCCATCGTGCATTTTCACTAAAGTTAGGCTCAAAGGGGTCCAAATAGTTCGGACCATTGCAAAAGTTGGCGTGCATGTTTTTATATCAAACAGGCATCCTAATCTATGATCAAATTTCAACTCTGAGAATTTGGTCAAAAGTGAAACTCCATCATTTGATTTCGCTAAGGTTTGGCTTAAAGGAGGGGAAAATGACTCTGAGAAATTGGAAACAAATGCAACCTTTTAGGCCTCTGTTTCACCAAGTTTGACTAAGGTCCAAAATATCTCAAAATACCCTAAAAGTTTGCATGCATGGTTATCTCTCAAATGGGTACCTAAATTCTCTTCCAAATTTCAATTACAAGAAAGCCAAAGAAATAACATCTATTAAACTTTTACTTGAACAACCTTGAATAACGACCAAAACAGCTCTAAACATCATGGATTTTAGCATGCACTCTTATCTACCAAATGTGCCAACAAATGTACGATTAAATTTTAATTTTGAGAAATTAGCCAAACGTGAAACTCCGTTGTGCAGTTTTGCTAAGGTTGGGCTTAAAGAGGGTGAAAATATTTTGGAATGTCTCAAAAGTTTGCATGCACACTTGTTCATCAAATGGGCATCCAAATTTATGATCAAAAATAAATTCTAAAAAACTGCTCAAAAGTGAAACTCCGTCGTGCGATTTCGACAGGATTGGACTTAAAGGGGGTCAAAATAGCTCGGAACGTCTCGAAAGTTGGCGTGCATGCTTGTCTATCCAATATGCATCCAAACCTATGATCAAGTTTCAATTCTGAGAATTTGGTCAGTGGCTGAGACTCCATCGTGCAGTTTTGTTAGGGTTTGGCTTAAAGATGTCGAAAATAGCTCTCAACATTGTGAAAGTGGCATCCACTCTTATCTTCCAAATGTGCATTTAAATCTATGATGAAATTTTAATTCCAAGAAATTGGTTAAAAGTGAAAATCTGTTGTGTGGTTTCGCCAATGTTGGGGTTAAATGAGGTGAAAATAGCTCGAAGTGGTGTGAAAGTTGGAGTGCATGTTTCTCTATCAAATGGGCATCCAAATCTATGATTAAATTTCAATTCCGAGAAATTGGTCAGAAGTGAAACTCCGTCATGCATTTTTTCTAGAGTTGGGATCAAAGGGGTCCAAATAGCTTGGAACATTGCAAAAGTTGGTGTGCACATCTTTATATCAAATGGGCATCCAAATCTATGATCAAATTTCAACTCTGAGAATTTGGTCAAAAGTGAAACTCCATGATTCGATTTCACTAAGGTTTGGCTTAAACGAGGGGAAAATAGCTCTGAACATCAAGAAATGTTTCATGCACTCTTATCTAACTAGAAATCTCACAAAAATATGTGTGCACACTTATCTACGAAATGGGCATAATGGTGCTTTCGCTAAGGTTGCACTTAAAGGGAGTGACAATAGCTCGAAACATTACGAAAGTTGGCATGTATGCTTGTTTATTGAAATGGGTACCTAAATCCACTTTCCACTTTCAATTATGAAAAAGTCGACAAAAGTGCGTATTTTCAATCTTTGTTTGACCATCCTTGATTAAGGTCCAAAATAGCTCCAAATCTCATAAAAATAGGTGTCAATGCCTATAATTGAAATGGGTATCTAAATCTACTTTAAAATTTGAATTTTGAGAAATTGGAAATAATGCAGCATTTTAGGCCTTGGTTTGACGAAGTTTGACCGATGTCCAAAATGGATCGCAATGCCCAAAAAATATACATGTATGCTTTATCTACCAAATGGATACCTAAATACAGTTTCAAATTTCAATTTCGAGAAATTCAAGAAAAGTGCATTTCTTAGAACTTCATTTAACCAACCTTAATTAAGGGCTGAAATAACCCGAAATCTCACAAAAATATGTGTGCATGCTTATATTTTAAATGGGTATCTAAATATACTTTTACATTTGATTTCTAAGAAATTGGAAAAAAGTGCAAGCTTTTAGGCCTTGGTTTGACAAATTTTGACTAAGGTCCAAAATATCTCGAAATCCCCTTAGAGTTTGTATGCATGGTTATCTCTCAAATGGGTATCTAAATTCTCTTTCAAATTTAAATTATGAGAAAGTCAGAAAAAATATGATCTCTTAGACCTTTGCTTGACCAGCCTTGAATAACGACCAAAATAGCTCCGAACATCGTGAAAGTTGGCATGCACTCTTATCTACCAAATACACAAATAAATCTACGACCAAATTTTAATTCTGAGAAATTGGTCAAAAGTGGAACTCCCTTGTGTTGTTTTGCTAAGTTTGGGCTTAAGCGGCTGAACATATTTTGCAACGTCGTTAAAATTCATGTGCAAGCTTGTCTATCAAATGGACATCCAAATCTATGAGCAAATTTCAATTCTGAGAAACTGCTCAAAAGTGAAACTCTGTCGTGCAGTTTCACTACGGTTGGGCTTAAAAGGGGTCAAAATAATATCTCAAAACATTGCAAAATTTGGCGTGCATGATTGTTTATCCAATGGGCATCCAAATCTATGATCAAGTTTCCATTCTAAGAAGTATGTCAAAAGTGAAACTCCATTCTACAATTTTGTTAGGGTTTGGCTTAAAGGAGCTGTAAATAACTATGAACATTGTGAAAGTTGGCGTGGACACTTATCATCCAAAATGCACATCAAAACATATGATCAAATTTTAATTTCGAGAAATTTGTAAAAAGTGAAACTCCATCGTGCGGTTTCTCAAAGGTTGGGGTTAAAGAGGGTGAAAATAGCTCGGAACATCGCGAAAGTTGGAGTGCACTCTTGTCTATCAAATGGGCATCCAAATCTATGATCAAATTTCAATTGTGAGAAATTTGTCAAAAGTGAAACTTCATCATCCATTTTCACTAGAGTTCGGGTTAAAGCGGGTCCAAATAGTTCAAAACATTGCAAAATTTGGCGTGCACACTTGTATATCAAACGGGTAGCCAAATCTATGATCAAATTTCAATTCTGGGAATTTGGTCAAAAGTGAAACTCCATCATGCGGTTTCGCTAAGGTTTGGCTCAAAGGAGGGAAAAAGAGCTCTGAACATCTCTAAATTTGGCATGCACTCTTTTTTAAGGAGATAAATGCCTATGGCTTGGGGTACCACAATAGATAGCTTAACTCCAGAAATCAATCCTTTCCTATATGCAAGAGAAACCAAATATCTAACACTAAAGGATCTCGATTCTTACCTTATTCCGGACGGTTGATGTAGATCCCCATTGATCTTTTCTGCTCTTGCTTGTATTGGAAATTTGCTTCCTCAACATTCAACAAACAAGACAAGCATGCTATATATAATTGTGTTAGACCTAATCTAGGATATATAATCAATAACATATAAGTATTTAAAAGAATCCATGGATCAAATACTCATTAAATACACATTATTGGATAGGAAAAGATATTTCTATTGATATAAAACAAACATTACAATAGTGACAACCTCTGTCGACACGTCTGTGAATCGAAGAAATTGACTCCCCCACTTGGACGTCCACCACTTCAATCCTCCATCTCTCGATAGCAAGCTCACAAGCAAAAGGCAAGCTTAGGAAGAACACAAAGTGCTCCAAGGGACAAAGGGATGCAGACTCAAGTATAATCTCTGATAATAATGGACTATAGTTTTCTTGCTCTTTAATTCCTCTCCTTTCAATGTATCCAAAGGGTTCCTTATATAGCTCTTCAATGGGGTAATGGAAGGTCGAATACGAGTGATCTCAAGGCATATGGAAGGCCAAGAGACAAGTGATTCAGATCCACATCAAGGAAAAATCCAAAATAATTTGGCCTTTTGCACACATCTCGATGTACACAGGTTTTAGGGTCAAATCCGTGTATATACGCGAGAAAGGGATTAAAAGTCGTGTATGGAAAATAATGCATGTTTTTAGGGATGATCTTGGAAACATCAAAGGTACAAAAATGGTCCATGGGGTCTAAGGAGTCTGTAGAGGTACAGGGAAGGCCATAAAGGTGTGAACCAACATGTGTGGTAAAGTCAGCTGTAACAGATGCCCCCTAATGTGTGAGGTTAGAGGGGTCATATGATGGCTGAAATACATTATAAGTCCATCCCAGAAGTGGAGTGATGAAGAGCCCAGTGGAAGAACCAGCCATCCAATCAGTACAATACAATGATCAAACTCTGCACATAACTGCAAGTAGATATAACAGTCCCGGATACATAAGAGTACAATGGCCATGAATAGGCATGATACAAAATATGACATGTGTGGTCATCGCCACGTACAATATAGATAGATCAGAATCTCCATGATGAAGATATAAAAATGATCATGATCTCCATGAAAGTGGAAGATATATAATGGATCAAGATCTCCATAGTGGCTTGAAATATCTGACACATACTGGAATCAAGTCATGAGAGCTGAAATCTCATGAAGACTGGCATGATCAAAGAGGTAGCATATATGAGATGCCACTAATCTGGAAGGTCTTCTACACAAACCGCTACGAGTACATGTCCTACTATGTGAATAGAGGTTTCGAGGTCAAACATAGTAGTCCATCGTCTGATTATCGGTCATTGATGTATACCATTAACAGACGTGAGATCACCCACCAATAATGAAAATGGGAATCAAGGTACTAGAGTGCAAACTAACAAGTGTGAATAAATGTGTTGAGGTCGAACACTTGAGAGAATCCATCGATCAGGGGACATTGATGTATTTCCAAAAACTATCGATAGCGAGAGAACTTGCCACTGATGACTGCAAGTCTCAAGGCACTAAAAAATGACTCTATATTATTATCCCATAATAAATGATCTGAAGTCGATGGGATGAAATCCACTGGAAGGAGGGCATTAAGGAATCCCCCATAATCCAACACGAGGTATTCAGCAAGGCTGTATAATGTGGAAGGACTCGATCATAAGGTGCATGAACCTGTAACTGTACCGGGAATGGCTGACATACAAAGTCAAGATAACTGAGGAATGGTCAACTTAGGTTTCAACTTCCTTTGAACAAGAGCATAAAGGCAAATGATGACTGAATGTAGGAAACATAGACTCGATATACAAAACTGGGACATCTCTGCGACACAGGAGGCATCGACAGAGGCTCCATACGGATTGGAAGCTTAACCAGTCGCTGGAGATAAACTCAGATAAACAAGTAGAGCTCATAAAGTCAAACTACTAACCCAACCAGTGGATGTGATATACAGTGCTTTGTTCGAAGGCGACACGACTCAACTACTGCCAAAGATAACATATTTTCTTGTTCGGCTTTTTGGTTTTTTAATTTTTTTAGACTTTTTCAAATATTTGAAAATCTTGAAAAGGAATCAAATCGCTTTAAAGTTACAGACTAGGAGGAGACGAATGTCAAATGGGAAAACAAACTAGTTCCAAGCAGTGGAACATACCTATGCTCAATGCAAGGACATATGTGTAGGATAGCGACACTCAGGGGAAAGCCCCTCCCAATAAAAAATAGGGAATCAAGATGCAAAGGATATATAAAATGGCTCTGTGTGTATAGACATGAGACAAGCTCGGGCTATATTGCTAATACTCAAAGTCAGGGAAACTGACATAAAGCTCAATGAGGCAGGCAAAGCTCATGATAATGTAATTACAACTTGGCATAAGGGAGTCCTGGGGAAATAGGCCAGAAAAAAGATCAACAGGAGTATGAGGCTCTTGAGAAATGACATGGCGATACTATACAACAGACTCCCACACCCTAAAGGACAAATTGTTAGCATGGGCACCAAATGCAAATAAGGAGCTAACTAGGGTACCCATGTAAGGTCAAGCTCTACCATTCACATCATGTCACTTCTAAACAGCAAGAATGGGTTCATACCTAAAGTTATAATGAAACGATCATAAGGTGATGCAAAATGCAAACAGATGTGAAATCTAACCTATATGCCAGTTTAGACATCATACCTGAAATCAGCACGAACGGGTCAAAACAATAGTCAAAACGATGCTCAAAATGGTCTCCTACATCATCATATTAGTAAAAAACGGCCCAAAAGGGTCAGAAAGGTCCAAAACTATAGAAAGGGGGTGAAAATTTTCAAAAAATTGAAATTTTTTCTATAAATAGTAAAAAATTCAAAAATCATATATCATTTGCATTTTTTACCCAATTGAGCTTAGAACTTCAAACGCGAATTCCGGGAGTTTCGTCTGGCGAAATTCGACACTATTTTTTCCAGGTAAATTTCCATACCCTACTCTTTCATTTGCATGTAAATTTTTCTAATTTCCATGGTCAAAATCAGTTTCTAGGCGAATCTAAGATAGTCACTTTGGCCCACGCGGAAATCAAGGATTTTTTCACGTATAGGGCTGGCTATATGCAGAAAAACTGCCCGAACCCGCGTACATACGCGGTTGTTTTGTAAACAGTTGCATATGTGCCCATGTTTAAGGTTTTTTTAAGACATGTAATGACCAAAACTTAATTTAAATGTGCAGGATGGTTCTAGAATGGAGAGAAAGAGAGCACGGGGATGTAGAAGAAGCAGCTCGGGGCGATCTAATGGCTCAACAAGCTCTACGTGCATGTGGGCTATACAAGTTTTGGTGTCTTGGAAGCCTAAGGGCCAAACCAAGACTGCTGCAGATGCTAGTAGACTATTGAGATCCTGACTCAAAGTCTTTTCAGATCAACAGGATGACCCTCACTATAGACATGGAGGACATATATTTTATTATAGGATTGTCCCGATGGGGAGAGGTGGTGAACCTACGCTCTCGCAGGCCCAAAGGTGGCCTCAATATAGATGAGTACATAGCAGTATACTATTTTCTGGACATGGAAAAGGTTGGGACTCAAATCCTGACAAACTCCATACAGGTGCTTGGGCTGAAAGCCATACTACTGGCACTCGGTAGGATAGCCAGACTAGCATCACTCCACCAGGCCTTGTGACCATTGATGCTCTATGTAGTGGAGTGCATGAGACCTATAGTTTATGACTGGAGCATTACACTGTTGAGTAACATGAAGCAGCATTTCAGTGACTGCAAGATGGGTAGGGTACAAAAATTTGGTTTCGGTAGTATACTAAGCACGTTCTTCTTTGTGCGTTTTCTGGGGCTAAGACCTAGAGTTGACGTTCCTCCTCATAGGGTTTGAGATCCGACCCAATGATGTTGGGCAGATGCGATGCACAGACTGGGTGGAGGTAGGGTGTCTAACCCCTACCCAGCCAATTTCTTTATATGTTGGCAGCGACAGATAGTTTCCATCGATGATTATCCCTATGCAGGGATAGATTTCTTGGGATATCCTGACATGCCTCTACCACTAAGAGTAACATACGGTGACATTGGTAACGAATCCCAACCCTCTTTCTAAAGTTTTTTGAGTTATTAATTTTTTTTTGTGTTTTTTGATATATGGAACCAAAAGACATGTTTTTGTGTGACAACACATTAGTGACAATCTGTCATATGTATGCAGATGTAGGACCACGGTGGCCTAATGATTTCCCTCGTCATAGACGGAGGGAAAGAGGAGATGATATCATGGGTGTGGATGCAGAGCGGATGCTCCAAAGCATCCACACAAACTTTGTACGGCTGACACATAGAGTGCCCATGGCACAAGTCGAGGACTTACCTAAGGCCATGCAGCATCAGGTGGTGGGCGTACCATGAGCATGGGCACGATTGTTTCGATAGCTAGCTAGAGCCGTGGTGTCCTTCCACGATCAAAACCCCCATACTCCTCAACAAGCGTAGATACCTGGGAGTGATTCATTTTTGTACTACCATGTATTATATTTTGGTGGCTCGAAAGCCCCATTTTTGTATTATGACATCACTTTTTGGATGTTTAATGAAATTTGTTTATGATGATCGATTTATTTATTGACATGTGTAAAAATATATGTTTGTGATGTGCTTATGGTCTATGAAACAAATGCCAATCTAACACATAGTTAGCATATGAGTCAGCAACTTGATTATAAATTCTTGGAACATGTATATATGTTATGTTTTCAAATTGTTGTTCTAACAATCTCACATGTAAGGATCTTCATAATAATGTTGGATCCCTAACATGATACAAGCCATTAAGTTGTGACACTACTAACTACGAATCAAGACGTACCTCAAGAGAGAGAACACCATGTGAAATGGCATCCGATAAAAGCTCGATAATGGCACTATACTCAACAACATTGTTCAAAGAGGGCCGTAAACATACGCCTCCTGAAGACAATACCTGACCCATAGGAGTATAAATCACCCAAGCAGCAGAGGCTGAGTGTTGAGTGTGACGATTAGCACCATCAGCAAATCCTATGTAGGTGGAAGACTCCATTGACATCTTCCATAAAAAATGAAAGCTAATCACAAACCCGATCACCATAAGAAAAAACCTAACTATGCAAAAAAAACTGTACAATAATATACAATAATCAACCCTGGCTGAGGATCATGCATAGTACTTTTTAAGATAGAGCCCATTTCTAGGCTTCGCCAAGGCTATCCCCTCGTAATCAGCTAGCTCATAGGCACCCTTCTCTAACACATGTTTAACAACGTAACGTCCATTCCACATGGGATTAAAATTTCCTACCCCCAAGGGTTCTTTAGCTTGATCCCACAAAAGGACCAAATATCCTTCACTAAATTTCCTTGGACGGACATATTTATCGTACTGGACCTTAACGCGACACTTATTTTCCTCTAGAGACACTAAGGCATCTCGTTTCTACTCATCAAGCTACTCTAAGTGGACCAAATGCTCCTCCAATGTGAAAGTGTCTGGTAAGAGCTCTACAACTAGCTTCAAAGAAGGTATTTTGCATTCAATCAGCAATACAGACTCCACTCCATGTACAAGCTGATATGGAGAAAAACTGGTGGTAGTTTTAACCGGTGGCAGTCTTGCTTTGTGTGATGGTTTGTTCGAGAATGGACTTGAGTGATTTGTTCACTACTTCAACCTGTCCATTCGCTTGAGGGTATAATAAGAAGAGGAATACTCCTACTTATACCCTAACTTTGAGACCAACTCTTCCATCATTCGATTATGAAAGTGCCTACCATGGTCAGTGACAAGCTCCTTGGGAATACCAAACCGAGTAATGATCTGGTTGAATACAAAATGTGTGACTGTCTCATCGTCGAATTGAACAATGGGAATAGCCTCAGCTCATTTCCTAAAATAATCAACAGCCACTATACTATGATGATGCCCCCCAGTTGAATATGGGTTGCAATCCATGAAGTCAATCTCGCACTTAATGAAGGGACCGGCGGTGATAATCAGATGTAACAGGGCAGGACGTGAGCGCATATTACATGTAAACACCTGGCAAGGGTGGCACTTCTTGACTGCGTTGACACAATCTTTAAAGATCAGCGACCATAATTAACTTGCTCTCAAGATTTTTTGGGTTGTCAAAAGCCCAGATAAATTACCACCACATGCCCCTCCATGGAAATCATTCAGCACAAGCTCAGCCTACTCATGAGTTAAACAACGATGTAAAATGGAATCTACCCCATGGCGGTACAATGTGTTATCCACTATAAGGTAATTCTTGGATACATGACATAATCGTCATCGTTCATCCCATGAAAGGTGAGTAGGGACCTTCAATGTTTGTAAATATATGATGATATCCCCATACCATGGATCCAAAGTTGAGATCAAGAAAATGTGCTCATCGACAAATGTATCTTCAAAAACTTCCTCCTCCTCCTCGAACTCTTGCAAGATGACAATCCACTTATTATACTTTCCCCTGATCATCCTTCTAGTGAGACGAACTAAAATGGATTGACATGGGCTACCACCAAGGTCTGGCGAAAGAGAATATAGTGTCTTAATCTTTGAACCGCATGAATGGTAGCTAAGGAAAGTTTCTCCACATGGGAATAATGGATCTTCATATCTACAAGGTTTTGGCTCAAATAATATATGACATGCTCATGGAGCTCCTCATCCTCCTGAACCAAAACCATACCAATCGTCTCCATGGACGCGGCCACATAAAGTAAAAAGTCACGGCTATATCCGGGTGGACTAATCATGGGGGCCGATGCTAAGGCTTGCTTAAGCACATCAAAGGTCTCTTGGGCTCTCTCATCCCAGCAAAAGGTAGTGTCTTTCTTCAAAATACGCATAAAGCCTTTAGTCAAATTGGCAAAGTTAACCATGAATCTTCGCAAGAAATTTGCCATGCCTTGCAAACATTGAAGATGTCTAATGTTTCTCGGGCGAGACAATTGAAGTATTTTCTCAACCTTTAAAGGGTCGACTTTTATACCCTCCTTGGAGACAATGAACCCTAATAAGTGACTAGACTTCATGCAAAAGATGCACTTTCAAGGATTTAATCTAACCAAGTAATGGTGGCATCTTTCGAACACTAATCTCAAATGGTAGGAATGACGCATCCTCTGACGAGAATGAGCAACAAGGTCATCCAAAAATACTTCAATAATCGATTTGAGATCATGGAAGATCAAGGTCATAGCCCACTGAAATGTGGCTCCAACATTTTTAAGGCCAAAAGGCATCTTCCGATATGCAAAGGTACCCCAAGGACAAATAAATATAGTTTTATGTTGGTCCTCGGGTTTGATCTAGATCTGATTGTATCCAGAAAAGCCATCCATAAAGGAAAATACCTCGCTTCCTGCACACTCATCCAAAATTTGATCAATAAATGGTGTGGTAAAATTATCCTTAGGACATGCATGATTCAAGTCATGAAAATCAGTGCATATACGGATCGCTCCCTGCTTCTTATCAACTAGAACAGGGTTTGAAACCCACTCCGTCAAGGCAACGGGATAGATAAAATCGGCATTTAACAACTTTTCTATCTTAGCCTTAATCGCGGGTGCTTTTCTAGGATTCACCGCATGTAAGCGTTATCGAACAGGCTTCGCATTCGGATAGGTCTTGATTTCATGTTTGACAACACGAGGGTCAATACAAGGCATTTCCTCATATAACCAAGCAAAGATATCACGAAACTCTTTGAACAACTCGGTATACTCTTGAATCTCAGCATGGGAACATTCTGCCCCAATATAGACATTCTCAATCTTGCCAAGATCATGAGAGATATTGATAGGAATGGTAGGAGATATATTTGCCATGTTTCCATTAGCCATTGGACCAGGAGAACTCAATGGAACCATGTGACTACCAATTCTCTCACTAAGAATCTCCCTAAAGTCCTCATGCTCCAAACGGTCAAGCTCAGGAAGAAAATAAGATCTATGATGTAACTCTTCCTAAGGTGGCTCAACCCTAGACATGGCCTCAATAATAGCTTCATCTAATGGAAAAACACTATCAAGTCAATCATACACGTGAGAAGACTCAACTGCCCATGCAAGCATCACATACTGGTCCTCTTCCTCTATTTGCGAAGAGGAAGGACTAGGCTCTGCAACACATTCAAGATTCGCTTGATATGCTATCATTTCTGTAGGCAATGACACGTCCATTTCGATAGGCTTATTTGAAGTACTTGGTGAAGGAACAATCCATGGATCTTCCATATGGGTAGTGCAAAAACACACCGAATTCAATGAAGACGAAGCTCCACCGAAACTAGACCTGATCATAAGAATGGGTGTGGAACAACTAAAGGTTCCCATAAGGGATGGATACATACTAACACCCACACTCCCAGTTTCCGACTAAGAGTGATCGATAATCGGGATAGAAGCTCCCGATGATGTGGTAACAGTCGGATTCTTGAATGATGTCTGATCAATCGTAAATATCTTCCCATTAAATGGAAAGAATACAACTCAAAATAGAGAAGAAGCTACGACTTGCTTACTATACATCCAATTCCTACCGAGTAACAGATTGTAATTAAGGGGCGCATCAACCACCTCGACCTCGATCGCGACGATCTTCCCTTCCAAACTGACCTTAAGAGAAGGAAGAATCCCATGCGGACAAAATGATCTACCATTAAAGGCAGTCAACATGGTAGTGGATTTAGACAACTCAGGGGAACCCAGACCCTTCCAACATGACAAAGACATCACAAAAGCAGCAGCGCCTTCGTCAATCACAGTGCGTTTAACGGTCATGTTAAGACATTCTACATGAATCAAGAGAGACACATAGTAAGGCAAGCGAGGCTGTGGTTTTGTGGTTTCAAATTTGATGATGGAGGAAGAGTTATCATCATTTACACCAAGAGCAGAAAGCAAATCCTTCCTTTGCGAAGGACAACTCTGAAGTACTTCGAGTGCAGACATCACACAAGAAGTGTGGCCCAAATCCTCAACAACTGAATATATCTGGGTGGCTTAGGCATTAGGATTGTGCCCTGAACGCCTTAGGAATCCCTTAGGAAAGCGAGGTGCAACTTCAGGTTTATTCATAGGTTTTTAAATACGTAAAGGACTCCCGAGTGGAGCAGGTTCCTTTCCAAGGTCTGGTTATGACGAACCATAGTCCTTCACACGAGTCACAACCTTAGTAGCACACACCATATTGATGCAACCATGACCAGTACTGGCTTTCGGAGGATCTTGATCTCTACTAGACTGATCATGGGTCCTCCAGTTCATGTTTTGATTATGGGATAAAGGGTTAGTTAGAACAGCTGGGCCTTGTTATGCCAATTATGTTACAAAGAGAAATTCCTATGGCTTGGGGTACCACAACAGATAGCTTAACTCCAGAAATCAATCATTTCCTATATGCAAGAGAAACCAAATATCTAACACTAAAGGATCTCGATTCATACCTTATTCCAAATGGTTGAAGTAGATCCCTGTTGAGCTTTTCCACTCCTGCTTGTATTGGCAATTTGCTTCCTCAACATTCAGCAAAAAAGACAAGAAAGCTATATATAATTGTGTTAGACCTACTCTAGCATATATAATCAATAACATATAAGCATTTAAAAGCATCCATGGATCAAATACTCATTAAATACACATTATTGGATAGGAAAATATATTTCTATTAATATAAAACATAGATTACAATAGTGACAACCTCTGTTGGCACGTCTGCGAATCAGAGAAACTGAGTCCCGCACTTGGGCCTCCACCACTTCAATCCTCCATCTCTCAATAGCAAGCTCAAAAGCAAAAGGCAAGATTGGGAAGAGCACAAAGTGCTCCAAGGGACAAAGGGATGCAGACTCAAGTTTGACCAACGTCCAAAATGGATCGCAATCCCAAAAAAATCTACATGTAGGGATTATCTCTCAAATGGGTACCTAAATACAGTTTCAAATTTCAATTTCGAGAAAGTCAAGAAAAGTGCATTTATTAGAACTTGGTTTAACCAACCTTAACTAAGTGCCGAAATAACTCGAAATTCACAAAAATATGTGTGCCTCTTAAATGGGTATCTAAATCTACTTTTAAATTTGATTTCTAAGAAATTGGAATTTTAGGCGTTGGTTTGACCAAGTTTGACCAAGGTCCAAAATAGCTCGAAATCCCCTGAAAGTGTGTATGCATGGTTATCTCTCAAACGGGTACCTAAATTCTCCTTCAAATTTGAATTACAAGAAAGTCAGAAAAATAGCATCTCTTAGACCTTTCCTTGACCAACCTTGAATAACGACCAAAATAACTTCGAAGATCATGAAAGCTGGTGTGCACTGTTATCTACCAAATGCTAAGATAAATCTATGATCAAATTTTATTTCTGAGAAATTAGTCAAATGAGAAACTTTGTTGTATGGTTTTGCTAAGGTGGGATTAAAGGGGGTGAAATATTTTGGAACATCTCGAAATTTTGGTCAAAATAGCTTGGAACGTTGCGAAAGTTAGCGTGCATGCTTGTTTATTTAATGGGCATCCAAATCTATGATGAAGTTTCAATTCTTAGAAGTTGGTCAAAATCAAAACTCTACGTATTTGTTAGGGTTTGGCTTAAAGGAGTCGAAAATAAATCTGAACATCATGAAAGTTGGTGTGCACTCTTATCTTCCAAATGCACATCTAAATCTATGATCAAATTTTAATTCCAAGAAACTCCATCATGCGGTTTCGCTAAGATTGGGGCTAAAGTGGGTGAAAATAGCTCAAAACGTCACGAAAGTTGGAGTGCACAGTTATCTATCAAACGGGCATCCAAATATATGATCAAATTTCAATTCTGAGAAATTGGTCAGAAGTGAAACTCCATCGTGCATTTTTGTTAGAGTTGGGATCGAAGGGGTCCAAATAGCTTGGACCATTGCAAAAGTTGGCGTGCACATTTTTATATCAAACGGGCATCCAAATCTATGATCAAATTTCAACTCCGAGAATTTGGTCAAAAGTGAAACTCCATCATTCGATTTCGCTAAGGTTTGGCTTAAAGGAGGGGAAAATGGCTCTAAGAAATTGGAAACAAATGCAACCTTTTAGGCGTTGGTTTCACCAAGTTTTCTTAAGGTTCAAAATAGCTTGAAACCCCCTGAAAGTTTGTATGCATGGTTATCTCTCAAATGGGTACCTAAATTCTCTGTCAAATTTCAATTACAAGAAAGACGAAAAAATAACATCTCTTAGACCTTTACTTGACCAACCTTGAATAATGACCAAAATATTTCCAAACATCATGAAAGTTAGCATGCACACTTATATACCAAATGCGTCGATAAATCTACGATTAAATTTTAATTTTTAGAAATTAGTCAAACGTGAAACTCCGTTGTGCGGTTTTGCTAAGGTTGGGCTTAAAGGGGGTGAAAATATTTTGTAATGTCTCAAAAGCTTGCATGCACACTTGTTCATCAAATGGGCATCCAAATTTATTATCAAAATTAAATTCTAAGAAACTTCTCAAAAGTGAAACCTCGTTGTGCGGTTTCGACAGAGGTGGGCTTAAAGGGGGTCAGAATAGCTTGAAACATCGCGAAAGTTGGTGTGCATTCTTGTTTATCCAGTATGCATCCAAACCTATGATCAAGTTTCAATTCTGAAAATTTGGTTAAAGCTGAGACTCCATCGTGCAGTTTTGTTAGGCTTTGGCTTAAAAATGCAAAAGATAGCTCTCAACATCGTGAAAGTTAGCATGCACTCTTATCTTCCAAATGTGCATTTAAATCTATGATTGAATTTTAATTCTAAGGAATTGGTTAAAAGTGAAACTCCGTTGTGCGGTTTTGCCAAGGTAGGGGTTAAACAGTGTGAATATAGCTCAGAGGGTTGTGAAAGTTGGAGTGCACACTTCTCTATCAAATGGGCATCCAAATCTATGATCAAATTTCAATTCCAAGAAATTGGTCAGAAGTGAAACTTCGTCGTGTATTTTCTCTAGGGTTGGGCTCAAAGGGGTCCAAATATCTCAGAACATTGCAAAAGTTGGCGTGCACATTTTTATATCAAATGGGATCTATGATCAAATTTCAACTCCAAGAATTTGGTGTAAAGTGAAACTCCATCATTCGATTTCACTATGGGTTTGGCTTAAAGGAGGGGAAAATAGCTCTAAACATCACGAAATTTTTCATGCACTCTTATCTAACTAGAAATCTCTCAAAAATATGTGTGCATGCTTATCTACCAAATGGGCATATCGGCGCATTCGCTAAGGTTTCACTTAAAGGGAGTGAAAATAGCTCGAAACGTTACGAAAGTTAGCATCTACGCTTGTTTATTGAAATGGGTACCTAAATCCACTTTCAAATTTCAATTCTGAAAAAGTCGACAAAAGCGTATATTTTCAACCTTGGTTTGACCATCCTTGATTAAGGGCCAAAATAGATCCAAATATCATAAAAATAGGTGTCAATGCCTATATTTGAAATGGGTATCTAAATCTGCTTTAAAATTTGAATTTTGAGAAATTGGAAATAATGCAACGTTTTAGGACTTGGTTTGACGAAGTTTGACCAATGTCCAAAATGCCTCGCAATGCCAAAAAAATATACATGTATGCTTTATCTACCAAACGGATACCTAAATACAGTTTTGAATTTCAATTTCATGAAAGTCAAGAAAAGTGCATTTGTTAGAACTTCGTTTTACCAACCTTAATTAAGGGCTGAAATAACTTGAAATCTCACAAAAATATGTGTGCATGCTTATCTCTTAAATGGTATCTAAATATACTTTTACATTTGATTTCTAAAAAATTGGTTAAAAGTGAAACTCCGTTGTGCGGTTTCACCAAGGTTGGGGTTAAAGGGGGAGAAAATAGCTCGGAGTGTCGTGAAAGTTGGAGTGCATGCTTCTCTATCAAATGGGCATCCAAATCTATGATCAAATTTCAATTATGAGATATTGGTCAGAAGTGAAACTCCGTCATGCATTTTCGCTAGAGTTGGGCTCAAAGGGGTCCAAATAGCTCGAAACATTGCAAAAGTTGTTGTGCACATTTTTATATCAAACGAGCATCCAAATCTATGATCAAATTTCAACTCTGAGAATTTGGTCAAAAGTGAAACTCCATCATTCGCTTTCGATAAGGTTTGGCTTAAAGGAGGGGAAAATAGCTCTTATCTAACTAGAAATCTTTAAAACACATGTGTGCACGCTTATCTACCAAATGGGCATATCGGCGCTTTCGCTAAGGTTGCACTTAATGGGTACATAAATATACTTTTACATTTGATTTCTAAGAAATTGGAAAAAAGTGCAAGCTTTTAAGCCTTGGTTTGACCAAGTTTGACCAAGGTCCAAAATAGCTCAAAATCCCCTCAGAGTTTGTATGCATAGTTATCTCTCAAATGGGTATCTAAATTCTCTTTCAAATTTCAATTATGAGAAAGTCATAAAAATATGATCTCTTAGACCTTTGCTTGACCAGCCTTGAATAACGACCAAAATAGCTTTGAATATCGTGAAAGTTGGCATGCACTCTTATCTACCAAATGTGCAGATAAATCTACGATCAAATTTTAATTCTGAGAAATTGGTCAAAAGTGAAACTCCCTTGTGTTGTTTTGCTAAGGTTGGGCTTAAAGCAGGTGAAAATATTTCACAACGTTGTGAAAGTTCATGTACAAGCTTGTCTATCAAATGGGCATCCAAATCTCTGAGCAAATTTCAATTCTGGGAAACTGCTCAAAAGTGAAACTCTGTCGTGCGGTTTCAATAGGGTTGGGGTTAAAAGGGGTAAAAGTAATAGCTTGAAATGGTGCAAAATTTGGCATGCATGATTTTTTATTCAATGGGCTTCCAAATACATGATCAAGTTTCCATTCTAAGAAGTACGTCAGAAGTGAAACTCCATCGTACAGTTTTTTTAGGGTTTGGCTTTAAGGAGCTGAAAATAACCATTAGAGGAAATTTCAACTCAAAATTGGCCTTTTAAATTTTATTCAAATTCCATGTCATCATGTGTTAGCCAATGAAATTGCTTTAAATTTGAAATACCGTATAGGTCTTAAACACTTTTTTAATATAAATTTGGGGATAGGTTTCATAAAAAAAACTACTTTTTTTGTTTGTATTTTTGACATATCTCCCTGTGTTTTTACTCAAATTTCGATCGGGAGAGATCGTTGGATGTGAAATTAAATTCTGCATCCAACGAGTACCCACTCGGCATACTTTTGACAGACCCCGCTACCCCAAAAACAAGAAATACCTGAAAAAAATGGAATGATGACATCATCATTTCATTTTTTCAGGTATTTCTTGTTTTTGGGGTAGCGGGGTTCGTCAAAAGTATGCCAAGTGGGTACTCATTGGATGCAGAATTTAATTCCACATCCAACGATCTCTCTCGATCGAAATTTGAGTAAAAACACAGGGAGATATGTCAAAAATACAAACAAAAAAGTAGTTTTTTTATTTTCTTCCTCCAAATTAATAAATATTATTTTATTATTTTAACTATTATTTTATTAGTTAATTTTAGGAGGCCCATTTTGAGTTGAAATTTCCTCCAATGTATGAACATCGTGAAAGTGGGCATGCATGCTTATCATCCAAATGCGCATCAAAAGATATGATCAAGTTTTAATACCGAGAAATTTGTAAAAAGTGAAACTCCGTGGTGCGGTTTCACAAAGGTTGGGGTTAAAGGGGGTGAAAATACTTTAGAATGTTGCGAAAGTTGGAGTGCATGCTTGTCTATCAAATGGGCATCCAAATATATGATCAAATTTCAATTGCGAGAAAATTGTCAAAAGTGAAACTTCATCGTGCATTTTCGCTAGAGTTCGGCTTAAAGCTGGTCCAAATAGCTTGAAACATTGCAAAATTTGGCGTGCACGCTTGTATATCAAATGGGCATCCAAATCTATGATCAAATTTCAATTCTGGGAATTTTGTCAAAAGTGAAACTTCGTCATGCAGTTTCACTAAGGTTTGGCTTAAAGGAGGGAAAAAGAGCTCTGAACATCACTAAATTTGGCATGCACTCTTATCTACCAAATGGGCATCTAAATCTATGATCATATCTCAATTCTAAGAAATTGGTCAAAAGAGAAAATTTATCATGCACTTTCGCTAAGGTTGCACTCCAAGGGAGTGAAATAGCTTGGAACGTCGTGAAAGTTAGCCTGTACACTTGTTTATTGAAATGGGTACCTAAATCCACTTTCAAATATCACTTTTGAAAAAGTCAAGAAAAGTGCATCTTTTCAACTTTTTTTTAACCATCCTTGAATGAGGGCCAAAATAGTTCCAAATCTCATTAAAATAGGTTTCCATGTCTGTCTTTGAAATGGGTATCTAAATCTAGTTTAAAATTTGAATTTTCTGAAAATGGAAAAAATGCAACGTTTTAGGCCTTGGTTTGAGGAAGTTTAACCAAGGTCTAAAATGGCTCGCAATCCCAAAAAAATCTACATGTAGGGATTATCTCTCAAATGGGTAACTAAATATAGTTTCAAATTTCAATTTCGAGAAAGTCAAGAAAAGTGCATTTCTTAGAACTTGGTTTGACCAACCTTAATTAAGTGCCGAAATAACTCGAAATTCGCAAAAATATGTGTGCCTATTAAATGGGTATCTAAATCTACTTTTAAATTTGATTTCTAAGAAATTGGAAAAAAGTGCAACCTTTTTGGCCTTGGGTTTCTTTTGAATTAAAGTTTCCTGAATTTGTATAACCCCATCCAGCTTATCAGGATCCTCACTCTTGGATATCCTTTTCTCGTAGAGCTTCGATAAAAATTCTTTGATATCCTTCCCTGGTGCTTTAGCTTGCCACCAGCTTCTTTCCTTTCATCTTCTAAACATCTGGTCTTCATTATTGTTATCCCATAACTCTGCCACCTTTTCCATGGAGTTATTTTGGAGGAAGGTACGTAATGAGGGAGTGTCTTCCCCACAAGAGATAGCTAGTTCCTGGTTCAATGCTTCACTTGCAAATCTTGCATTTTGTCCATTCTAAACTTCCTAGAAGCTATGCTTTTGAACCAATCCCTTGTTTTCCTGGGAAGTCTTCCAGATGCTGGATCCTGGTAGGTTTTCTCCAAACTAAACTAGGGATTTTTGTGGCCATTGTGGCACATATTTCAGATGCCACAGTTTTCCCCATGGTTCATCTTCATAATTCACCCATCTCCACCAAATTTTTGTACTCATAACTTTGTTGTTATCAAGTGGGTCTCTAAGGCCCAATCCTCCCACAGCCTTCGGGGTGCATATGGTTTGCCAATCCACCAAAGGCCATTTTCTATTGTTTTATGTTCCCCCCCATAGGAGGTTCCTCTGAATATTCCTAATTTGATAAATGATGGATTTTGGGGTTGCCAACACTGAGAAGAGATAAATGGGCATAGCCTAAAGAACTAATTTTAGCAGGATTAACCTGCTTAGGAAATTAAGGGCTTTGAAAGTCCAGAGATTGATATTTTTGTCAATTTTGTCCACCGTTTCTTTCCAGGAGACTTGTTTGATAGTCGATTCTACCGTTGGTGCTCCAAGATACTTAGAGGGGAGGCTACCTTCTAGAAACTCCAAAATCCTGAGGATATTTCTCTTGGTTATCCTGGGGGTGTTGAAGTAGGTCTAAGATTTATCTTTGTTAATTTCTATGCCACTAACTTCCAGAAAGGTACTCAAACATTCTTTTATTCCCCTATCTTCGTGCACCGAGGATTGGCCCATCAGCATGTTATCGT
Source organism: Pseudotsuga menziesii (assembly GCA_001517045.1). Taxonomy (NCBI): domain Eukaryota; kingdom Viridiplantae; phylum Streptophyta; class Pinopsida; order Pinales; family Pinaceae; genus Pseudotsuga; species Pseudotsuga menziesii. The sequence continues at coordinate 1,069,108 of LPNX011001810.1, read as the reverse complement.
TCACAAACTGTTGATGAGTCTAGGGGTCCATCCCATCTGTTAGGGACAATACCTGCATTCTGTTCACTACTCTCCTATTCTTGAGCATCCTGCTAAGCCCCTCTACTACAATTATGAAGAGTAAGGGAGAAACAGGATCCCCCTATCTAATACCATGAGTCGTATGGAAGGGACTGGAGGGAGATCCATTAACCAAGATTGAGAAAAAAGTAGAGGAAACCATATTCATGATCCAGTTAGACCATTCCTCCGCGAAACCAAAAGATTTCAAGATACCTGCCATGAATTGCCTATTCATTTTATCATAAGCTTTGGAGAGGTCAAGTTTCAGGAGCATACCTGGAGTCCTTGTTCATTTGAGGGAGTGGATAGTTTCATGGACCAGAATTATGCCATCCAGGATTTGTCTTCCTTCCATGAACCCAGCTTGCTCCGAAGAAATGATAAGAGGTAGGAGTGGTTTAATACGATTATCTATTACCTTGGAGATGATTTTATAGATCACATTACACAGGGCGATCATTCTTAATTTGATTGGGTCCTCTGTTCCACTTTATTTTGGAATGAGAGCTAAGAAAGTCAAGTTGAGAGCTCTGAGAACACTCCCACATTTCCCGGAGTCCTCCAATAAGGCCCATATTTCTTCTTTCAACCATTCCCATCCAGCATGGAAAAAGTTTGTGGTGAAACCATCTAAGCCCGGTGCTTTATCTTTAGCCATTTATTTAACATCATTTTCAACCTCTACCATCTCTATGTATTTTCCGAGTATTTGGTTATGGTCCTCCGTGACGAGCTTGGGAATGTGACTTAACACCTATCTTTGAGCTTCCTCCCTATCCCTATCTGGTTCCTAAAGGATATTGCCGAAGTAAGAGTTTAGGGTGGTCTCAAGATCTTCTTGGGATTCGACAATGCTTCTGTCCTCCTTCTTCAGTCTATCCATCCTGTTTCCCTGTCTATGTTGAATGGATACTTTGTGGACAAAACTAGTGTTTCATTCCCCTTCTTGGAGCCATTTAATTCTATACTTTTGGTTCCAGTAAAATTCCTCTTGTTTCTCTCTTTGATTGAAGTCCTGGAACAAGGTCTTTCCCTGAAGCCTCAGTTCTTCACTATAACCGTTGATCATTACTTGTGATTGATGTTGCTTGATCTTGATCTCTAAGGGCTTTTTTTCATGGAATATGTTGTCGAAGGACTCCTTATTCCATTTCTTGATGTGCCCTTTAAGGATTTTAAGATTATGTTGAAATTGATACATATGGGTGCCCCTAATAGGAGGGGAACTCTCCCACCATTCCTTGATTTTCTCTTGGAAGTCCGGTTGGAGGAGCCAAAATTTCTCAAATATGAATGGTCTACGAGGGTTAACTCCGATATTGTCCCATTCCATACTAATGGGCCAATGGTCCAACCCTGTTGCTTGCAGGACAACTGCTTTGAGGTTTCCCTCGGCCATCATGATCGATTCTGAAAGCAGGAATCTATCAAGTCTGCATGTTATTCCTCTATCCCCTATCTACTTGTTGTTCCAGGGGAATATGCCATTGGAAGTTCTGACATCAATCAGGTCCAGATAATTAATGGTATTATTGAAGAGAGTACTCATAGCATTTAGGTTTCGTATACCTCCTTTTTTTTCGTCAAGGCTTCTTATCAAGTTAAAGTCACCTCCTATAATCCAAGATTTGTCCTGAACTAGAGTTTTTAGGTCTGTGAGCGATTCCAAAAATGCAGGTTTATGTTCTACCCTCGGGGGACCATAAACATTGGAGATGAATCCCCTTATTCTAGTCCCAAGAATGTGGAATTCAGCTGAGAGAGTACATGAGGTGGCAAGAAAACCCGATAAAAGCACCACACGGGGGTTCCAAAGGATTCCCAGACCACCTGCCACACCTCTGGCGTCGATTGCAACTGAATCGCATCCCTTCCACACTTTTTGAGCTATACTTGCAAGTTCTTCTCCTTAGCATTTTGTTTCTTGGAGGGAGATTATCCCTGATTTGTCTTTGTTGATCCTTCTTTTAATAAGGCGCTTCTTAAGATCGTTGTTACATCCTATGATATTCAAAGTTGTAATATGCATAAAGAAGGAGTCAATTGGAAGGGGAAAGGGCTTCATTTATTATTGGATGCTGCCCTGAAGCCACTTGTTGTTCACCTATTGCTCTGATTCATTGGACATTGCTAAGTCTACTTCTTTTATCTTTCTTTATATTTTTCTTACCTTCAGTGACTTTAAGAGATTCAACCACTACTCCGAGGGACCTCGCATTTTTTACTTAAATGATAGCTTTCTCCAGAAGAGACACTTGCTGGGGGGGGATCAGAGCTGGATATTTATCTGAGCAGGCTGCTTCTATTATGTCAAGGTCTAGGTCACCTATTTCCATGTCTTCAGAAACAACTTCCATCGTTCCTAAATCTTTCTGGGTTTCCTCTGGTCGGCTCTATGGAAGGGCATCTGGATTAGTTTTCTTAGTGCCGGGATTATCTTTTGGGGATGTAATCTTACCTATTCCTTGGGTATCATTGTTCTTCTCCTCTAGTTGTTTTCCTTGGATTTTGTCCTTCATGGAGTCTATCTATGCATCGACTTTGTCTTTTATCTGATCTTCCTGGAGGGTCTCGAATCAGTTCTGGGTTTGCACTCTTTTGTGAACTTCAGTATTTGAGATCTTGCTCGCTTGAATCTTTTTATTTTGAATCTTGGTGAATCCCTCCACATCCTGGAGTTCTTGACCTTTCTTCCCTCCTGGTCTCTTGTTTTGGGGACAATCTCTAAACAGGTTCCCATGTTCATGTCATCTTCTGCAACGGAATGGGATCTGCTCATAGTCTATGGCTTGAAACAATTCCTCATCTTCCCATGTTAACTCTATTCCATTCGGTAAATCTCTGGATATGTATAGGTAGATGAAAATTCTCGCATACGAAATGTATTTTCTCTGTCTGGTTTGCTTTAAAACTTTGATAAAGTTCCCCACGGTGTTCCCTAGTCCATCAAGATTTCTTCCTTCCAATATTCCATTGGGAGGGAATACATTCTTATCCAGACTGGAGCTATCGTCAGATTTTCCTTGTTAGGGTCGAATCTCTCTTTCTAGGGACTCAAGAATAGGCCCACCGAATTGTAGAAGTAGGGACCATTCTCAAATATTTTTGTTCTGTCCTCTTCATTGAAGAAAATGATGGTGAAGAACTCTTTAGCTCCCACTTGGAGGTCAAACTGTCCTTGGGGTTTCCATGTTGAGTTAATCCACCATACCAGAGTCTTTTCTATGGGTCAGATCCCCACGAATTTTCCTACGAGGTCCCTTTCTTTCATATATTCAATGTCCTCCCTGACACTTTCTGATTTGATCTGCAGTCTTGGTATCATTTTGGATTTCGGGAAACATTATCCTGTCCTTCTTGCACCCTGGTTATTTGCTTCATCCTTTCTTGTTCTGTTGGAACCTTCCCCATATTTGGCCTTTGTCTGGGCATTGATTACTCCTTTTCCTTTGTCATTTTCTATTCCCAAGAAAGCTGACTCTGCCTCCACTGTTTCATTCCTTCCATGGTCCCTCTCCCCCTGAGGAGGAGCAGGAACCATCTCGAAAGTTACTACTGAACCACCACCGACCTGCTAGCACACCAAGAAAAATACCTCCTACCTTTCTCTCCTGGTCCACCTCCACGAATCCCTCCAACTTTATCAAATGGGAACCTAAATACAGTTTCAAATTTCAATTTCGAGAAAGTAAAAAAAAAAAGTGCGATTCTTAGAACTTTGTTTGACCAACTTTAACTAAGGGACGAAATAACTTAAAATATCACAAAGATATCTATGCACGCTTATATCTTAAATGGGTATCTAAATCTAATTTAACATTTGATTTCTTAGAAATTCGTGAGATGTAGAACAGTTGGTGGTGGGGTATGGTTAAGACACCCCCTAAGCTTAAAGGTCACTGGTTCTAATCCCGTCGGATACCAAAAAAGCCAACCATGTTAAGGGTTGGTGCTGTCCAGGCTGGGTGCTATCCCCGGGTGATTTTGATGGCTTAGACGCCCCTGGTTCATGATTACTTAGCCAATGGAAACCCTACTAGTCAGGGGGGTTCCACCACTTTGCCAACAAAAAAAAAAAACATTTGATTTCTAAGAAATTGGAAAAAAGTGCAAACTTTTATGCCTTGGTTTGACCAAGTTTGACTAAGGTCCAAAATGGCTCAAAAACCCCTAAAAGTTTATATGGATGGTTATCTCTCAAATGGGTACCTAAATTCTCTTTCAAATTTCAATTACGAGAAAGTAAAAAAAACAGCATCTCTTAGACATTTGCTTGACCAACCTTGAATAACGACCAAAATAGCTTTGAACATCGTGAAAGTTGGCATGCACTCTTATATAACAAATAACAGCTCAATCTACGATCAAATTTTAGTTCTGAGAAATTGGTCAAAACTAAAACTCTGTTGTGCATTTTGCTAAGGTTGGGCATACAAGGGGTGACAATATTTAGGAACTTCTCGAACATTCACATGCACGCTTGTCTATCAAATGGGCATCCAAATCTATGATCAAATTTCAATTCTAAGAAATTGCTCAAAAGTGAAACGTTGTTGTATGGTTTTGCTAGGGTTGGGATTAAAGGAGGTTAAAATAGCTCAAAACGTTGCAAAAGTTAGCGTGAATGCTTGTTTATCTAATGGGCATCAAAATCTATTATCAAGTTTCAATTCTGAGAAGTTGGTCAAAAGTGAAACTCCATCGTGGGGTTTTGTTAGGGTTTGGATTAAAGGAGATGGAAATAGCTCTGAACATGGTGAAAGTTGGTGTGCACTCCTATCTTCCAAATTTGCATCTAAATATATGATCAAATTTTAATTCCGAGATATTGGTCAAAAGTGAGACTCCGTCGTGTGGTTTCGCCAAGGTTGGGGTTAAAGTGGGTGGAGATAGCTCAGAACGTCGTGAAAGTTGAAGTGTACGCTTGTCCTTCAAATGGGCATCCAAATCTATGATCAAATTTCAATTCTGAGAAATTGGTCAGAAGTGAATCCCCAAGGTTGGGGTTAAAGAGGGTGGAGATAGCTCGGAACGTCGCGAAAGTTGAAGTGTACGCTTGTCTATCAAATGGGAATCCAAATCTATGATCAAATTTCAATTCTGAGAAATTGGTCAGAAGTGAATCCCCGTCGTGCATTTTCACTAGACTTGGGCTTAAATGGGGTCCAAATAGCTCAAAAAATTGCAAAATTTGGCATGCACGCTTGTATATCAAATAGGCATCGAAATCTGTGATCAAATTTTAATTCGTGAAATTGTTCAAAAGGAAAACTCCATCATATGGTTTCGCTAAGGTTTGTCTTAAAGGAGGGGAGTGAAAATAGCCCTTAACATCACGAAATTTGGCATGCACTACTTTCTAGCAAGTGGGCATCTAAATCTATGATCAAATTTTAATTCCAAGAAATTGGTCAAAAGTGAAACTTTGTCGTGCGCTTTCACTAAGGTTACACCTAAAGGGAGTGAAAATGGATCAGAACGTCACGAAATTTGTCGTGTACACTTGTTTATTGAAAAGGGTACCTAAATTCACTTTTAAAGTTCAATTCTGAAAAAGTCAACAAAAGTGCATCTTTTCAACCTTGGTTTGACCATCCTTTAAAGAGAGCCAAAATAGCTCCAAATCTCATAAAAATAGGTGTCCATGCCTATCTTTTAAATGGGTATCTAAAATACTTTAAAATTTGAATTTTGAGAGGATGGAAAAAATGTAATGTTTTAGGCCTTGGTTTGAAGAAGTGGACGAGGTCCAAAATGGCTCGCAATCCCAAAAAAATCTACACATAGGCTTATCTCTAAAATGGGAACCTAAATACAGTTTCAAATTTCAATTACGAGAAAGTAAAAGAAAAAAGTGCTTTTCTTAGAACTTGGTTTGACCAACCTTAACTAAGGGCCGAAATAACTCAAAATATCACAAAAATATGTGTGCACACTTTATATCTTAAATCGGTATCTAAATCTACTTTTACATTTGATTTCTAAGAAATTGGAAAAAAGTGCAAACTTTTATGCTTTGGTTTGACCAAGTTTGACTAAGGTCCAAAATAGATCGAAATCCCCTAAGAGTTTATATGCATGGTTATCTCTCAAATGGGTACCTAAATTCTCTTTCAAATTTAAATTACAGGAAAGTTGAAAAAATAACATCCCTTAGACATTTGCTTGACCAACCTTGAATAACAACCAAAATAGCTCTGAACATCGTGAAAGTTAGCATGCACTCTTATATAGCAAATGCACAGATAAATCTACGATCAAATTTTAATTCTGAGAAATTGGCCAAAAGTGAAACTTTGTTGTGCGGTTTTGCTAAGGTTGGGCTTAAAGAGCTGACAATATTTAGGAACGTCTTGAACGTTCACATGCATGCTTGTATATCAAATGGGCATCCAAATCTATGATCAAATTTCAATTCTAAGAAAAGACTCAAAAGTGAAACTTCGTAGCACGGTTTCGCTAGGGTTGGGATTAAACAATGTCAAAAAATCTCGGAACGTTGTGAAAGTTAGTGTGAATGCTTGTTTATCCAATGGACATCCAAATCTATTATCAAGTTTCAATTCTAAGAAGTTGGTCAAAAGTGAACCTCCATCGTGCGGTTTTGTTAGGGTTTGGCTCTGAACATCATGAAAGTTGGCGTGCACTCCTATCTTCCAAATGCGTATCTATATATGATCAAATTTTAATTCCAAGAAATTGGTCAAAAGTGAGACTCCGTCATGTGGTTTCACCAAGGTTAGGGTTAAAGTGGGTGAGAATAGCTCGGAACGTCATGAAAGTTGTAGTGTACACTTGTCTATCAAATGGGCATCCAAATCTATGAGGCAGGCAAAGCTCATGATAATGTAATTACAACTTGGAATAAGGGAGTCCTGGGGAAATAGGCCAGCAAAAAGATCAAGAGGAGTATGAGGCTCTTGAAAAATGACATGGCGATACTATACAATAGACTCCCACACCCTAAAGGACAAACTGTCAGCATGGGCACCAAACGCAAATAAGGAGCTAACTAGGGTACCCATGTAAGGTCAAGCTCTACCATTCACATCATGTCACTTCTAAACAGCAAGAAGGTTTCATGACAGGATAGAATGGGTTCATACCTAAGGTTATAATGAAACGATCATAAGGTGATGCAAAATGCAAACAGATCTGAAATCTAACCTATATTCCAATTTAAACATCATACTTGAAATCGACACGAACGGGTCAAAACAATAGTCAAAATGACGCTCAAAATGGTCTCCTACATCATCATATTAGTAAAAAACGGTCCAAAAGGGTCAGAAATGGTCCAAAACTATAGAAAGGGGGTAAAAATTTTCAAAAAATTGAAATTTTTTCTATAAATAGTAAAAAAATCATAAATCATATATCATTTGCATTTTTTACCCAATTGAGCTTAGAACTTCAAACGCGAATTCTGGGAGTTTCGTCTGGCGAAATTCGACACTATTTTTTCCAGGTAAATTTCCATACCCTGCTCTTTCATTTGCATGTAAATTTTTCTAATTTCCATGGTCAAAATCAGTTTCTAGGCGAATCTAAGATAGTCACTTTGGCCCACGCGGAAATCAAGGTTTTTTTTCGCGTATAGGGCTAGCTATATGCATAAAAACTGTCCGAACTCACGTACATACGCGGTTGTTTTGTAAACAGTTGTATATGTGCCCATGTTTAAGGTTTTTTTAAGACATGTAATGACCAAAATGTAATTTAAATGTGCAGGATGGTTATAGAATGGAGAGAAAGAGAGCACGGGGATGTAGAAGAAGCAGCTCGGGGTGATCTAATGGCTCAACAAGCTCTACGTGCATGTGGGCTATACAAGTTTTGGTGTCTTGGCAGCCTAAGGGCCAAACCAAGACTATTGCAGATGCTAGTAGACTATTGAGATCCTGACTCAGAGTATTTACAGATCGACAGGATGACCCTCACTATAGACATGGAGGACATATATTTTATTATAGGATTGTCCTGATGGGGAGAGGTGGTGAACCTACACTCTCGCAGGCCCAAAGGTGGCCTCAATATAGATGAGTACATAGTAGTATACTATTTTCTGGACATGGAAAAGGTTGGGAGTCAAATCTTGACAAACTCCATACAGGTGCTTGGGCTGAAAGCCATACTACTGGAACTCGGTAGGATAGCCGGTCTAGCATCACTCCAATAGGCATCGCGACCATTGATGCTCTATGTAGTGGAGTGCATGAGACCTATAGTTTATGACTGGAGCATTATGTTGTTGAGTAACATGAAGCAGTAGTTCAGTGACTGCAAGATGGGTAGGGTACAAAACTTTGGTTTCGGCAGTATATTGAGCACATTCTTCTTTGTGCGTGTTCTAGGGCTAAGACCTAGAGTTGATGTTCCTCCTCACAGGGTTTGAGATCTGACCCAATGACGTTGGGCAGATGCGATGCATAGACTGGGTGGAGGTAGGGTGTCTAACCCCTACCCAACCAACTTCTTTATATGTTGGCTGCGACAGATAGTTTCCATCAATGATTATCCCTATGTAGGGATAGATTTCTTGGGAGATCCCGACATGCCTCTACCACTAGGAGTAGCATAAGGTGACATTGGTAATGAATCCCAACCATATTTTTAAAGTTTTTTGAGTTATTAATTTTTTTTTGTGTTTTTTGATATATGGAACCAAAAGACATTTTTTTGTGTGACAACACATTAGTGACAATCTGTCATATGTATGCAAATGTAGGACCATGGTGGCCTGATGATTTCCCTCGTCATAGACGGAGGGAAAGAGGAGATGATATCATGGGTGTGGATGTGGAGCGGATGCTCCAAAGCATCCACACAAACTTTGTGCGGCTGACACATAGAGTACCCATGGCACAAGTCAAGGACTTACCTAAGGCCATGTAGCATCAGGTGGTGGGCGTACCATGAGCATGGGCGCGATTGTTTCGACAGCTAACTAGAGCCATGGTGTCCTTCCACGATCAAAACCCTCGTACTCCTCAACAAGCTTAGATACCTAGGAGTGATTCATTTTTGTACTACCATGTATTATATTTTGGTGGCTCGAAAGCCCCATTTTTGTATTATGACGTCACTTTTTGGATGTTTAATGAAATTTTTTTATGATGATCGATTTATTTATTGACATGTGTAAAAATATATGTTTGTGATGTGCTTATGGTCTATGAAACAAATGCCAATCTAACACATAGTTAGCATATGAGTCAGCAACTTGATTATAAATTATTGGAACATGTATATATGTTATGTTGTCAAATTGTTGTTCTAACAATCTCACATGTAAGAATCTTCATAATATTGTTGGATCCCTAACATGATACAAGCCATTAAGTTGTGACACTACTAACTATGAATCAATACGTACTTCAAGAGAGAGAACACCATGTGAAATGGCATCCCATAAAAGCTCGATAATGGCGTTATACTCAGCAACATTGTTCGAATAGGGCCGTAAACATATGCCTCCTGAAGACAATACCTGACCCGTAGGAGTATAAATCACCCAAGTAGCAGAGGCTGAGTGTTGACTGTAACGATTAGCACCATCAACAAATCCAATGTAGGTGGAGGACTCCATTGACATCTACCATAAAAAAGGAAAGCTAATCACAAACCCGGTCACCATAAGAAAAAACCTAACTATGCAAAAAAAAACTGTACAATAATATACAATAATCAGCCCTGGCTGAGGATCATGCATAGTAGTTTTTAAGATAGATCCCATTTCTAGGCTTCGCCAAGGCTATCCCCTCGTAATCAGCTAGATCATAGGTACCCTTCTCTAACACATGTTTAACAACGTAATGCCCATGCCACATGGGATTAAACTTTCCTACCCCCAAGGGTTCTTTAGCTTGATCCCACAAAAGGACCAAATATCCTTCACTAAATTTCCTTGGATGGACAGATTTATCATACTGGACCTTAACGCGACACTTATTTTCCTCTAGAGACACTAAGGCATCTTGTTGCTACAAGCTCAGCCTCCTCATGAGTTAAACAACAATGTAAAATGGAATCTACCCCATGGCGGTACAATGTGTTATCCACTATAAGGTAATTCTTGGATACATGACATAATCGTCATCGTTCATCCCGTGAAAGGTGAGTAGGGACCTTCAATGTTTGTAAATATATGATGATATCCCCATACCATGGATCCAAAGTTGAGATTAATAAAATGTGATCATCGACAAATATATCTTCACAAACTTCCTCCTCCTCCTCGAACTCTTGCAAGATGACAATCTACTTATTATACTTTCCCCTCATCATCCTTCTAGTGAGGATGAACTAAAATGGATTGACATGGGCTACCACCAAGGTCTGGCGAAAGAGAATATAGTGTCTCAATCTTTGAACCGCATGAATGGTAGCTAAGGAAAATTTATCCACATGGGAATAATTGATCTTCATATCTACAAGGTTTTGGCTCAAATAATATATGACATGCTCATGGAGCTCCTCATCCTCCTGAACCAAAACCATACCAATCGTCTCCATGGACGTGGCCACATAAAGTAAAAAGTCAGGGCTATATCCGGGTGGACTAATCATGGGGGCCGATTCTAAGGCTCGCTTAAGCGCATCAAAGGACTCCTGGGCTCTCTCATCCCAGCAAAAGGTAGTGTCTTTCTTGAAAAGACGCATAAAGCCTTTAGTCAAATTGGCAAAGTTAACCATGAATCTTCGCAAGAAATTTTCCATGCCTTGCAAACATTGAAGATGTCTAATGTTTCTCAGGGGAGACAATTGAAGTATTTTCTCAAACTTTAAAGGGTCGACTTTTATACCCTCCTTGGAGACAATGAACCCTAATAAGTGACTAGACTTCATGCAAAAGATGCACTTTCAAGGATTTAATCTAACCAAGTAATGGTGGCATCTTTCGAACACTAATCTCAAATAATAGGAATGACCCATCCTCTGATGAGAATGAGCAACAAGGTCATCCAAAAATACTTCAATAATCGATTTGAGATCATGGAAGATCAAGGTCATAGCCCACTGAAATGTTGCTTCGAAATTTTTAAGGCCGAAAGGCATCTTCCGATATGCAAAGGTACCCCAAGGACAAATAAATACAGTTTTATGTTGGTCCTCGGGTTTGATCTAGATTTGATTGTATCCAGAAAAGCCATCCATAAAGGAAAATACCTCGCTTCCTGCACACTCATCCAAAATTTGATCAATAAATGGTGTGGTAAAATTATCCTTAGGATAGGCATGATTCAAGTCATGAAAATCAGTGCATATACAAATCACTCCCTACTTCTTATCAACTAGAACGGAGTTTGAAACCCACTCCGTCAAGGCAACGGGATAGATAAAATCGGCATTTAACAGCTTTTCTATCTTAGCCTTAATCGCGGGTGCTTTTCTAGGATTCACCGCACGTAAGCATTATCGAACAGGATTCGCATTCAGATAGGTCTTGATTTCATGTTCGACAATACGAGGGTCGATACCCAGCATTTCCTCATATAACCAAGCAAAGATATCACAAAAATATTTGAACAACTCGGTATACTCTTGAATCTCAGCATGGGAACATTCTGCACCAATATAGACATTCTCAATCTTGCCAAGATCATGAGAGATATTGATAGGAATGGTAGGAGACATATTTGCCATGTTTCCATTAGCCATTGGACTAGGAGAACTCAATGGAACCACGTGACTACCAATTCTCTCACTAAGAATCTCCCTAAAGTCCTCACGCTCCAAACAGTCAAGCTCGGGAAGAAAATAAGATCTATGATGTAACTCTTCCCAAGGTGGCTCAACCCTAGACATGGCCTCAATAATAGCTTCATCTAATGGAAAAACACTATCAAGGAAATCATGCACGTGAGAAGACTCAACTGCCCATGCAAGCATCACATACTCGTCCTCTTCCTCCATTTTCAAAGAGGAAGGACTAGGCTCTGCAACACATTCAAGATTCGCTTGATATGCTATCATTGTTGTAGGCAATGACACGTCCATTTCGATAGGATTATTTGAAGGACTTGGTGAAGGAAGAATCCATGGATCTTCCATATGGGTAGTGCAATAACACACCGAATTCAATGAAGACGAAGCTCCACCGAAACTAGACCCGATCATAAGAATGGGTGTCGAACAACTAAAGGTTCCCATAAGGGATGGATACATGCTAACACGCACACTCCCAGTTTCCAACTAAGAGTGATCGATAATTGGGATAGAAGCTCGCGATGATGTGGTAACAGTCGGATTCTTGAATGATGTCTAATCAATCATAACTATCTTCCCATTAAATGGAAAAAATACAACTCAAAATAGTGAAGAAGCTACGACTTGCATACTATACATCCAATTCCTACCCAGTAACAGATTGTAATTAAGGGGCGCATCAAACACCTCGACCTCGATCATGACGGTCTTCCCTTCCAAACAGACCTTAATAGAAGGAAGAATCCCATGCGGCCAAAATGATCTACCATTAAAGGCAGTCAACATGGTAGCGGATTTAGACAACTCAGGGGAACCCAAACCCTTCCAACATGACAAAGACATCATAGAAGCAGTAGCACCTTCGTCAATCACAGTACGTTTAATGGTCATGTTAATACATTCTACATGAATCAAGAGAGACACATAGTAAGGAAAGAGAGGCTGTAGTTTTGTGGTTTCAAATTTGATGATGGAGGAATAGTTATCATCATTTACACCAAGATCAGAAATCAAAGCCTTCCTTTGCGAAGGACAACTCTGAAGTACTTCGAGTGCAGACATCGCACAAAAAGTGTGGCCCAAATCCTCGACAAATGAATAGTTCTGGGTGGCTTAGGCATTAGGATTGTGCCCTGAACGCCTTAGGACTCCCTTAGGAAAGCAAGGTGCAACTTCAGGTTTATCCATAGGGTTTTCAATATGTAAAGGACTCCCAACTGGAGCAGGTTCCTTTCCAAGGTCTAGTTATGACGAACCATAGTCCTTCACACGAGTCACAACCTTAGTAGCACACACCATATTGATGCAACCATGACCAGTACTGGCTTTCGGCGGATCTTGATCTCTACCAGACTGATCATGGGTCCTCCAGTTCATGTTTTGATTATGGGATAAAGGGTTTGTTAGAACAGCTGAGCCCTGTTATGCCAATTATGTTACAGAGAGGAATTCCTATGGCTTGGGGTACCACAACAGACAGCTTAACTCCAGAAATCAATCATTTCCTATATGCAAGAGAAACCAAATATCTAACACTAAAGGATATCGATTCGTACCTTATTCCAAACAGTTGAAGTAGATCCCTGTTGAGATTTTCCACTCCCGCTTGTATTGGCAATTTGCTTCCTCAACATTCAGCAAACAAGACAAGCATGCTATATATAATTGTGTTATACCTACTCTAGCATATATAATCAATAACATATAAGCATTTAAAAGCATCCATGGATCAAATACTCATTAAATACACATTATTGGACAGGAAAATATATTTCTATTAATATAAAACATAGATTACAATAGTGACAACCTCTGTTGGCACGTCTGCGAATCAGAGAAACTGAGTCCCCCACTTGGGCCTCCACCACTTCAATCCTCCATCTCTCGATAGCAAGCTCACAAGCAAAAGGCAAGCTTGGGAAGAACACAAAGTGCTCCAAGGGACAAAGGGATGCAGACTCAAGTTTGACCAAGGTCCAAAATGGCTCGCAATCCCAAAAAAATCTACATGTAGGGATTATCTCTCAAATGGGTACCTAAATACAGTTTCAAATTTCAATTTCGAGAAAGTCAAGAAAAGTGCATTTATTAGAACTTGGTTTAACCAACCTTAACTAAGTGCCGAAATAACTTGAAATTCACAAAAATATGTGTGCTTCTTAAATGGGTATCTAAATCTACATTTAAATTTGATTTCTAAGAAATTGGAATTTTAGGCGTTGGTTTGACCAAGTTTGACCAAGGTTCAAAATAGCTCGAAATCCCTTGAAAGTGTGTATGCTTGGTTATCTCTCAAATGGGTACCTAAATTATCTTTCAAATTTGAATTACAAGAAAGTCAGAAAAATAGCATCTCTTAGACCTTTGCTTGACCAACCTTGAATAATGACCAAAATAACTTCGAAGATCGTGAAAGCTGGTGTACACTGTTATCTACCAAATGCTAAGATAAATCTATGATCAAATTTTAATTCTGAGAAATTAGCAAAAGAAAAACTTTGTTGTATGGTTTTGCTAAGGTGGGATTAAAGGGGGTGAAATATTTTGGAACGTCTCAAAATTTTGGTCAAAATAGCTTGGAACGTTGCGAAAGTTAGCGTGCATGCTTGTTTATTTAATGGGCATCCAAATCTATGATGAAGTTTCAATTCTTAGAAGTTGGTCAAAAGCAAAACTCTACTTATTTGTTAGGGTTTGTCTTAAAGGAGTCGAAAATAACTCTGAACATCATGAAAGTTGGTGTGCACTCTTATCTTCCAAATGCACATCTAAATCTATGATCAAATTTTAATTCCAAGAAACTCCATCATGCGGTTTCACTAAGATTGGGGCTAAAGGGGGTGAAAATAGCTCAAAACGTCGTGAAAGTTGGAGTGCACAGTTATCTATCAAATGGACATCCAAATATATGATCAAATTTCAATTCTGAGAAATTGGTCAGAAGTGAAACTCCATCGTGCATTTTTGTTAGAGTTGGGATCGAAGGGGTCCAAATAGCTTGGACCATTGCAAAAGTTGGCGTGCACGTTTTTATATCAAATGGGCATCCAAATCTATGATCAAATTTCAACTCCGAGAATTTGGTCAAAAGTGAAACTCCATCATTCGATTTCACTAAGGTTTGGCTTAAAGGAGGGGAAAATGGATCTAAGAAATTGGAAACAAATGCAACCTTTTAGGCCTTAGTTTCACCAAGTTTTCTTAAGGTTCAAAATAGCTTGAAACCCCCTGAAAGTTTGTATGCATGGTTATCTCTCAAATGGGTACCTAAATTCTCTGTCAAATTTCAATTACAAGAAAGCCGAAAAAATAACATCTCTTAGACCTTTACTTGACCAACCTTGAATAACGACCAAAATAGTTCCAAACATCATGAAAGTTAGCACGCATGCTTATATACCAAATGCGTCGATAAATCTACGATTAAATTTTAATTTTTAGAAATTAGTCAAATGTGAAACTCCATTGTGCGGTTTTGCTAAGGTTGGGCTTAAAGGGGGTGAAAATATTTTGTAATGTCTCAAAAGTTTGCATGCACACTTGTTCATCAAATGGGCATCCAAATTTATGATCAAATTTTAATTCTAAGAAACTGCTCAAAAGTGAAACCCCGTTGTGCGGTTTCGACAGGGGTGGGCTTAAAGGGGGTCAAAATAGCTCGAAACATCGCGAAAGTTGGCGTGCATGCTTGTTTATCTAGTATGCATCCAAACCTATGATCAAGTTTCCATTCTGAGGATTTGGTTAAAGCTGAGACTCCATCATGCAGTTTTGTTAGGATTTGGCTTAAAGATGCCAAAAATAGCTCTCAACATCGTGAAAGTTGGCATGCACTCTTATCTTCCAAATGTGCATTTAAATCTATGATTGAATTTTAATTCCAAGAAATTGGTTAAAAGTGAAACTCCATTGTGCGGTTTTGCCAAGGTTGGGGTTAAACAGTGTGAATATAGCTCAGAGGGTCGCGAAAGTTGGAGTGCACACTTCTCTATCAAATGGGAATCCAAATCTATGATCAAATTTCAATTCCGAGAAATTGGTCAGAAGTGAAACTTCGTCGTGTATTTTCGCTAGGGTTGGGCTCAAAGGGGTCCAAATAGCTCGGAACATTGCAAAAGTTGGTGTGCACATTTTTATATCAAACGGTATCTATGATCAAATTTCAACTCCAAGAAATTGGTGTAAAGTGAAACTCCATCATTCGATTTCGCTAAGGTTTGGCTTAAAGGAGGGGAAAATAGCTCTAAACATCACGAAATTTTTCATGCACTCTTATCTAACTAGAAATCTCTCAAAAATATGTGTGTACGCTTATCTACCAAATGGGCATATCGGCGCATTCGCTAAGGTTGCACTTAAAGGGAGTGAAAATAGCTCAAAATGTTACGAAAGTTACCGTGTACGCTTGTTTATTGAAATGGGTACCTAAATCCACTTTTAAATTTCAATTCTGAAAAAGTCGACAAAAGCGCATATTTTCAACCTTGGTTTGACTGTCCTTGATTAAGGGCCAAAATAGCTCCAAATCTCATAAAAATAGGTGTCAATGCCTATATTTGAAATGGGTATCTAAATCTACTTTAAAATTTGAATTTTGAGAAATTGGAAATAATGCAACATTTTAGGACTTGGTTTGACGAAGTTTGACCGATGTCCAAAATGCCTCGCAACGCCAAAAAAATATACATGTATGCTTTATCTACCAAATGGATACCTAAATACAGTTTCGAATTTCAATTTCAAGAAATTCAAGAAAAGTGCATTTGTTAGAACTTCGTTTTACCAACCTTAATTAAGAGCTGAAATAACTTGAAATCTCACAAAAATATGTGTGCATGCTTATCTCTTAAATGGGTATCTAAATATACTTTTACATTTGATTTCTAAAAAATTTGTTAAAAGTGAAACTCCGTTGTGCGGTTTCACCAAGGTTGGGGTTAAAGGGGGAGAAAATAGCTCGTAGTGTCGTGAAAGTTTGAGTGCATGCTTCTCTATCAAATGGGCATCCGAATCTATGATCAAATTTCAATTCTGAGATATTGGTCAGAAGTGAAACTCTGTCGTGCATTTTTGCTAGAGTTGGGCTCAAAGGGCTCCAAATAGCTTGAAACATTGCAAAAGTTGTTGTGCACATTTTTATATCAAACGAGCATCCAAATGTATGATCAAATTTCAACTCTGAGAATTTGGTCAAAAGTGAAACTCCATCATTCGCTTTTGATAAGGTTTGGCTTAAAGGAGGGGAAAATAGCTCTTATCTAACTAGAAATATTGAAAACATATGTGTGCACGCTTATCTACCAAATGGGCATATCGGGGATTTCGCTAAGGTTGCACTTAGTGGGTACATAAATATACTTTTACATTTGATTTCTAAGAAATTGGAAAAAAGTGCAAGCTTTTAGGCCTTGGTTTGACCAAGCTTGACTAAGGTCCAAAATAGCTTAAAATCCCCTCAGAGTTTGTATGCATAGTTATCTCTCAAATGGGTATCTAAATTCTCTTTCAAATTTCAATTATGAGAAAGTCATAAAAATATGATCTCTTAGACCTTTGCTTGACCAGCCTTGAATAACGACCAAAATAGCTCTGAATATCGTGAAAGTTGGCATGCACTCTTATCTACCAAATGTGCAGATAAATCTATGATCAAATTTTAATTCTGAGAAATTGGTCAAAAGTGAAACTCCCTTGTGTTGTTTTGCTAAGGTTGGGCTTAAAGCGGGTGAAAATATTTCACAACGTCGTGAAAGTTCATGTGCAAGCTTGTCTATCAAATGGACATCCAAATCTCTGAGCAAATTTCAATTCTGAGAAACTGCTCAAAAGTGAAACTCTGTCGTGATGTTTCAGTAGGGTTGGGGTTAAAACGGGTCAAAATAATAGATTGAAATGTTGCAAAATTTGGCATGCATGATTGTTTATCCAATGGGCATCCAAATATATGATCAAGTTTCCATTCTAAGAAGTACGTCAGAAGTGAAACTCCATCATACAGTTTTGTTAGGGTTTGGCTTTAAGGAGCTGAAAATAACTATGAACATCGTGAAAGTGGGCATGAATGCTTATCATCCAAATGCGCATCAAAATATATGATCAAGTTTTAATACCAAGAAATTTGTAAAAAGTGAAACTCCGCGGTGTGGTTTCACAAAGGTTGGGGTTAAAGGGGGTGGAAATACTTTGGAATGTTGTGAAATTTGGAGTGCACGCTTGTCTATCAAATGGGCATCCAAATATATGATCAAATTTCAATTGCGAGAAAATTGTCAAAAGTGAAACTTAATCGTGCAATTTCGCTAGAGTTCGGCTTAAAGATGGTCCAAATAGCTTGAAACATTGCAAAATTTGGCGTGCACGCTTGTTTATCAAACGGGCATCCAAATCTATGATCAAATTTCAATTCTGGGAATTTGGTCAAAAGTGAAACTTCGTCATGCATTTTCACTAAGGTTTGGCTTAAAGGAGGGAAAAAGTGCTTTGAACATCACTAAATTTGGCATGCACTCTTATCTACCAAATGGGCATCTAAATCTATGATCATATCTCAATTCTAAGAAATTGGTCAAAAGAGAAACTTTATCATCCACTTTCGCTAAGGTTGCACTCAAAGGGAGTGAAATAGCTTGGAACGTCATGAAAGTTAGTGTGTACACTTGTTTATTGAAATGGGTACCTAAATCCACTTTCAAATTTCACTTTTGAAAAAGTCAAGAAAAGTGCATCTTTTCAACTTTTGTTTAACCATCCTTGAATGAGGGCCAAAATAGTTCCAAATCTCATAAAAATAGGTGTCCATGTCTGTCTTTGAAATGGGTATCTAAATCTAGTTTAAAATTTGAATTTTCTGAAAATGGAAAAAATGCAATGTTTGAGGCCTTGGTTTGACGAAGTTTAACCAAGGTCTAAAATGGTTCGCAATCACAAAAAAATATACTTGTAGGGATTATCTCTCAAATGGGTACCCAAATATAGTTTCAAATTTCAATTTCGAGAAAGTCAAGAAAAGCGCATTTCTTAGAACTTGGTTTGACCAACCTTAATTAAGTGCCGAAATAACTCGAAATTCGCAAAAATATGTGTGCCTATTAAATGGGTATCTAAATCTACTTTTAAATTTGATTTCTAAGAAATTGGAAAAAAGTGCAACCTTTTTGGCCTTGGGCTTCTTTTGGATTAAAGTTGCCTGAATTTGTATAACCCCATCTTAGCTTATCAAGATCCTCACTCTTGGATATCCTTTTCTCGTAGAGCTTCGATAAAAATTCTTTGATATCCTTCCCTAGTGCTTTAGCTTGCCACCAGCTTCTTTCCTTCCATCTTCTAAACATCTGTTCTTCATAATTGTTATCCCAGAACTCTGCCACCTTTTCCATGGAGTTATTTTGGAGGAAGGTACGTAACGAGGGAGTGTCTTCCCCACAAGAGATAGCTAGTTCCTGGTTCAGTGCTTCACTTGCAAATCTTGCCTTTTGTCCATTCTAAACTTCCCAGAAGCTATGCTTTTGAACCAATCCTTTGTTTTCCTGGGGCGCAGTCTTCTAGATGTTGGATCCTGGTAGGTTTTCTCCAAACTAAACTAGGGATTTTTGTGGCCATTGTGGCACATATTTCAGATGCCACAGTTTTCCCCATGGTTCATCTTCATAATTCACCCATCTCCACCAAAGTTTTGCACTCGTAACTTTGTTGTTATCAAGTGGGTATCTAAGGCCCAATCCTCCCACAGCCTTTGGGGTGCATATGGTTTGCCAATCCACCAAAGGCCATTTTCTATTGTTTTCTGTTCCCCCCCATAGGAGGTTCCTCTGAATATTCCTAATTTACTTAATGATGGATTTTGGGGTTGCCAACACTGAGAAGAGATAAATGGGCATAGCCTAAAGAACTGATTTTACCAGGATTAACCTACTCAGGAAATTAAGGGCTTTGAAAGTCCAGAGATTGAGATTTTTGTTAATTTTTTCCACCATTTATTTCTAGGAGACTTGTTTGATAGTTGATTCTACCATTGGTGCTCCAAGATACTTAGAGGGGAGGCTACCTTCTGGAAACTCCAAAATCCTAAGGATATTTCTCTTGGTTATCCTGGGGGTGTTGAAGTAGGTCTAAGATTTATCTTTGTTAATTTCTAGGCCGCTAACTTCCAGAAAGGTACTCAAACATTCTTTTATTCCCCCAGATTCGTGCACCGAGGATGGGCCCATCAGCATGTTATCATCCACAAACTGTTGATGGGTCTAGGTGTCCATCCAGGATTTGTCTTCCTTCCATGAACCCAACTTGCTTCGAAGAAATGATAAGAGGTAGGAGTGGTTTAAGACGATTAGCTATTACCTTGGAGATGATTTTATAGATCACATTACACAGGGCGATTAGTCTTAATTTGCTTGGGTCCTCTATTCCACTTTATTTTGGAATGAGAGCTAAGAAATTCAAGTTGAGAGCTCTAAGAACACTCCCACATTTCCTGGAGTCCTCCAATAAGGCCCATATTTCTTCTTTCAACCATTCCCATCCAGCATGGAAAATTTTTGTGGTGAAACCATCTGAGCCCAGTGATTTATCTTTAGCCATTTATTTAACATCATTTTCAACCTCTACCATCTCTATGGATTTTCTGAGTATTGGGTTATGGTCTTCCATGACGAGCTTGGGAATGTGACTTAACACCTATCTTTGAGCTTCCTCCCTGTCTCTATCTGGTTCCTGAAGGATCTTTCCGAAGTAAGAGTTTAGGGTGGTCTCCATATCTTCTTGGGATTCGACAATGCTTCTATCCTCCTTCTTTAGTCGATCCATCCTGTTTCCCTATCTGTGTTGAATGGCTGCTTTGTGGACAAAACTAGTGTTTTATTCCCCTTCTTGGAGCCATTTAATTCTAGACTTTTGGTTCCAGTAAAATTCCTCTTGTTTCTCTCTTTGATTGAAGTCCTGCAACAAGGTCTTTCCCTGAAGCCTCAGTTCTTCACTATAACCATTGATCATTACTTGTGATTGATGTTGCTTGATCTTGATCTCTAAGGCCTTTTTTTCATGGAATATGTTGTCGAAGGACTCCTTATTCCATTTCTTGATGTGACCTTTAAGGATTTTAAGCTTATGTTGAAATTGATACATACGGGTGCCCCTAATAGGAGGGGAACTCTCCCACCATTCCTTGATTTTCTCTTGGAAGTCCGGTTGGAGGAGCCAAAATTTCTCAAATATGAATGGTCTACGAGGGTTAACTCCGATATTGTCCCATTCTAGACTAATGGGCCAATGGTCCAACCCTGCCACTGGCAGGACAACTGCTTTGAGGTTTCCCTCTGCCATCATGATTGATTCTGAAAGCAGGAATCTATCAAGTCTGCATGTTATTCCTCTATCCCCTATCTACTTGTTGTTCCAGGGGAATATGCCATTGGAAGTTCTGACATCAATCAGGTCTAGATCATTAATGGTATTATTGAAGAGAGTACTCACGGCATTTAAGTTTCGTATACCTCTTTTTTTTCATCAAGGCTTCTTATCAAGTTAAAGTCACCTCCTATAATCCAATCTTTGTCTTGAACTAGATTTTTTAGGTCTGTGAGTGATTCCAGAAATGCAGGTTTATGTTCTGCCCTCGGGGGACCATAAACATTGGAGATGAATCCCCTTATTCTAGTCCCAAGAATGTGGAATTCAGCTGAGAGAGTACATGAGGTGGCAAGAAAACTCGATAAAATCACCACACGGGGGTTCCATAGGATTCCCAGACCACCTGCCGCACCTCTGGCATTGACTGCAACTCACTCGTATCCCTTCCACACTTTTTGAGCTATACTTGCAAGTTCTTCTCCTTAGCATTTTGTTTCTTGCAGGAAGATTATCCCTGATTTGTCTTTGTCAATCCTTCTTTTAAGAAGGCGCTTCTTAAGAGCGCTGTTACATCCTCTGATATTCAAAGTTGTAATATGCATAAAGAAGGAGTCAATTGGAAGGGGAAAGGGCTTCATTTATTATTAGATACTGCCCTAAAGCCACTTGTTGTTCACCTATTGCTCTGATTCATTGGACATTGCTAAGTCTACCTCTTTTATCTTTCTTTGTATTTTTCTTACCTTCAGTGACTTTAAGAGATTCGACCACTACTACGAGGGAGCTCTCATTTTTTGCTTGAATGATAGCTTTCTCCAGAAGAGACACTTGCTGGGGGGGGATCAGAGCTGGATATTTATCCGAGCAGGCTGCTTCTATTATATCAAGGTCTAGGTCACCTATTTCCATGTCTTCAGAAACAACTTCCACCGTTCCTAAATCTTTCGGGGTTTCCTCTGGTCGGCTCTATGGAAGGGGATCTCGATTAGTTTTCTTAGTGCCAGGATTATCTTTTGGGGTTGTAATCTTACGTATTCCTTGGGTATCATTGTTCTTCTCCTCTTGTTGTTTTCCTTGGATTTTGTCCTTCATGGAGTCTATCTATGCATCGAATTTGTCTTTTATCTGATCTTCCTGGAGGGTCTCGAATTAGTTCTGGGTTTGCACTCTTTTGTGAACTTCCGGCTTTGAGATCTTCCTCGCTTGACTCTTTTTATTTTGAATCTTGGTGAATCCCTCCACATCCTCGAGTTCTTGATCTTTCTTCCCTCCTGGTCTATTGTTTTGGGGACAATCTCTAAACAGGTGCCCATGTTCATGTCATCTTCTGCAACGGAATGGGATTTTCTCATAGTCTATGGCCTGAAACAATTCCTCATCTTCCCATGTTAACTCTATTCCATTCGGTAAATCTCTGGATATGTCTAGGTAGATGCAAATTCTTGCATACGAAATGTATTTCCTCTGTCTAGTTTGCTCAAAAACTTTGATAAAGTTCCCCAGGGTGTTCCCTATGTCCATCAAGATTTCTTCCTTCCAGTATTCCATTGGGAGGGAATACATTCTTATCCAGACTAGAGATATCGTCAGATTTTCCTTGTTAGGGTTGAATCTCTCTTTCCAAGGACTCAAGAATAGGCCCACTGAATTGTAGAAGTAGGGAGCATTCTCAAATATTTTTGTTCTGTCCTCTTCATTGAAGAAAATTATGGTGAAGAACTCTTTAGCTCCCACTTGGAGGTCAAACTGTCCTTGGGGTTTCCACGTTGAGTTAATCCACCATACCAGAGTCTTTTCTGTGGGTCAGATCCCCACAAATTTTCCTATGAGGTCCCTTTATTTCATATATTAAATGTCCTCCCTGACTGTTTCTGATTTGATCTGCAGTCTTGGTACCATTTTGGATTTCGGGAAACATTATCCTGTCCTTCTTGCACCCTGGTTATTTGCTTCCTCCTTTCTTGTTCTGTTGCAACCTTCCCCATATTTGGCCTTTGTCTGGGCATTGATTACTCCTTTTCCTTTTTCATTTTCTGTTCCCAATAAAGCTGACTCTGCCTCCACTGTTTCATTCCTTCCATGGTCCCTCTCCCCCTGAGGAGGAGCAGGAACCATCTTGAAAGTTACTACTGAACCGCCACTGACCTGCTAGCACACCAAGAAAAATACCTCCTACCTTTCTCTCCTGGTCCGCCTCCACAAATCCCTCCAACTTTCTCAAATGGGAACCTAAATACAGTTTCAAATTTCAATTTCGAGAAAGTAAAAAAAAAAAGTGCATTTCTTAGAACTTGGTTTGACCAACTTTAACTAAGGGACGAAATAACTTAAAATATCAGAAAGATATATGTGCATGCTTATATCTTAAATGTGTATCTAAATCTACTTTAACATTTGATTTCTAAGAAATTTGTGAGATGTAGAATAGTTGGTGGTGGGGTATGGTTAAGACACCCCCTAAGCTTAAAGGTCACTGGTTCTAATCCCGTTGGATACCAAAAAATCAAACCATGTTAAGGGTTGGTGCGGTCTAGGCTAGGTGCGATCCCCGGGTGATTTTGATGGCTTAGACGTCCCTGGTTCGTGGTTACTTAGCCAATGGCAACCCTTCTAGTCAGGGGGTTCCACCACTTTTCCAACAAAAAAAAAACATTTGATTTCTATGAAATTGGAAAAAAGTGCAAACTTTTATGCCTTGGTTTGACCAAGTTTGACTAAGGTCCAAAATGGCTTGAAAACCCCTAAAAGTTTATATGCATGGTTATCTCTCAAATGGGTACCTAAATTCTCTTTCAAATTTCAATTACGAGAAAGTAAAAAAAACAACATCTCTTAGACATTTGCTTGACCAACATTGAATAATGACCAAAATAGCTTTGAACATTGTGAAAGTTGGCATGCACTCTTATATAACAAATATACAGCTCAATCTACGATCAAATTTTAGTTCTGAGAAATTGGTCAAAACTAAAAATCTGTTGTGCATTTTGCTAAGGTTGGGCATACAAGGGGTGACAATATTTAGGAACTTCTCGAACGTTCACATGCACGCTTGTCTATCAAATGGGCATCCAAATCTATGATCAAATTTCAATTCTAAGAAACTGCTCAAAAGTGAAATGTTGTTGTATGGTTTCGCTAGGGTTGGGATTAAAGGAGGTTAAAATAGCTCATAACGTTGCAAAATTTAGCGTGAATGCTTGTTTATATAATGGGCATCAAAATCTATTATCAAGTTTCAATTCTGAGAAGTTGGTCAAAAGTGAAACTCCATCGTGGGGTTTTGTTAGGGTTTGGCTTAAAGGAGATGGAAATAGCTCTGAACATGGTGAAAATTGGTGTGCACTCCTATCTTCCAAATTTGCATCTAAATATATGATCAAATTTTAATTCCGAGATATTGGTCAAAAGTGAGACTCCGTCGTGTGGTTTCGCCAAGGTTGGGGTTAAAGTGGGTGGACATAGCTCAGAACGTCGTGAAAGTTGAAGTGTACGCTTGTCCTTCAAATGGGCATCCAAATCTATGATCAAATTTCAATTCGGAGAAATTGGTCAGAAGTGAACCCCCAAGGTTGGGGTTAAATTGGGCGAAGATAGCTCAGAACATCGCGAAAGTTGAAGTGTACGCTTGTCTATCAAATGGGCATCCAAATCTATGATCAAATTTCAATTCTGAGAAATTGGTCAGAAGTGAATCCCCGTCGTGCATTTTCACTAGACTTGGGCTTAAATGGGGTCCAAATAGCTCAAAACATTGCAAAATTTAGCATGCACGCTTGTATATCAAATAGGCATCGAAATCTGTGATCAAATTTTAATTCATGAAATTGTTCAAAAGGAAAACTCCATCATATGGTTTCGCTAAGGTTTGTCTTAAAGGAGGGGAGTGAAAATAGCCCTGAACATCAGGAAATTTGGCATGCACTACTTTCTAGCAAGTGGGCATCTAAATCTATGATCAAATTTTAATTCCAAGAAATTGGTCAAAAGTGAAACTTTGTCGTGCGCTTTCACTAAGGTTACACCTAAAGGGAGTGAAAATGGATCAGAACATCACGAAATTTGCCGTGCACACTTGTTTATTGAAAAGGGTACCTAAATTCACTTTTAAAGTTCAATTCTGAAAAAGTCAACAAAAGTGCATCTTTTCAACCTTGGTTTGACCATCCTTTAAAGAGGGCCAAAATAGCTCCAAATCTCATAAAAATAGGTGTCCATGCCTATCTTTTAAATGGGTATCTAAAATACTTTAAAATTTGAATTTTGAGAAGATGGAAAAATGTAATGTTTAGGCCTTGGTTTGAAGAAGTTTGACCGAGGTCCAAAATGGCTCGCAATCCCAAAAAAATATACACGTAGGCTTATCTCTAAAATGGGAACCTAAATACAGTTTCAAATTTCAATTACAAGAAAGTAAAAGAAAAAAGTGCTTTTCTTAGAACTTGGTTTGACCAACCTTAATTAAGGGCCGAAATAACTCAAAATATCACAAAAATATGTGTGCACACTTTATATCTTAAATCGGTATCTAAATCTACTTTTACATTTGATTTCTAAGAAATTGGAAAAAAGTGCAAACTTTTATGCTTTGGTTTGACCAAGTTTGACTAAGGTCCAAAATAGATCGAAACCCCCTAAGAGTTTATATGGATGGTTATCTCTCAAATGGGTACCTAAATTCTCTTTCAAATTTAAATTACAGGAAAGTTGAAAAAATAACATCCCTTAGACATTTGCTTGACCAACCTTGAATAACAACCAAAATAGCTCTGAACATCGTGAAAGTTAGCATGCACTCTTATATAGCAAATGCACAGATAAATCTACGATCAAATTTTAATTCTGAGAAATTGGTCAAAAGTGAAACTCTGTTGTGCGGTTTTGCTAAGGTTGGGCTTAAAGAGCTGACAATATTTAGGAACGTCTTGAACGTTCACATGCATGCTTGTATATCAAATGGGCATCCAAATCTATGATCAAATTTCAATTCTAAGAAAAGACTCAAAAGTGAAACTTCATAGCACGGTTCCGCTAGGGTCGGGATTAAAGAATGTCAAAAAAGCTGGGAACATTGTGAAAGTTGGAGTGAATGCTTGTTTATCCATTGGAAATCCAAATCTATTATCAAGTTTCAATTCTAAGAAGTTGGTCAAAAGTGAACCTCCATCGTGCGGTTTTGTTAGGGTTTGCCTCTGAACATCATGAAAGTTGGCGTGCACTCCTATCTTCCAAATTCGTATCTAATATATGATAAAATTTTAATTCCAAGAAATTGGTTAAAAGTGAGACTCCGTCATGTGATTTCACCAAGGTTAGGGTTAAAGTGGGTGAGGATAGCTCGGAACGTCATGAAAGTTGTAGTGTACACTTGTCTATCAAATGGGCATCCAACTCTATGACCAAATTTCAATTCCAAGAAATTGGTCAAGTGAAAATCCATTGTGCATTTTGACTAGACTTGGGCTTAAAGGGGGTCCAAATAGCTCGGAACATTGCAAAAGTTGGCATGCATGCTTGTATATCAAACATGCATCCAAATGTATGATCAAATTTCAATTATGAGAATTTGGTCAAAAGGGAAACTCCATCATACGGTTTCGCTAAGGTTTGGCTTAAAGGAGGGGAAAGTAGCTCTAAACATCACGAAATTTGGCATGCACTCTTATCTACCAAATGAGCATCTAAATATACGATCAAATTTTAATTCCAAGAAATTGTTCAAAAGTTAAAATTAGTCATGCGCTTTCGCTATGGTTGAATTTAAAAGGTGTGAAATTAACTTGGAACGTCACGAAAGTTGGCATGCGCAGTTGTTTATTGCAATGGGTACCTAAATCCACTTTCAAATTTCAAGTTTTGAGAAATTGGAAAAATGGAATATTTTAGGCCTTGGTTTGACGAAGTTTGACAAATGTCCAAAATGGCTTGCAATCCCCCAAAAATATACATGTAGGCTTATCTCAAAGATGGGTTCTTAAATACAGTTTCAAATTTCAATTTCAAGAAAGTAAATAAAAGTGCATTTCTTAGAACTTGGTTTTACCAACCTTAACTACGGGCCAAAACAACTCGAAATCTCACAAAATATGTGTGCACGCTTATCTATTAAATAGTTATCTATATCTACTTTTAAATTGATTTCTAAGAAATTGAAAAAAAGCGCATCCTTATAGGCCTTCATCTGACCAAGTTTGACTAAGGTCCAAAATAGCTTGAAAACCCCTGAAAGTTCGTATGCATGGTTATCTCTCAAATGTTACCGAAATTCTCTTTCCAAATTCAATTATGACAAAGTCAGAAAAATACCATCTCTTAGACCATCTTAGTCAGAAAAATAGCTTCGAACATCGTGAAAGTTGGCATACACTCTTATCTACCAAATGTGCAATTAAATCTACGATCAAATTTTAATTCTGAGAAATTGGTTAAAAGTGAAACTTTGTTGCGAGGTTTTGTTAAGGTTGGGCTTAAAGGGGTTGAAAATATTTCAGAACGTCCCAAAAGTTCGCGTGCATACTTCTTATCTATCAAATGGG
Organism: Pseudotsuga menziesii; assembly: GCA_001517045.1. Classification (NCBI taxonomy): domain Eukaryota; kingdom Viridiplantae; phylum Streptophyta; class Pinopsida; order Pinales; family Pinaceae; genus Pseudotsuga; species Pseudotsuga menziesii. The sequence goes on along the minus strand of LPNX011001810.1, from coordinate 1,041,455 downwards.
CATCCAAATCTATGATCAAATTTTAATTCTAAGAAACTACTCAAAAGTGAAACTCCACTGTGTGTTTTGACTAGTGTTGGGCTTAAAAGGGTTCAAAATAGCTCAAGTTTCAATTCTGAGAAGTTGGTCAAAAGTGAAACTCCATCGGGCGGGGTTTTTATGGTTTGGCATAAAGGAGCCGAAAATAGCCCTGAACATCGTGAAAGTAGGTGTGCACTATTATCTTCCAAATGCGCATCTAAATCTATGATCAAATTTTAATTTCGATAAATTGGTCAAAAGTGAGACTACGTCATGCAGTTTCGCCAAGGTTGGGGTTAAAGGGGGTGAAAATAGCTCAGAACATCCCAAAAGTTGGAGTCCATACTTCTCGTCCATTTTTTCTAGAGTTGGGCTTAAAGGGGGTCCAAATAGCTTGGAACAATACAAAAGTTTGCATGCACACTTTCCTATCAAATGGGCATCCAAATGTATGATCAAATTTCAATTCTAAGAAACTCCTCAAAAGTGAAACTTCGTTGAGTAGTTCGCTAGGGTTGGGCTTAAAGGGGGTTAAAATATATCAAAACATTGTGAAAGTTGACATGCATGCTTATTTATCCAATGGGTATCCAAATCTATGATTAATTTTCAATTATGAGATGTTGTTCAAAAGTGAAACTCTATCGTGCTGTTTTGTTAGGGTTTGGCTTAAAGCAATAAAAAATAGCTCTGAACATCATGAAATTTGGTGTACACTCTTATCTTCCAAATGCACATATAAATCAATGATTGAATTTTAATTCCAAGAAATTGGTCAAAAGTGAGACTCTGTCATGCGGTTTCACCAAATTTGGGCTTAAAGAGGCTGAAAATAGCTCGAAACGTCATGAAAGTTTGAGTGCATGCTTGTCTATCAAATAGGTATCCAAATCTATGATCATATTTCAATTCTGATAAATTGGTCAAAAGTGAAACTCTTTCGTGCATTTTCGCTAGAATTTGTCTTAAAGAGGGTCCAAATAGCTCGAAACATTGCAAAAGCTGGCATGCACGCTTGTATATCAAAGGGGAATCCAAATATATGAACAAATTTCAATTACAAGAATTTGGTCAAAAGTGAAACTCCATCATGCAGTTTTTCTAAGGTTTGTCTTAAAGGAGGGGAAAATAGCTCTAAACATCAACATATTTGGAAAGCACTCTTATCTACCAAATGGTCATCTAAATCTACAATCAAATTTTAATTTTGAGAAATTGGTCAAAAGTGAAACTTCGTCGTGCGCTCTCACTAAGGTTGCACTTAAAGGGTTTGAAAATAGCTCAAAACACCGTGAAAGTTGGCGTGCATGTTTGTTTATTAAAATGGGTACCTAAATTCACTTTCAAATTCTAATTCTGAAAAAGTCGACAAAAGCGCATCTTTTCAACCTTGGTTTGACCATATTTGAATGATGGCCAAAAAAGCTCCAAATCTCATAAAAATAGGTGTCCAAGCTAATATATTAAATGTGTATCTAAATCTACTTTAAAAATTGAATTTTGAGAAATGGGAAAAATGCAACATTTTAGGCCTTGGTTGGACAAAGTTTGATCGAGGTCCAAAATGGCTCGCAATCCCCAAAAAATCAGCATGTACAACTATCTCTCAAATGGGTACATAAAATCAGTTTCAAATCTCAATTTCGAGAAAGTCAAGAAAAGTGCTTTTCTTAGAACTTGGTTTGACTAACCTTAACCAAGGGGGGAAACAAACTCAAAATATCACAAAAATATGTGTCCACGCTTATCTTTTAAATGGGTATATAAATCTACTTTTATGTTTGATTTCTAAGAAATTGGAAAAAAAAGAAACCTTTTAGGCCTTGGTTTGACCAAGTTTGGCTAAGGTCCAAAATAGCTTGAAATCTTCTGAAACTTTGTATGCATGGTTATCTCTCAAATGGTACCGAAATTCATGGCCAACTTTGAATAACGAGCAAAATAACTAAAAACATCATGAAAGGTTGCGTGCACTCTTATCTACCAAATGCATAGATAAATCTACAATCAATTTTTAATTTTGAGAAATTGGTCAAACGTGAAACTCCGTTGTAAGGTTTTTTAAGGTTGGGCTTAAAGGGGGTGAAAATATTTCGGAACATAGCAAAAGTTTGCATGCACACTTGTCTATCAAATGGGCATCCAAATCTATGATCAAATTTCAATTCTAAGAAATTTCTCAAAAGTGAAACTTCGTCATGCGGTTTCGCTAGGGTTGGGCTTAAAGGGGGCCAAAATACTCAGAACGTTGTGAAAGTTGGCGTGCATGATTATTTATCCAATGGCTATCGAAATCTATGATCAAGTTTCAATTATGAGAAGTTGGTCAAAAGTGAAACTCGATCGTCCAGTTTTGTTAGAGTTTGGCTTAAATAGCCGAAAATAGATCTGAACATCATGAAAGTTAGTGTACACTCTTATCTTCCAAATGCGCATCTAAATCGGTGATCAAATTTTAATTTCAAGAAATTGGTCAAAAGTGAGATTTGGTCATGCTGTTTTGCCAAGGTTGGGGTTAAAGAGGGTGAAAATAGCTCGGAACGTTGTGAACGTTTGAGTGCACACTTGTCTACCAAATGGGCATCCAAATCTATGATCATATTTCAATTCAGATAAATTGGTCAGAAGTGAAACTCTGTCATGCATTTTCACTAGATTTGGTCTTAAAGAGGGTCCAAATAGCTTGAAACATTGCAAAAGATGGTGTGCACGCTTGGATATCAAACGGGCATCCAAATCTATGATCAAATTTCAATTACAAGAATTTGATCGTCAAAAGAGAAACTCCATCATGCAGTTTTTCTAAGGTTTGTCTTAAAGGAGGGGAAAATAGCTCTGAACATCATGATATTTGGCATGCACTCTTATCTACCAAGAGGTCATCTAAATCTACAATCAAATTTTAATTCCGAGAAATTGGTCAAAAGTGAAACTTTGTCGTGCGCTCTCACTAAGGTTGCACTTAAAGGGAGTGAAAATAGCTTAGAACATCAAGAAAGTTGGCGTGCATGTTTGTTTATTGAAATGGGTACCTAAATTCACTTTCAAATTTAAATTCTAAAAAACTCGACAAAAGTGCATCTTTTGAACCTTGGTTTTACCATCTTTAAATGATGGCCGAAATAGCTCAAAATCTCATAAAAATAGGTGTCCATGCCAATATTTTAAATGGGTATCTAAGTTGAAGAGTACGCTTGGGTATCAAATTTTAATTTCGAGAAATTTGTCAAAAGTGAAACTCCATCATGCGGTTTCGCCAAGGTTGGGGTTAAAGGGGGTGAAAATAGCTCAGAACATCGCAAAAGTTGGGGTGCATGTTTCTATATCTAATAGACCTCGAAATCTATGATCAAATTTCAATTTCGAGAAATTAGTCAGAAGTGAAAATCCATTGTGCATTTTATCTAGAGTTGGGCTTAAAAGGGCTCCAAATAGCTCGAAACAATAAAAAAGTTGCCGTGCAAACTTGTATATCAAACGGGCATCCAAATCTATGATCAAATTTCAATTCTGAGAATTTGGTCCAAAGTGAAGCTCTGTCCTGCTGTGTTGCTAGGCTTGGGATTAAAGGGGGTCAAAATAGATTGGAACGTTGTGAAAGTTTATGTGTAATCTTGTTTATCCAATGGGCATCCAAATCTATGATCAAGTTTCAATTCTAAGAAGTTGGTCAAAAGTGAAACTCCAACGTGCAGTTTTGTTAGTGTTTGGCTTAAAGGAGCTGAAAATAGCTCTGAACATCGTGGAAGTTGGTGTCCACTCTTGTCTACCAAATGCATAGATAAATATACGATCAAATTTTAATTCTAAGAAATTGGTCAAAAGTGAAACTCCGTTGTGTAGTTTTCGCAAAGCTTGGGCCTAAAGGGGGTGAAAATATTTCGGAACGTCGCAAAAATATGTGTGCACGCTTATCTCTTAATTGGGTATCTAAATTTACTTTTACATTTGATTTCTAAGAAATTGGAAAAAAGTGCAACCTTTTAGGGCTTTGTTTTATCAAGTTTGACTAAGTTCCAAAATAGCTCGGTATCCCCTAAAAGTTTGTATGCACGGTTATCTCTCGAATGGGTACCTAAATTTTGTTTCAAATTTTAATTACGAGAAAGTCAAAAAAGTAGCATCTCTTAGACCTTTGCTTGACCAAATTTGAATAATGAGAAAAATAACTCCGAACATCATGAAAGGTTGCATGCACTCTTATCTACCAAATGCACAGATAAATCTACTATCAAATTTTAATTCTGAGAAATTGGTCAAAAGTGAAACTTCGTTGTGCGGTTTTGCTAAGGTTGGGCCTAAACAGGTGAAAATATTTCAGAACGTCATTAAATTTTGCATGCACACTTGTCTATAAAATGGGAATCCAAATCTATGATCAAATTTCAATTCTAAGAAACTGCTCAAAAGTGAAACTCCGTCGTGCGGTTTCGCTAGGGTTGGGCTTAAAAGGGGGTTAAAATATCTCAGAACGTTGTGAAATTTGGAATGCATGATTTTAATCCAATGGGTATCCAAATATATGATCAAGTTTCAATTCTAAGAAGTTGGTCAAAAGTGAAACTCCATCGTGTGATTTTGTTAGGGTTTGGCTTAAAGCAGCCGAAAATAGCTCTGAAAATTGTGAAAGTTGGTGTACAATCTTATCTTCCAAATCAACATCTAAATCAATGATCAAATTTTAATTCCGAGAAATTGGTCAAAAGTGAGACTCCGTCGTGTGGTTTGACCATACTTGAATGACGGCCAAAATAGCTCCAATCTCATTAAAATAGGTGTCCATGCCTACCTTTGAAATGGGTATCTAAATCTACTTTAAAATTTGAATTTTGAAAAATTGCTTGGTCGAGGTCCAAAATGGCTAACAATCCCCAAAAACTCTACATGTAGGTGTATCTCTGAGATGGGTACCTAAATACAGTTTCAAATTTCAATTTCAATAAAGTAAAAAAAAGTGCATTTGTTAGAACTTCATTTGACCAACCTTAACTAAGGGCCAAAATAACTCAAAATCTCACAAAAATATGTGTGCACGCTTATCTCTTAAATGGGTATATATATCTACGTTAAAAATAGATTTCTAAGAAATTAGAAAAAAGAGCAACCTTATAGGCCTTGGTTTGACCAAGTTTGACTAAGGTCCAAAATAGCTAGAAATCCCCTGAAAGTTTGTATGTATGGTTATCTCTCAAATGGTACTGAAATTCTCTTTCCAAATTCAATTATGAGAAAGTCAGAAAAATAGCATCTCTTAGACCTTTGCTTGACCATCCTTGAACAACGACCAAAATATCTTCGAACATCGTGAAAGTTGGCATGCACTCTTATCTACCAAAATGCGTAGATAAATCTATGATCAAATTTTAATTCTAAGAAATTGGTCAAAAGTGAAACTTCATTTTGAGGTTTTGCTAAGGCCCATGGCTTAAATGGACTGAAAGTATGTTGGAACATTGTGAAAGTTTGCATTCACAATTGTCTTTCAAATGGGCATCCAAATCTATGATCAAATTTCAGTTCTAAGAAACTGCTCAAAAGTAAAACTTCGTCGTGTGGTTTCGCTAAGGTTGGGATTAAAGGGTGTCAAAATAGCTCAGAACATTGTGAAAGTTGGCATGCATGCTTATTTATCCAATGTGTATCCAAATCTATGATCAAGTTTCAATTCTGAGAAGTTGGTCAAAAGTGAAACTCCATCGTGCGGTTTTGTTAGGGTTTGGCTTAAAGCAGCCAAAAATAGCTCTGAACATCGTGAAAGTTAGTGTACATTCTTATCTTCCAAATACAAATCTAAATCAATGATTGAATTTTAATTCCGTGAAATTGGTCAAAAGTGAGACTCTGTCGTGCGGTTTGACCATACTTGAATGATGGCCAAAATAGCTCCAATCTCATTAAAATAGGTGTCCATGCCTATCTTTGAAATGGGTATCTAAATCTACTTTAAAATTTGAATTTTGAGAAATTGGAAAAAATGAAACATTTTAGGTCTTGGTTTGACGAAGTTTGATCGAGGTCTGAATGGCTCGCAATCCCCCAAAAATATACATGTAGGCTTATCACTCAGATGGGTACCTAAATACAGTTTCAAATTTCAATTTCAAGAAAGTAAAAAAAAAGTGTATCTCTTAGAACTTGGTTTGACCAACCTTAAATAAGGGCCAAAATAACTCGAAATCTCACAAAAATATGTGTGCGCAGGCTTATCTCTTAAATAGGTATCTATATCTACTTTAAAAATTGATTTCTAAGAAATTGGAAAAAAGTTCAACCTTATAGGCGTTGGTTTAACCAAGTTTAATGAAGGTCCAAAATAGCTCGAAATCCCCTGAAAGTTTGGATGTATCTCAAATGGTATCGAAATTCTCTTTCTAAATTCAATTACGAGAAAGTCAGAAAAATAGCATGTCTTATACCTTTGCTTGACCATCCTTGAACAATGACCAAAATAGCTTCGAACATCATAAAAGTTGGCATGCACTCTTATCTACCAAAATGCGTAGATAAATCTATGCTCAAATTTTAATTCCGAGAAATTGGTCAAAAGTGAAACTTTGTTTTGAGGTTTTTGTAAGGTTGGGATTAAAGGGGGTGAAAATATTTCGAAACGTCCTGAAAGTTCGCGTGCATACTTGTCTATCAAATGGGCATCCAAATCTATGATCAAATAAGAAACTACTCAAAAGTGAAACTCTGCCATGTGGTTTCACTATGGTTGGGCTTAAAGGGGGGTCAAAATAGCTCAAGTTTCAATTCTGAGAAGTTGGTCAAAAGTGAAACTCAATCGTGCGGTTTTGTTAGGGTTTGGATTAAAGGAGCCAAAAATAGCCCTAAAGATCGTGAAAGTTGGCGTGCACTATAATCTTCCATTTTAATTTCGAGAAATTGGTCAAAAGTGAGACTCCATCATGCAGTTTCGCTGAGGTTGGGGTTAAAGGGGCTGAAAATAGTTTAGAACATCACAAAAGGTTAAGTACACACTTCTATATCTAATAGGCCTCTAAATCTATGATGAAATTTAAATTTCGAGAAATTAGTCAGAAGTGAAACTCCATCATGCGTTTTCACTAGAGTTGGGCTTAAATGGGGTCCAAATAGCTCAAAACAATACAAACATTGGCATGCACGCTTGCATATCAAACGAGCATTCAAATCTATGATCAAATTTCAATTACGAGAATTTGGTCAAAAGTGAAACTCTGTCGTGCGGTTTTCCTAGGGTTGGCATTAAAGGGGGTCAAAATATATCAGAATATTGTGAAAGTTGGTGTGTGTGGTTGTTTATCCAATGGGCATCCAAATCTATGATCAAGTTTCAATTCTGAGAATTTGGTCAAAAGTAAAAGTCCATCATCCAGTTGTGTTAGCGTTTGGCGTAAAGGAGTCGAAAATAGCTCCGAACATCATGAAATTTGGTGTGCACTCTTATCTACCAAATGCATAGATAAATCTACGATCAAATTTTAATTCTGACAAATTGGTCAAAAGTGAAACTCCATTGGGCAGTTTTGGAAAGCTTGGGCCTAAAGGGAGTGAAAATATTTCAGAACGTCGCAAAAATATATGTGCATGCTTATCTCTTAATTGGGTATCTAAATCTACTTTCACATTTTATTTTTAGGAAATTGGAAAAAAGTGCAACCTTTTAGGGCTTTGTTTGACCAAGTTTGACTAAGTTCCAAAATAGCTCATAATCTCCTAAAAGTTTGAATGCATGGTTATCTCTCAGATGGGTACCTAAATTCTCTTTCAAATTTCAATTACGAGAAATATGAAAGAGTAGCATCTATTAAAGCTTTGCTTGACCAACTTTGAATAACAAGAAAAATAACTCTGAACATCATCAAAGGTTGCATGCACTCTTATCTACCAAATGCGCAGATAAATCTATGATCAAATTTTAATTCTAAGAAATTGGTCAAAAGTGAAACTTTGTTCTGCGGTTTGCTAAGGTTGGGCTTAAAGGGGGTGAAAATATTTCGGAACGTCGCAAAATTTCACATGAACACTTGTTTATCAAATGGGCATCCAAATCTATGATGAAATTTCAATTCTAAGAAACTTCTCAAAAGTGAAACTTTGTCGTGTGGTATCACCAGGGTTGGGCTTAAAGGGGGTCAAAATAGCTCAAAACATTGTGAAAGTTGGCGTGCATGCTTATTTATCCAATGGGTATCCAAATCTATGATCAAGTTTCAATTCTAAGAAGCTGGTCAAAAGTGAAACTCCATCATGAAGTTTTATTAGAATTTCGCTTAAAGCAGCTGAAAATAGCTCTGAACATCATGAAAGTTGGTGTACACTCTTATCTTCGAAATGCGCATCTAAATCAATGATCGAATTTTAATTCTGAGAAATTGGTCAAAAGTGAGACTCTGTCATGCGGTTTTACTAAGGTTGGGGTTAAAGAGTGTGAAAATAGCTCGAAACGTCATGAAATTTTGAGTGCACTTTCACTAGAGTTGGTCTTAAAGAGGGTCCAAATAGCTTGGAACATTTCAAAATTTGGCGTGCACACTTGTATATCAAATGGGCATCCAAATTAAATTTCAATTACAAGAATTTGGTCAAAAGTGAAATTCCATCATGCATTTTTTATAAGGTTTGTATTAAAGGAGGGGAAACTAGCTCTGAACATCACGATATTTGGCATGCATTCTTATCTACCAAATGGTCATCTAAATCTATAATAAAATTTTAATTCCGAGAAATTGGTCAAAAGTGAAACTTCATTGTGCGCTCTCACTAAGGTTGCACTTAAAGCGAGTGAAAATAGCCCAAAACGTTGCGAAAGATGGTGTGCACGTTTGTTTTTTGAAATGGGTACCTAAATTCACTTTCAAATTTCAATTCTAAGAAAGTCAACAAAAGTGCATCTTTTCAACCTTGGTTTGACCATCTTTCAATGATGGCCGAAATAGCTCCAAAACTCATAAATAAAGGTGTCCATGCCAATATTTTAAATGGGTATCTAAGTTGAAGTGTATGCTTGGGTATCAAATTTTAGTTTCGAGAAATTTGTCAAAAGTGAAACTCCATCATGTGGTTTCACCAAGGTTGGGGTTAACGGGGGTGAAAATAGTTCAAAACATCGCAAAAGTTGGGGTGCATGTTTCTATATCTAATAGACCTCCAAATCTATGATCAAAGTTCAATTTCAAGAAATTAGTCAAAAGTGAATCTCCATCGTGCATTTTCTCTAGAGTTGGGCTTAAAGGGGCTCCAAATAGCTCAGAACAATACAAAATTTGACGTGCAAGCTTGTATATCAAACCGACATCCAAATCTATGATCAAATTTCAATTCTGAGAATTTGGTCAAAAGTGAAGCTCTGTTGTGCGGTTTTGCCAGGGTTGGGATTAAAGGGGGTCAAAATAGATTGAAACATTGTGAAAGTTTGTGTGTAAGCTTGTTTATCCATTGGGCATCCAAATCTATGATCAAGTTTCAATTCTAAGAAGTTGGTCAAAAATGAAACTCCCTCGTGCGGTTTTGTTAAGGTTTGGCTTAAAGGAGCCAAAAATAGCTCCAAACATCATGAAAGTTGGTGTCCACTCTTTTCTAGTACCAAATGCATAGATAAATTTACGATCGAATTTTAATTCTAAGAAAATGGTCAAAAGTGAAACTTCGTTGTGCGATTTCGCAAAGCTTAGGCCTGAAGGGGGTGAAAAAATTTCAGAACGTCGCAAAAATATGTGTGCACACTTATCATTTAATTGGGTATCTAAATCTACTTTTACATTTCATTTCTAAGAAATTTGAAAAAAGTACAACCCTTTAGGCTTTGTTTGATCAAGTTTGACTAAGTTTCAAAATAGCTCTAAATCCCCTGCAAGTTTGTATGCACTGTAATCTCTCAAATGGGTACCTAAATTCTCTTTCAAATTTCAATTACAAGAAAGTTAAAAAAGTAGCATCTCCTAGACCTTTGCTTGAACAACTTTCAATAACAAGCAAAATAACTCTGAATATCATGAAAGGTTGTGTGCACTCTTATCTACCATATGCGCAGATAAGTCTACGATCAAATTTTAATTTTGAGAAATTGGTCAAAAGTGAAACTCTGTTGTGTAGTTTTGCTAAGGTTGGGCTTAAACGGGATGAAAATATTTTGGAACGTCACGAAATTTTGCATGCACACTTGTCTATCAAATGGGCATCCAAATCTATGATCAAATTTCAATTCTAAGAAACCGATCAAAAGAGAAACTCCGTCGTGCAGTTTCACTAGGGTTGGGCTTAAAGGGGATCAAAATAGCTCAGAACGTTGTGAAAGTTGGCATGCACTCTTATCTACCTAAATGCGCAGATAAATCTATGATCAAATTTTAATTTTGAAAAAATTGGTCAAAAGTGAAACTTCGTTTTGAGAATTTGCTAATCTTGGGCTTTTAAAGGGGGTGGAAATTTTTTGGAACATCCCGAAACTTAGCGTGGATACTTTTCTATCAAATGGGCATCCAAATCTATGATCAAATTTCAATTCTAAGAAACTATTCAAAAGTGAAACTCCGCCATGCAGTTTCACTAGGGTTGGGCTTAAAGGGGGTTAAAATATTTCGAAACATCTCGAAAGTTCATGTGCATACTTGTCTATCAAATGGGCATCCAAATCTATGATCAAATTTCAATTCTAATAAAATACTCAAAATTCAAACTCCGCCATGCGGTTTAACTAGGGTTGGGATTAAAGGGGGTCAAAATAGCTTGAGTTTCAATTCTGAGAAGTTGATCAAAAGTGAAACTCAATCGTGCGGTTTTATTAGGGTTTGTCTTTAAGGAGTCAAAAATAGCTTAGAACATTGTGAAAGTCGGCGTCCACTCTTGTCTACCAAATGCGTAGATAAATCTACGATCAAATTTCAATTCTGAGAAACTAGCCAAAAGTGAAACTCCGTTGTGGGATTTCGCAAAGCTTGAGCCTAAGGGGGAAAAAATATTTCAAAATGTCGCAAAAATATGTGTGCATGGTTATCTCTTAATTGGGTATCTAAATCTACTTTTGCATTTGATTTCTAAGAAATTGGTCGAAATTTCAACCTTCATCATGCACTCTCACTTAGGTTGCACTTAAAGTCAGTGAAAATAGGTCAGAACGTCATGAAAGTTGGCGTGTATGTTTGTTTATTAAAATGGGTACCTAAATTCACTTTCAAATTTCAATTATGAAAAAGTTGACAAAAGTACATCTTTTCAACCTTGGTTTGACCATCTATGAATGATGGCCCAAATAGCTCCAAATCTCATAAAAATAGGTGTTCATGCCAATATTTTAAATGGGTTTCTAAATCTACTTTAAAATTTGAATTTTTAGAAATTGGAAAAATGCAACGTTTTCGGCCTTGGTTGGACGAAGTTTGACCGAGGTCCAAAATGTAGGCTTATCTTTCAAATGGGTACATAAATACAGTTTCAAATTTTAATTTCGAGAAAGTCAAGAAAAGTGCTTTTCTTAGAACTTGGTTTGACCAACCTTAACTAAGGGATGAAATAACTCGAAATATCACAAAAATATGTGTGCATGCTTATATTTTAAATGGGTATCTAAATCTACTTTTACATTTGATTTCTAAGAAATTGGAAAAAATTGCAACCTTTTTGGCCTTGTTTTTGACCTTTTAGGCCTAATTCTCTTTCAAATTTCATTTGCGAGAAAGTTAAAAAAATATCATCTCTTAGGCCTTTGTTTGACCAACCTTGAAGAGTGACCAAAATAGCTCCAAACATCATGAAAATTAGCATGCACTCTTATATATCAAACGCACAGATAAATCTATGATCAAATTTTAGTTCTGAGAAATTCGTCAAAAGTGAAGCTCTGTTGTGCGGTTTTACTAAGCTTAGGGTTACATGATACAAAAATATTGAGGAATGACTCATACATTCACATGTACACTTGTTGATCAAATGAGCACCCAAATCTATGATCAAATTTCAATTCTAAGAATTTGCTCAAAATTCAAACTTCGTTGTACGGTTTCGCTAGGGTTGGGCTTAAAGGAGGTCAAAATAGCTTGGAATTGTTTATCCAATGGGAATCTAAATCTATTATCAAGTTTCAATTCTAAGAATTTGGTTAAAAGTGAAACTCCATCATGCAACTTTGTTAGGGTTTGGCTTAAAGGAGCCGAAAATAGCTCTGAAGATCGTGAAAGTAGGCTTTCACTCCTATCTTCCAAATTCGCATCTAAATCTATGGTCAAATTTTAATTCCAAGAAATTAGTTAAAAGTGAGACTCCGTCGTGTTATTTTTCCAAGTTTGGGATTAAAGTGGGTGAGGATAGCTCAGAATGTCGCGAAAGTTGAAGTGTACGCTTGTCTATCAAATGGGCAACCAAATCTATGATCAAATTTCAATTCTGAGACATTGGTTAGAAGTGAAACTCCATTGTGCGTTTTCACTAGACTTAGGCTTAAAGGGGGTCAAAGTAGCTTGGGACATTCCAAAAGTTGGCATGCATGCTTGTATATCAAACAGTCATCCAAATCTATGATCAAATTTTAATTTGTGAAATGGTTCAAAAGGAAAACTCCATCATACAGTTTCGCTAAGGTTTGTCTTAAAGGAGGGGAAAATAGCTCTGAACATCATGAAATTTGCATGCACTATTATCTACCGAGTGGGCATCTAAATCTACGATCAAATTTTAATTCCGAGAAATTGGCCAAAACTGAAACTTTGTCGTGTGCTTTCGCTAAGGTTTCACTTAAAGGGAGTGAAAATAGCTCAGACCGTCGCAAAAGTTGGTGTGGAAACGTGTTTATTGAAATGGGGACTGAAATCCATTTCAAATGTCAATTCTGAAAAAGACAACAAAAGTGCATCTTTTCAACCTTTATTTGACCATCCTTGAATGAGGGCCATAATAGCTCCAAATCTCATAAAAATAGGTGTCCATGCCTATCATTTAAATGGGTATCTCATCTACTTTAAAATTTGAATTTTGAGAAGATGGAAAAAATGTAACATTTTAGGTCTTGGTTTGACGAAGTTTAACAGAGGTCCAAAATGGCTCGCAATCCCCAAAAAATCTACACACAGGCTTATCTATCAAGCGGGAATCTAAATAAAGTTTCAAATTTCAATTTCGAGAAAGTAAAAAAAAAGTGCATTTCTTAGAACTTGGTTTGACCAACTTTAACTAAGGGTCGAAATAACTCGAAATATCACAAAAATATGTGTCCACGTGTATATCTTAAATGGGTATCTAGATCTACTTTTACATTTGATTTCTAAGAAATTGGAAAAAAGTGCAAACTTGTATGCCTTGGTTTGACCAAGTTTGACTAAGGTCCAAAATAGCTCGAAATCCCCTGAAGTTTTGTATGCATGCTTATCTCTCAATTACGAGAAAGTAAAAAAAATAACATCTGTTAGACATTTTGCTTGACCAACCTTGAATAACGACCAAAATATCTCTGAACATCATGAAATATGGCATGCACTCTTATATAGCAAATGCACGGATAAATCTACGATCAAATTTTAGTTCTGAGAAATTGGTCAAAAGTGAAACTCTATTGTGCGATTTTGCTAAGGTTGGGCTTATATGGGTGACAATATTTAGGAATGTCTCAAACATTCATGTGCATGTTTGTCTATCAAATGGGCATCCAAATCTATGATCAAATTTCAATTCTAAGAAACTGCTCAAAAGTGAAACTTCATTGTATGGTTTCGCTAGGGTTGGGATTAAAGGAGGTCAAAATAGCTTAGAGTGTTGCAAAAGTTAGCGTGAATGATTGTTTATCCAATGGGAATCCAAATCTATTATCAAGTTTCAATTCTAAAAATTTTGTCAAAAGTGAAACTCCATCATGCAGTTTTGTTAGGGTTTGGCTTAAAGTAACCGAAAATAGCTCTGAACATCGTGAAATTTGGTGTGCACTCCTACCAAATTCACATCTAAATATATGATCAAATTTTAATTTCGAGAAATTGGTCAAAAGTGTTTTCTCCAAGGTTGGGAGTAAAGTGGTTAAAGATAACTCAGAAAATCATGAAAGTTGAAGTGTATGCTTGTTTATCAAATGGGCATCCAACTCTATGATCAAATTTCAATTCCGAGAAATTGGTCAGAAGTGAAACTCCGTCGTGCTTTTTCACTAGAATTGGGTTTAAAGGGGGTCAAAATAGCTGGAAACATTGCAAAAGTTGACATGCACGCTTGCATATCAAACGAGCATGCAAATCTATTCTCAAATTTCAATTTTGAGAATTTGCTCAAAAGGGAAACTCCATATCATACGGTTTCGCTAAGGTTTGGATTAAAGGAGGGGAAATTAGATTTGAACATCACGAAATTTGGCATGCGCTCTTATTTACCAAATGAGCACCTAAATCTACGATAAAATTTTAATTCCAAGAAATTGTTCTCAAGTGAAACTTAGTGATGCGCTTTCACTAAGGTTGCATTTAAAGGGTGTGAAAATAGCTCGAAACGTCACAAAAGTTGGCATGCACAGTTGTTTATTGAAATGGGTACCTAAATCCACTTTCAAATTTCAAATCTAAAAAAGTCATCAAAAGTGCATCTTTTCAACTTTGGTTTGACCATAGTTGAATGACGACCAAAATAGCTCCAAATTATCTCATTAAAATTGGTGTCCATGCCTATCTTTGAAATGGGTATCTAAATCTACTTTAAAATATGAAATTTGAGAAATGGGGAAAAATGCAATGTTTTAGGCCTTGGTTTGACGAAGTTTGACCGAGGTCCAAAATGGCTCGCAATCCCCAAAAAATCTACATGTAGGATTATCTCTCAAATGGGTACCTAAATACAGTTTCAAATTTCAATTTCAAGAAAGGAAAAAAAGTGCATTTCTTAGAACTTGGTTTAACCAACCTTAACTAAGGGCCGAAATCTCGTAAAAATATGTGTGCACACTTATCTCTTAAATGAGTATATATATATACTTTAAAAATTTATTTCTAAGAAATTGGAAAAAAGTGCAACGTTATAGATCTTGGTTTGACCAAGTTTGAATAGCATCCAAAATATATCGAAATCCCCTTAAAGTTTGCATGTATGGTTATCTCTTAAATGGTACCAAAATTCTCATTAAATATCAATTACGAGAAAGTATTAAAAATAGAATCTCTTAGACCTTTTCTGACCATTCTTGAACAACGACCAAAATAGCTTCGACATCGTGAAATTTGGCATGCACTCTTATCTACCAAAATGTGCAGATAAATCTATGATCAAATTTTAATTCTAAGAAATTGGTCAAAAGTGAAACTTCGTTGTGACGATTTGCTAAGGTTTGGCTTAAAGGGGGTGAAAAAATTTCATAACATCCCGAAAGTTAATTGTGTGCATACTTGTCTATCAAATTTGCATCCAAATCTATGATCAAATTTAACTTCTAAGAAACTGCTCAAAAGTTAAACTCTGCCATGCAGTTTCACTAGGGTTGGGCTTAAAGGGGGTCAAAATAACTCAAGTTTCAATTTAGAGAAGTTTCAAATTTGAGAAGTTGGTTAAAATTGAAACTCCATCATGTGGTTTTTTTAGGGTTTGGCTTAAAGGAGTTGAAAATAGCCCTGAACATCGTGAAAGTTGGCGTGCACTATTATCTTCCAAATGTGCATCTAAATCTATGATCAAATTCCAATTCCAAGAAATTGGTTAAAAGTGAGAGTCTGTCATGCGGTTTTTCCAAGGTTAGGTTTAAAGGGGGTGAAAATAGCTCAGAACATCGTGAAATTTGGAATGCATGCTTCTATATCTAATAGGTCTCCAAATCTATGATCAAATTTAAATTTTGAGAATTTAGTCAGAGTGAAACTCCATCGTGTAGTTTAACTAGAGTTGGGCTATAAGGGGGACCAAATAGCTCAAAACAATACAAAAGTTGGCATGCATGCTTGTGTATCAAACGGGCATCCAAATCTATGATCAAATTTCAATTCTGAGAATTTGGTCAAAAGTGAAACTTTGTCGTGCGGTTTTGGATGTGTGAAAGTTGGTGTGTGTGCTTGTTTATCCAATGGGCATCCAAATCTATGATCAAGCTTCAATTCTGAGAAGTTGGTCAAAAGTGAAACTCCATCATGCGGTTTTGTTAGGTTTTGGCTTAAAGCAACCGAAAATAGCTCTGAACATCGTGAAAGTTGGTGTACACTATTATCTTCCAAATGCACATCTAAATCAATGATCCAATTTTAATTCCAAGAAATTGGTCAAAAGTGAGACTTCGTTGTGTAGTTTGACCATACTTGAATGACGGCCAAAATAGCTCCAATCTCATTAAAATAGGTTTCCATGCCTATCTTTGAAATGGGTATCCAAATCTACTTTAAAATTTGAATTTTGAAAAATTGGAAAAAATGCAACGTTTTAGGTCTTCGTTTGACGAAGTTTGACTGAGGTCCAAAATGGCTAACAATCCCCAAAAAATCTACATGTAGGATTATCTCTCATATGGGTACCTAAATACAGTTTCAAATTTCAATTTCAAGAAAGTAAAAAAAAGTGCATTTCTTAGAACTTGGTTTGACCAACCTTAACTAAATGCCAAAATAACTCGAAATCTCGCAAAAATATGTGTGCACGCTTATCTCTTAAATGGGTATCTATATCTATGTTAAAAATTGATTTCTAAGAAATTGGAAAAAAAGTGCAACCTTATAGGCCTTGGTTTGACCAAGTTTGACTAAGGTCCAAAATTACTCGAAATCCCATGAAAGTTTGTATGTAAGGTTATCTCTCAAATGGTACCGAAATTATCTTTCGAAATTCAATTACGAGAAAGTCGAAAAAATAGCATCTCTTCGACCTTTTCTTGACCATCCTTCAACAACGACCAAAATAGCTTCAAACATCATGAATGTTGGCATGCACTCTTATCTAACGAAATGCGCAGATAAATCTACGATCAAATTTTAATTCTGAGAAATTGGTCAAAAGTGAAACTTCATTTTGAGGTTTTTCAAAGGTTGGGCTCAAACAAACTGAAATATTTTGGAACATCGTGAAATTTTGCATGCACACTTGTCTATCAAATGGGCATCCAAATCTACGATCAAATTTCAATTCTAAGAAACTGCTCAAAACTGAAACTTCATCGTGCGGTTTCACTAGGGTTGGGCTTAAAGCGGGTCAAAATAGCTCAGAACGTTGTGAAAGTGGGCATCAATGCTTATTTATCCAATGGGTATCCAAATCTATGATCAAGTTTCAAATATGAGAAGTTGTTCAAAATTGAAACTCGATCATGCGGTTTTGTTATGGTTTGGCTTAAAGCAGGCGAAAATAGCTTTGAACATGGTGAAAGTTGGTGTACACTCTTATCTTCTAATTGCAAATCTAAATCAATGATCGAATTTTAATTCTAAGAAATTGGTCAAAAGTGAGACTCCATCGTGGGGTTTGACCATACTTGAATAATGGCCAAAATAGCTCCCATCTCATTAAAATAGGTGTCCATGCCTATCTTTGAAATGGGTATCTAAATCTACTTTAAAATTTGAATTTTGAGAAATTTGAAAAAATGCAACGTTTTAGGTATTGGTTTGACGAAGTTTGATCGAGGTATGAAATGGCTCGCAATCCCTAAAAAATCTACATGTAGGCTTATCTCTCAGACGGGTACCTAAATACAGTTTCAAATTTCAATTTCAAGAAAGTAAAAAAAAAGTGCATTTCTTAGAACATGGTTTGACCAACCTTAACTAAGGGCCAAAATAAATCAAAATATCCCAAAAATGTGTGCATGCAAAAATAATTAAATAGGTATCTATATCTAATTTAAAAATTGATTTCTAAGAAATTGGAAAAAAGTGCAACCTTATTGACCAGGTTTGACAAAGGTCAAAAACAGCTCGAAATCCCCTCAAAGTTTGTATGTATCTCAAATGGTACCAAAATTATCTTTCTAAATTCAATTACAAAAGTCATAAAAATAGCATCTCTTATACCTTTGCTTGACCATCCTTGAACAATGACCAAAATAGCTTCGAACATCGTAAAAGTTGGCATGCACTCTTATCTACCAAAATGCGCAGATAAATCTATGATCAAATTTTAATTCCGAGAACTTGGTCAAAAGTGAAACTTTGTTTTGAGGTTTTTGTAAGGTTGGGCTTAAAGGGGGTGAAAATATTTTGGAACGTCCCAAAATTTCATGTTCATACTTGTTTATCAAATGGGCATCCAAATCTATGATCCAATTTCAATTCTAAGAAACTACTCAAAATTGAAACTCCGCGATGCGGTTTCACTAGGGTTGGGCTTAAAGGGGGGTCAAAATAGATCAAGTTTCAATTCTGAGAAGTTAGTCAAAAGTGAAACTCAATCGTGCATTTTTGTTAGGGTTTGGATTAAAGGAGCCGAAAATAGCCCTAAAGATCGTGAAAGTTGGCATGCACTATTATCTTCCAAATGCGCATCTAAATCTATGATCAAATTTTAATTTCGAGAAATTGGTCAAAAGTGAGACTCCATCGTGCAGTTTTTCCAAGGTTGGGGTTAAAGGGGATGAAAATAGATCAGAACATCACAAAAGGTTGAGTACACACTTCTATATCCAATAGGCTTCCAAATCTATCATGAAATTTAAATTTCGAGAAATTAGTCAGAAGTGAAACTCCATCGTGCATTTTCGCTAGAGTTGGGATTAAATGCGGTCCAAATATCTCAAAACAATATAAACGTTGGCATGGACGCTTGTATATCAAATGGGCATCCAAATCTTTGATCAAATTTTAATTCCCAGAATTTGGTCAAAAGTGAAACTCTGTTGTTTGGTTTTCCAAGGGTTGGGATTAAAGGGGCTCAAAATAGATTGGAACATTGTCAAAGTAGGTGTGTGTGCTTGTTTATCCAATGGGCATCCAAATCTATGATCAAGTTTCAATTCTGAGAAGTTGGTCTAAAGTAAGACTCCATCGTGCGGTTTTGTTAGCGTTTGGCTTAAAGGAGTCGAAAATAGCTCCAAACATCGTGAAAGTTGGCATGCACTCTTATCTACCAAATGCGTAGATAAATCTACGATCAATTTTAATTCTGAGAAATTGGTCAAAAGTGAAACTCCATTGGGTGATTTTGCAAAGCTTGGGCCTAAAGGGGATGAAAATATTTCAGAACGTCGCAAAAATATGTGTGCACCCTTATCTCTTAATTGGGTATCTAAATCTACTTTCACATTTTATTTCTAAGAACTTGGAAAAAAGTGCAACCTTTTAGGGCTTTGTTTGACCAAGTTTGACTAAGTTCCAAAATAGCTTGAAATCTCTTGAAAGTTTGTATGCACGGTTATCTCTCAAATGGGTACCTAAAGTCTCTTTCAAATTTCAATTACGAGAAAGTCAAAAAAGTAGCATCTCTTAGACCTTTGCTTAACAAGATTTGAATAACAAGAAAAATAACTCTGAACATCATGAAAGGTTGCATGCACTCTAATCTACCAAATGCGCAGATAAATCTACGATCAAATTTTAATTCTAAGAAATTGGTCAAAAGTGAAACTTCGTTCTACGGTTTACTAAGGTTGGGATTAAAGGGGGTGAAAATATTTTGGAACGTCGTGAAAGTTTGCATGCACACTTGTCTATCAAATGGGCATCCAAATCTATGATCAAATTTCAATTCTAAGAAACTACTAAAAGTGAAACTTTGTCATGTGGTTTCACTACAGTTGGGCTTAAAGGGGGTCAAAATAGCTTATTCTGAGAAGTTGGTCAAAATAGCTTATCCAATGGAAATCTATGATCAAGTTTCAATTATGAGAAGTTGGTCAAAAGTGAAACTCCATCGTGCAGTTTTGTTAGAGTTTGGCTTAAAGCAACCGAAAATAGC
This sequence comes from Pseudotsuga menziesii, assembly GCA_001517045.1. Lineage (NCBI taxonomy): Eukaryota > Viridiplantae > Streptophyta > Pinopsida > Pinales > Pinaceae > Pseudotsuga > Pseudotsuga menziesii. Next base: position 1,021,625 of record LPNX011001810.1, on the reverse strand, counting down.
TCTGAACATCGTGAAATTTGGTGTACACTCTTTCTTATCTTCCAAATGTGCATCTAAATCAATGATCGAATTTTGATTCGGACAAATTGGTCAAAAGTGAGACTCTATCATGTGGTTTCACCAAGGTTGGGGTTAAAGAGTGTGAAAATAGCTCAGAACACCGTGGAAGTTTGAGTGCACGCTTATCTATCTGATGGGCATCCAAATTTATGATTAGATTTCAATTCAGATAATCAGAAGTGAAACTCTATCATGCATTTTCACTAGAGTTGGTCTTAAAGAGGGTCCAAATAGCTTGGAACACATCAAAATTTGGCAAGCACACTTGTATATCAAACAGGCATCCAAATATATGATCAAATTTCAATTACAAGAATTTGGTCAAACGTCAAATTCCATCATGCAGTTTTGCTAAGGTTTGTCTTAAAAGAGGAGAAAATAGCTCTGAACATCATGATATTTGGCATGCACTCTTATCTACCAAATGGGCATCTAAATCTACAATCAAAATTTAATTCTGAGAAATTGGTCAAAAGTGAAACTTCGTCGTGCACTCTCACTAAGGTTGCAGTTAAAGGGAGTGAAAATAGCTCAAAACGCCGTGAAAGTTGGCATGCACATTTATTTATTGATATGGGTGCCTAAATTCACTTTCAAAATTCAATTTTGAAAAAGTCGACAAAAGTGCATCTTTTCAACCTTGGAAATTTGACCAGCTTTCAATGATGGCCGAAATAGCTCCAAATCTCATAAACAAAGGTGTCCATGCCAATATTTTAAATGGGTATCTAAATCTACTTTAAAATTTGAATTTTGAGAAATTGGAAAAATACAACATTTTAGGCCTTGGTTGGACGAAGTTTGATCGAGGTCAGAAATGGCTCGCAATCCCCAAAAAATCTACATGTAGACTTATCTTTCAAATGGGTACGTAAATACAGTTTCAAATTTCAATTTCGGGAAAGTCAAGAAAAGTACTTTTCTTAGAACTTGGTTTGATCAACCTTAAGCAAGGCCCGTAATAACTCGAAATCTCACAAAAATATGTGTGCACACTAATCTTTTAAATGGGTATCTAAATCTACTTTTACATTTGATTTCTAAGAATTGGAAAAAAATGACAACCTTTTAGGCCTTGGTTTGACCAAGTTTGACTAAGGTCCAAAATAGCTCAAAATATCTAGAAGGTTTGTATGCATGGTTATCTCTCAAATGGGTACCTAAACTGTCTTTCCAATTTCAATTGCAAGAAAGTCGAAAAAATATCATCTCTTAGGCCTTTGGTTGACCAACATTGAATAGTGACCAAAATAGCTCCGAACATCATGAAAGTTGGCGTGCACTCTTATATAACAAATGCACAGATAAATCTACGATCAAATTTTAGTTCTGAGATATTGGTCAAACGTGAAACTCTGTTGTGTGGTTTTGCTAAGGTTACGCTTACAGGGGGTGACAATATTTAGGAATGACTCAAACGTTCATAAGCATGTTTGTCTATCAAATGGGCATCCAAATCTATTATCGAATTTCAATTCTAAGAAACTGCTCAAAAGTGAATCTTTGTTGTACGATTTCGCTAGGGTTGGGATTAAAGAGGTCAAAATAGCTCAAAATGTTGTGAAAGTTAGCATGAATGCTTGTTGATCCAATGGGCATCCAAATCTATTATCAAGTTTCAATTTCGAGAAGTTCTTCAAAAATGAAACTCCATTGTGCGGTTTTGTTAGGGTTTGGCTTAAAGGAGTCGAAAATAGCTCTGAAGTGTACGTTTGTCTATCAAATGGGAAACCATATCTATGATCAAAGTGAAGTGTACGCTTTTCTATCAAATGGGAAACCATATCTATGTTCAAAGTGAAGTGTACGCTTGTCTATCTAATGGCCAACCATATCTATGATCAAATTTCAATTCTGAGACATTGGTCAGAAGTGAAACTTCGTCGTGCATTGTCACTAGAATTGGGATTAAAGGGAGTCCAAGTAGCTCGAAACATTGCAAAAGTTGGCATGCACGCTTGTATATCAAACAGGCATCGAAATCTATGATCACAAAATTTGGCATATGGTTTCTCTAAGGTTTTTCTTAAAGGAGGGGAAAATAACTCTTAACATCATGAAATTTGGCATGCACTATTATCTACCAAGTGGGCATCTAAATCTACATCAAATTTTAATTCTGAGAAATTGGCCAAAAGTGAAACTTTGTCATGTGCTTTCTCTAAGGTTGCACTTAAAGGGAGTTAAAATAGATCAGAACGCCGCAAACGTTGGCGTGCACACTTGTTTATTGAAATGGGTACCTAAATCAACTTTCAAATTTCAATTCTGAAAAAGTTGATAAAAATGCATCTTTTCAACCTTGGTTTGACCATTTTTTAATATGGGCCATAATAGCTCCAAATCTCATAAAAATAGGTGTCCATGCCTATCTTTTAAATGGGTATCTAATCTACTTTAAAATTTGAATATTGAGGAGATGGAAAAAATGTAACATTTTAGGCCTTGGTTTGATGAAGTTTGACCGAGGTCCAAAATGGCTCGCAATCCCCAAAAAATATACACGTAGGCTCATCTCTCAAATGGGAACCTAAACACGGTTTTAAATTTAAATTTCAAGAAAGTAAAAAACACTGCATTTCTTAGAACTTGGTTTGACCAACCTTAACTAAGGGCCGAAATAACTCAAAATATCACAAAAATATGTGTGCATGCTTATATCTTAAATGGGTATCTAAATCTACTTTTACATTTGATTTCTAAGAAATTGGAAAAAACTGCTAACTTTTATGCCTTTTTTTGACAAAGTTTGACTAAGGTCCAAAATAGCTCGAAATCCCTTGAAAGTTTGTATGCATAGTTATCTCTCACTTACGAGAAAGTTGAAAATATAACATCTCTTAGACATTTGCATGACCAACCTTGAATAATGACCAAAATAGCTCTGAACATCGTGAAAGTTGGCATGCACTCTTATATCACAAATGCACAAATAAATCTACGATCAAATTTCAAAACTGAAACTTTGTTATATGGTCTCTCTAGGGTTGGTATTAGAGGAGGTCAAAATAGCTCATAACGTTGTGAAATTTAGCGTGAATTCTTGTTTATCTAATGGGATTCCACATCTATTATCAAGTTTCAATTCTGAGAAGTTGGTCAAAAGTGAAATTCCATTGTGTGATTTTGTTAGTGTTTGGCTTAAAGGAGCCGAAAATAGCTTTGAACATCATGAAAGTTGGCGAGCACTCCTATCTTCCAAATTTGCATCTAAATATAGGATCAAATTTTAATTCTAGGAAATTGGTCAAAAGTGAGACTCTGTCGTTTGGTTTCGCCAAGGTTATGGTTAAAGTGGGTGATGATAACTTGGAACGTCGTGAAAGTTGAAGTGTATGATTATCTATCAAATGGGCATTCAACTCTATGATCAAATTTCAAATCCAAGAAATTGGTCAGAAGTGAAACTCCGTCGTTCATTTTCACTAGACTTGGGCTTAAAGGGGGTCCAAATAGCTCGAAACATTGCAAAACTTGGCATGCACACTTGTATATCAAATGAGCATCCAAATCTATGATCAAATTTCAATTCCAAGAATTTGGTCAAAAGGGAAACTCCATATCATACGGTTTTACTAAGGTTTGGGTTAAAGGAGTGGAAAATAGCTCTCAACATCACAAAATTTGGCATGGATTCTTATCTACCAAATGAGCATCTAAATCTACGATCAAATTTTAATTCCAAGAATTGTTCAAAAGTTAAACTTAGTCATGCAATTTCGCTCAGGTTGCTTTTAAAGAGTGTGAAAATAGCTTGAAACGTCATGCAAGTTGGCATGCACAATTGTTTATTGAAATGGGTACCTAAATCCACTTTCAAATTTCAATTCTAAAAAAGTTGACAAAAGTGCATCTTTCCAGCCTTGCTTTGTCCATACTTGAATGACGGCAAAAATATCTCCAAATCTCATTAAAATAGGTGTCTATTACTATCTTTGAAATGGATATCTAAATCTAAATCTCAATAAAATAGGTGTCGAAAATAGCTCAAAATCTCCTGAAAGTTTGTATCCATGGTTATCTTTGAAATGGGAACCTAAATTCTCTTTCAAATTTCAATTACGAGAAAGTTAAAAAAGTAGCATCTCTTGGACCTTTGCTTGACCAACTTTAAATAACGACCAAAATAACTCCAAACATCATGAAAGGTTGTGTGCACTCTTATCTACCAAATGCACAGGTAAATCTACGATCAAATTTTAATTCTGAGAAATTGGTCAAAAGTGAAACTTTGTTGTGTGGTTTGCTAAGGTTGGGATTAAAGGGGGTGAAAATATTTCGGAACGCCATGAAATTTTACATGCACACTTGTCTATCAATTGGGAATCCAAATCTCTGATCAAATTTCAATTCTAAGAAACTGCTCAAAAGTGAAACTCTGTCGTGCGGTTTTGCTAGGGTTGGGCTTAAAGGGGGTCAAAATAGCTCAAAACATTGTGAAAGTTGCCGTGCATGCTTATTTATCCAGTGTGTATCCAAATATATGATCAAGTTTCAACTCTAAGAAGTTGGTCAAAAGTGAAACTCCATTGTGCAGTTTTGTTAGGGTTTGGATTAAAGCGGCCGAAAATAGCTCTAAACATTGTGAAAGTTGGTGTACACTCTTATCTTCCAAATGCGCATCTAAATCAATCATCGAATTTTAATTCAGAGAAATTGGTGAAAACTAAGACTCCATTGTGTGGTTTCACCAAGGTTGGGGTTAAAGAGGGTCAAAATAGCTTGAAACATCGTGAAAGTTTGAGTGCACGCTTGTCTATCAAATGGGCATCCAAATCTATGATTAGATTTCAATTCCAATAAATTGGTCAAAAGTGAAACTCTGTCATGTATTTTCACTATATTTGGTCTTAAAGAGGGTCCAAATAGCTCAGAACATTGAAAAAGTTGACGTGCACGCTTGTATATCAAACGGGCATCCAAATCTATGATCAAATTTCAATTACAAGAATTTGGTCAAAAGTGAAACTCCATCATGCAGTTTTGTTAAGGTTTGTCTTAAACGAGGGGAAAATAGCTCTAAACATCACAATATTTGGCATGCACTCTTATCTACCAAATGGTTATCTAAATCTACAATCAAATTTTAATTCCAAGAAATTGGTCAAAAGTGAAACTTCGTCGTGTGCTCTCACTAAGGTTGCACTTAAAGGAAGTGAAAATAGCTCAGAACATCATAAAAGTTGTTGTGCACGTTTTTTTATTGAAATGGGTATAAAAATTCACTTTCAAATTTCAATTCTGAAAAAGTTGACAAAATTGCATCTTTTCCACCTTAGTTTGACCATCTTTGAACGATGGCCGAAATAGCTCCCAATCTAATAAAAATAAGTGTCCATGCCAATATTTGAAATGGGTATCTAGTTGAAGTGTACGCTTGTCTATCAAATTTTAATTTCGAGAAATTGGTCAAAAGTGAGACTCTATCGTGCAATTTCACCAACGTTGGGGTTAAAGGGGGTGAAAATAGCTCACAACAGTGCAAAAGTTGGAGTGCATGCTTCTATATCTAATAGACCTCAAAATCTATGATCAAATTTCAATTTCGAGAAATTAGTCATAAGTGAAACTACATCGTGCATTTTTGCTAGAGTTTTAAAGGGGGTCCAAATAGCTCGGAATAATACAAAAGTTGGCGTGCAAGCTTGTATATCAAACGGGCACCCAAATCTATGATCAAATTTATATTCCAGGAATTTGGTCAAAAGTGAAGCTCTGTCATGTGGTTTTTATAGGGTTGTGATTAAAGGGGGTCAAAATAGATTGGAGTGTTGTGAAAGTTGGTGTGTGAGCTTGTTTATCCAATGGGCATCCAAATCTATGATCAAGTTTCAATTCTAAGAAGTTGGTCAAAAGTGAAACTCCATCGTGCGGTTTTGTTAGGGTTTGGCTTAAAGGAGCCAAAAATAACTCCAAACAGCATGAAAGTTGCTGTGCACTCTTATCTACCAAATGTGTAGATAACTCTACGATCAAATTGAAACTTCGTTGTGCTGTTTCACAAAGGGGGTGAAAACATTTCGAAACGTCGCAAAAATATGTGTGCACACTTATCTCTTAATTGGGTATCTAAATCTACTTTTACATTTGATTTCTAAAAAATTGGAAAAAAGTGCAACCTTTTAGGGCTTTGTTTGACCAAGTTTGACTAAGTTCCAAAATAGCTCGAAATCGCTTGAAAATTTGTATGCACGGATATCTCTGAAATGGGTACCTAAATTCTCTTTCAAATTTCAATTACGAGAAAGTAAAAAAGGTAGCATCTCTTAGACCTTTGCTTGACCAAATTTGAATAATGATCAAAATATCTCCGAATATCGTGAAAGGTTGCGTGCACTCTTATCTACCAAATGTGCAGATTAATCTACGATCAAATTTTAATTCCAAGAAATTGGTTAAAAGTGAAATTCTGTTGTGCCGCTTTCTAAGATTGGGCTTAATTAAAGGGGTTGAAAATATTTTGGAACGTCATGAAAGTTTGCATGCACACTCTTCTATCAAATGGGAATCCAAATCTATGATCAAATTTCAATTCTAAGAAAGTGCTTAAAAGTGAAACTTTGTCGTGCGGTTTCGCTAGGGTTGGGCTTAAAGGGGGTCAAAATAACTCGGAATGTTGTGAACGTTGGGGTGTATGCTTATTTATCCAATGGGTATCCAAATATATGATCAAGTTTCAATTCTGAGAAGTTGGTCAAAAGTGAAACTCCATCGTGCGTTTTTGTTAGGGTTTGGCTTAAAGAAGCTGAAAATAGCTCTGAACATCGTGAAATATTGAGTGCACACTTGTCTATCAAATGGGCATCCAAATGTATGATCAGATTTCCATTCCAATAAATTGGTCAAAAGTGAAACTCTGTCGTTCATTTTTGCTAGAGTTGTTCTTAAAGAGGGTCCAAATAGCTTGGAACATTGAAAAAGTTGGCGTGCAAGCTTGTATATCAAACAGGCATCCAAAGCTATGATCAAATTTCAATTAAAAGAATTTGGTCAATGCGCAACTCCATCATGCAGTTTTGCTAAGGTTTGTCTTGAAGGAGGGGAAAATAGCTCTAAATATCACCAAAATTTGGCATGCACTCTTATATACCAAATGGTCCTGTAAATCTATGATCAAATTTTAATTTCGAGAAATTGGTCAAAAGTGAAACTTCGTCATGCGCTCTCACTAAGGTTGCACTTAAAGGGAGTGAAAATAGCACAGAATGTGGCAAAAATTGGCGTGCATGTTTGTTTATTGAAATGGGTACCTAAATTCACTTTCAAATTTCAATTGTGAAAAAGTCGACAAAAGTGCATTTTTTCAACCTTGGTTTGACCATCTTTGAATGATGGCCAAAATAGCTCCAAATCTCATAAAAATAGGTGTCTATGTAAATATTTTAAATGGGTATCTAAATCTACTTTAAAATTTGAATTTTGATAAATTGGAAAAATGCAACGTTTTATGCCTTGGTTGGATGAAGTTTGACCGAGGTACAAAATGGCTCGCAATCCCTAAAAAATCTACATGTAGGCATATCTTTCAAATGGGTATGTAAATACAGTTTCAAATTTCCATTTCGATAAAGTTAAGAAAAGTGCTTTTCTTAGAACTTGGCTTGACTAACCTTAACCAAGGGTCGAAATAACTCAAAATCTCACAAAAATATGTGTGCACGCTTATCTTTTAAATGGGTATCTAAATCTACTTTTATGTTTGATTTATAAGAAATTGGAAAAAAATGCAACCTTTTAGGACTTGATTTGACCAAGTTTGACTAAGGTCCAAAATAGCTCGAAATCTCCTGAAAATTTGCATGCATGGTTATCTCTCAAATGGGTACCTAAATTCTCTTTAAAATTTCAATTCCGAGAAAGTCAAAAAAATATCATCTCTTAGGCCTTTGCTTGAACAAACTTGAATAGCAACCAAAATAGCTTTAAACATCGTGAAAGTTTGCTTGCAATCTTATATAACAAATGCACCGATAAATCTATGATCAAATTTTAGTTCTAATAAATTGGTCAAAAGTGAAACTCTATTGTGTGGTTTTTCTAAGGTTAGGATTACAGGGGGTGACAATATTTAGGAATGACTCGAATGTTCACATGCACACTTGTCTATCAAATGGGCATCCAAATCTATGATCAAGATTCAACTTTCAATTCTAAGAAATTGTTTAAAGTGAAACTTCTTTGTACAATTTTACTAGGGTTGGGATTAAAGGAGGTAAGAATAGCTCGGAACATCGTGAAAGTTGGCGTGCACTCGTATCTTCCAAATTTGCATCTAAATCTATGATCAAATTTTAATTCCGAGATATTAGTCAAAAGTGAGACTCCGTTGTGTGGTTTTTGCAAGGTTGGGGTTAAAGTAGGTGAAGATAGCTCGGAACATCATGAAAGTTGAGGTGCATGCTTGTCTATCAAATGGGAAACCAAAACTTTGATCAAATTTCAATTCTGAGACATTGGTGAGAAGTGAAACTTCGTTGTGCATTTTCACTAGACTTGGGATTAAAGGGGGTCCAAGTAGCTCGAAACATTGCAAAAGTTGGTGTGCACGCTTGTATATCAAATGGGCATCCAAATCTATGATCAAATTTTAATTGGTGAAATTGTTCAAAAGGAAAACCCCATCAGACGGTTTCGCTAAGGTTTGTTTTAAAGGAGGGGAAAATAGGTCTAAACATCACAAAATTTGGCATGCACTATTATCTACCAAGTGGGTATCAAAATCTACGATCAAATTTTAATTTCGAAAAATTGGCCAAAAGTGAAACTTTGTCGTGTGCTTTCGCTAAGGTTGCACTTAAAGGGAGTGAAAATAGCTCAGAACGTCACGAAAGTTGTTGTGCACACTTGTTTATTGAAATGGGTATCTAAATCCATTTTCAAATGTTAATTCTAAAAAAGTCGACAAAATTGCATCTTTTCAATCTTGGTTTGACCATCCTGTAATGAGGGCCATAATAACTCCAAATCTCATAAAAATATGTGTCCATGCCTATCTTTTAAATGGGTATCTAATCTACTTTAAAATTTGAATTTTAAGAAGATGGAGAAAATGTAACGTTTTAGGCCTTGGTTTGACGAAGTTTGACTGAAGTCCAAAAATGGCTCGTAATCCCCAAAAAATCTACACATAGGCTTATCTCTCAAATGGGAACCTAATCATAGTTTCAAATTTCAATTTCAAGAAAGTAAAAAAAAAGTGCATTTCTTAGAACTTGGTTTGACCAACCTTAACTAAGGGCCAAAATAACTCGAAATATCACAAAAATATGTGTGCACACTTATATCTTGAATGGGTATCTAAATCTACTTTTACATTTGATTTCTAAGACTAAGGTCCAAAATAGCTCGAAATCCCCTGAACGTTTGTATGCATGGTTATCTCCTAATTATGAGAAAGTCAAAAAAATAACATCTCTTAGACATTTGCTTGACCAAGCTTGAATAATGACCAAAACAACTTTGAACATCGTGAAAGTTGGCATGCACTCTTATATAGAAAATGCACACATCATGAAAGTTGGTTGAAAAAACTCAAATATCGCAAAAATATGTGTGCACGCTTATCTCTTAAATGGGTATCTATATCTAATTTAAAAATTCATTTCTAAGAAATTGGAAAAAAGTGCAACCTTATAGACCTTGGTTTGACCAATTTGACTAAGGCCCAAAATATCTCGAAATCCCCTGAATGTTTGTATGTATGGTTATCTCTCAAATGGAATCGAAATTCTGTTTCCAAATTCAATTACGAGAAAGTCAGAAAAATAGCATCTCTTAGACCTTTGCATGACCATCCTTGAACAATGACCAAAATAGCTTCGAGCATCGTGAAAGTTGGCATGCATTCTTATCTACCAAAATGCGCAGATAAATCTATGATCAAAATTTAATTCTGAGAAATTGGTCAAAAGTGAAACTTCGTTGTGAGGTTTTGGTAAGGTTGGGCTAAAGGGGGTGAAAATATTTTGGAATATCCCAAAATTTTGTGTGCATACTTGTCTATAAAATGGGAATCCAAATCTATGATCAAATTTCAATTCTAATAAACTACTCAAAAGTGAAACTCCGCCATGTAGTTTCACTAGGGTTGGGCTTAAACGGGGTCAAAATAGCTCAAGTTTCAATTCTGAGAAGTTTCAATTTTGAGAAGTTGGTCAAAATTGAAACTCCATTGTGCGATTTTGTTAGGGTTTGCCTTAAAGGAGATGAAAATAGCCCTAAACATCGTGAAAGTTGGAATGTAGTATTATCTTCCAAATGCACATCTAAATCTATGATCAAATTTTAATTTCGAGAAATTTTTCCAAAGTGAGACTCTGTCATGTAGTTTTGCCAAGGTTGGGGTTAAAGGGGGTGAAAATGGTTCAGAACATCTGGAAATTTGGAGTGCATGCTTCTATATCAAATAGGCCTCCAAATCTATGATCAAATTTGAATTTCGAGAAATTAGTCAGAAGTGAAACTCCATCGTGCATTTTCGCTAGAGTTGGGCTTAAAGGGGGTCCAAATAGCTTGAAACAATACAAAATTTCACGTGCACATTTGTATATCAAACGGGCATCCAAATCTATGATCAAATTTCAATTTCAAGAATTTGGTCAAAAGTGAAACTCTGCCGTGCAGTTTTACTAGGGTTGGGATTAACGGGGGTCAAAATAGATCGAAACATTGTGTTAGTTGGTGTGTGTGTGCTTGTTTATCCAATGGGCATCCAAATCTATGATTAAGTTTCAATTCTAAGAAGTTGGTCAAAATTAAAACTTGATCGTGCAATTTTGTTAAGGTTTGGCTTAAAGGAGCTGAAAATATCTCTAAACATTATGAAAGTTGGCGTGCACTCTTATTACCAAATGTGTAGATAAATCTACAATCAAATTTTAATTCTGAGAAATTGGTCAAAAGTGAAACTCGATTGTGCGGTTTTGCAAAGCTTGGGCCTAAAGGGGGTGAAAATATTTTGGAACGTCGCAAAAATATGTGTGCATGCTTATCTCTTAATTTTGTGTCTAAATCTACTTTTACATTTGATTTCTAAGAAATTGGAAAAAAGTGCAACGTTTCAGGGCTTTGTTTGACTAAGTTTTAAAATAGCTCGAAATCCCCTGAAAGTTTGTATGCAAGATTATCTCTAAAATGGGTAACTAAATTCTCTTTCAAATTTCAATGACAAGAAAGTTGAAAAAGTAGTATCTCTTAGACCTTTGCTTGACCAACTTTGAATAACGAGCAAAATAACTCCAAACATCATGAAAGGTTGCGTGCACTCTAATCTACCAAATGCACAGATAAATCTACGATCAAATTTTAATTCTGAGATATTGGTCAAAAGTGAAACTTCGTTGTGTGGTTTTCTAAGCTTAGGCTAAAAGGGGGTGAAAATATTTCAGAACGTCATGAAATGTCTCACACTTGTCTATAAAATGGGATTCCAAATCTATGATCAAATTTCAATTCTAAGAAACTGCTCAAAAGTGAAACTCCGTCGTGCGGTTTCTCTAGGGTTGGGCTTAAAGGGGGTCAAAAACAACTTAGAACGTTGTGAAAATTGGTGTGCATGCTTATTTATCCAATGGGTATCCAAATCTATGATCAAGTTTCAATTCTAAGAAGTTGGTCAAAAGTGAAACTCCATCGTGCAGTTTTGTTATGGTTTGGCTTAAAGCAGCCAAAAATAGCTCTGAACATCGTGAAAGTTAGTGTACACTCTTGTCTTCCAAATGGGCATCTAAATAAATCATCGAATTTTAGTTCCGAGAAATTGGTCAAAAGTGAGAATCTATCATGTGGTTTTGCCAAGGTTGGGATTAAAGAGGGTGAAATTTGCTCAGAATGTCGTGAAATTTTGAGTGCACGCTTGTCTATCAAATGGGCATCCAAATCTATGATCAGACTTCAATTCCAATCAATTCGTCAGAAGTGTAACTCTGTCGTTGATTTTCACTAGAGTTGATCTTAAAGAGGGTCCAAATAGCTTGAAACATTTCAAAGTTGGCGTGCACTCTTGTATATGAAACGGTCATCCAAATCTATGATCAAATTTCAATTACAAGAATTTGGTGAAAATTGAAACTTCATCATGCAGTTTTGCTAAGGTTTGTCTTAAAGGAGGGGAAATATCTATGAACATCATGATATGTGGAATGCACTCTTATCTACCAAATGGTCATCTAAATCTACAATCAAATTTTATTTATGAGAAATTGGTCACAAGTCAAACTTCATCGTGCGCTCTCACTGAGGTTTACCTTAAAGGGAGTGAAAATAGCTCAGAACGTTGCGAAAGTTGGCATGCACGTTTGTTTATTGAAATGGGTACCTAAATTCACTTTCGAATTTCAATTCTGAAAAAGTCGACAAAAGTGCATATTTTCAACCTTGGTTTGACCATCTTGGAATGATGGCCGAAATAGCTCCAAATCTCATAAAAATAGGTGTCCATGCGAATAATTTAAATGGGTATCTAAGTTGAAGTGTACGCTTGTCTATCAAATTTTAATTTTGAGAAATTGGTCAAAAGTGAGTCTCTGTTGTACGATTTCGCCTAGGTTGGGGTTAAAGCGGGTGAAAATAGCTCAGAACATTGCAAAAGTTGGAGTGCATGCTTCTATATCTAATAGAACTCCAAATCTATGATCACATTTCAATTTCAAAAAATTAGTTAGAAGTTAAACTCCATCATCCACTTTCACTAGAGTTGGGCTTAAAAGGGGTCCAAATAGCTCGGAACAATACAAAAGTTGGCGTACAAGCTTGTATATCAAATGGGAATCCAAATCAATGATCAAATTTCAATTCTGAGAATTTGGTCAAAAGTGAAGCTCTGTCGTGCGGGTTTGCTAGGGTTGGGATTAAAAGGGGGTCAAAATAGATCAAAACATTGTGAAAGTTGGTGTGAGAGCTTGTTTATGCAATGGGAATCCAAAATCTATGATCAAGTTTCAATTCTAAGAAGTTGGTCAAAAGTGAAACTCCATCGTGCAGTTTTGTTAAGGTTTGGCTTAAAGGAGCTGAAATTAGCTTCGAACATCGTGAAAGTTTGCATGCACTTTTATCTACCAAATGTGTAGATAAATCTACGATCAAATTTTAATTTTGAGAAATTGGTCAAAAGTGAAACTTCGTTGTGCAGTTTCATAAAGCTTCGGCCTAAAAGGGGTGAAAATATTTTGGAACGTCACAAAAATATGTTTGCATGCATATCTATTAATTAGGTATCTAAATCTACTTTTACATTTGATTTCTAAAAAATTGAAAAAAACTGTAACCCTTTAGGGCTTTGTTTGACCAAATTTGACTAAGTTCCAAAATAGCTCAAAATCCCCTGAATTTTTTATGCACGATTATCTCTGAAATGGGTACCTAAATTCTCTTTCAAATTTCAATTACGAGACCTTTGCTTGACCAAATTTGAATAATGAGCAAAATAACTCCGAACATCATGAAAGTTTTCGTGCACTCTTATCTACCAAATGCATAGATAATCTATGATCGAATTTTAATTCTGAGAAATTGGTCAAAAGTGAAACTTTGTTGTGCTTTTTGCTAAGGTTGGGCTTAAAGGGGTTGAAAATATTTTGGAACATCGTGAAAGTTTGCATGCAAACTTGTCTATCAAATGGGCATCTAAATCTATGATCAAATTTCAATTACAACAATTTGGTCAAATGTGAAACTCCATCATGTATTTTTTCTAAGGTTTGTCTTAAAGGAGGGGAAAACAACTCTAAACATCAAGAAATTTTTCATGCACTCTTATCTACCAAATGGTTATCTAAATCTAGAATCAAATTTTAATTCCGAGAAATTGGTCAAAAGTGAAACTTCGTCATGCACTCTCACTAAGGTTGCACTTAAAGGGAGTGAAAATAGCTCAAAACACCACGAAAGTTGGCATGCATGTTTGCTTGTTGAAATGGGTACCAAAATTCACATTCAAATTTCAATTGTAAAAAAGTCAACAAAAGTGCATCTTTTCAACCTTGGTTTGACCATCTTTGAATGATGGAAAAAATAGATCCAAATCTCCTAAAAATAGGCGTCCATGCCAATATTTTAAATGGGTATCTAAATCTACTTTAAAATTTGAATTTTGAGAAATTGGAAAAATGCAACATTTTAGGCCTTGGTTGGACGAAGTTTGATCGAGGTTCAAAATTAATTCGTAATCCCCAAAAAATATACATATAGGCTTATCTTTCAAATGCGTACATAAATACAGTTTCAAATTTCAATTTCTAGAAAGTCAAGAAAAGTGCTTTTCTTAGAACTTGGTTTGACCAACCTTAACCAAAGGCTGAAATAACTTGAAATCTCACAAAAATATGTGTGTACGCTTATCTTTTAAATGGGTATCTAAATTTACTTTTACATTTGATTTCTAATAAATTGGAAAAATCTGCAACATTTTAGGCCTTGGTTTGACCAAGTTTGACTAAGGTAAAAAATAGCTTGAAATCTCCTGAAAGTTTCTATGCATGGTTATCTCTCAAATGGGTACCTAAATTCTCTTTGAAATTTCAATTGTGAGAATGTCAAAAAAATATCATCTCTTAGGCCTTTGCTTGACCAACCTTGAATAGCAATGAAAATAGCTCTAAACATCGTGAAAGTTGAGGTGCACTCTTATATAACAAATGCACAGATAAATCTATGATCAAATTTTAGTTCTAATAAATTGGTCAAAAGTAAAACTCTGTTGTATGGTTTTGGTAAGGTTAGGCTTACAAGGGTTGACAATATTTAGGAACGACTCAAACGTTTACATACATGCTTGTCTATCAAATGGGCATCCAAATCTATGATCAAATTTCAATTCTAAGAAACTGCTCAAAAGTGACACTTCATTGTACGGTTTCACTAGGGTTGGGCTTAAAGGAGGTCAAAATAGCTCGAAACATTACAAAAGTTAACGTGAATGCTTATTTATCCAATGGGCATCCAAACATATTATCAATTTTCAATTCTGAGAAGTTGGTCAAAGTGAAACTCCATCATGCGTTTTTGTTAGTGTTTGGCTTAAAGGTGTCGAATATAGCTCTGAACATTGTGAAAGTTGGCATGCACTCTTATCTTCCAAATTCACATCTAAATCTATGATCAAATTTTAATTCCAAGAAATTAGTCAAAAGTGAGACTCCATCGCGTAGTTTTGCCAACGTTGGGGTTAAAGTGGGTGATGATAGCTCTGAATGTCGCAAAAGTTGAAGTGTACGCTTATCTATCAAATGGGAAACCAAATCTATGATCAAATTTCAATTCCGAGACATTGGTCAGAAGTGAAACTCCGTCGTGCAATTTCAATATACTTGGGCTTAAAGGGGGTCCAAGTAGCTCAGAACATTGCAAAATTCGGCGTGCATGCCTGTATATCAAACATGCATCCAAATCTATGATCAAATTTTAATTCGTGAAATTATTCAAAAGGAAAACTCCATCATACGGTTTTGCTAAGGTTTGTATTAAAGGAGCGGAAACTAGCTCTGAACATCATGAAATTTGGCATTCACTATTATGTACCAAGTGGGAATCTAAATCTATGATTGAATTTTAATTCCGAGAAATTGGCCAAAAGTGAAACTTTGTCGTGTGCTTTTGCTAAGGTTTCACTTAAAGGGAGAGAAAATAGCTCAGAACGTCGTGAAAGTTGATGTGCACACTTGTTTATCGAAATATGTACCTAAATCCACTTTCAAATTTCAATTCTGAAAAAGTTGACAAAAGTGCATATTTTCAACCTTGGTTTGACCATCCTTGAATGTGGGCCATGATACTCCAAATCTCATAAAAATAGGTGTCGATGCCTATCTTTTAAATGGGTATCTACTCTACTTTAAGATTTGAATTTGGAGAACATGGAAAAAATGTAACGTTTTAGGCCTTGGTTTGACGATTTTGACCGAGGTCCAAAATTGCTCGCAATCCCCAAAAAATATACATGTAGGCTTATCTCTCAACTGGGAACCTAAAAACAATTTAAAATTTAAATTTCAAGAAAGTAAAAAAACAGGTGCATTTCTTAGAACTTGGTTTGACCAACCTTAACTAAGGGCCGAAATAACTTGAAATATCACAAAAATATGTGTGCATTCGTATATCTTAAATGGGTACCTAAATCTACTTTTACATTCAATTTCTACGAAATTGGAAAAAAGTGCAAACTTTTATGCCTTGGCTTGACCAAGTTTGGCTAAGGTCCAAAATAGCTCGAAATCCTCTAAAACTTTGTATGCATGGTTATCTCTCAATTACGAGAAATTCGAAAAAATAACATCTCTTAGACATTTTCTTGAACAACCTTGAATAACGACCAAAATAGCTCTGAACATTGTGCAAGTTGGCATGCACTCTTATATAGCAAATGCACAAATAAATCTACGATCAAATTTTAGTTCTGAGAAATTGGTCAAAAGTGAAACTCTGTTGTGTGGTTTTGCTAAGGTTGGGCTTATAGGGGGTGACAATATTTAGGAACGTCTCGAACGTTCATGTGCATTCTTGTCTATCAAATGGGCATACAAATCCATGATCAAATTTCAATTCCAAGAAATTGCTCAAAACCTAAACTTTGTTGTACAGTTTCGCTAGGGTTGGGATTAAAGGAGGTCAAAATACCTTAGAACATTGCGAAAGTTAGTGCGAATGATTGTTTATCCAATGGGCATCCAAATCTATTATCAAGTTTCAATTCTGAGAAGTTGGTCAAAAGTGAAACTCCATCATGTAGTTTTGTTAGGGTTTGGCTTAAAGGAGCCAAAAATAGATCTAAACATCATGAAAGTTGGCGTGCATTCCTATCTTCCAAATTTGCATCTAAATATATGATCAAATTTTAATTTTGAGAAATTGGTCAAAAGAGAGACTCCATCATCTAGTTTCGCCAAGGTTGGGGTTAAAGTGGGTGAAGATAACTTGGAACATCGTGAAACTTGAAGTGTACGCTTGTTTATCAAATGGGCATCAACTCTATGATCAAATTTCAATTCCAAGAACTTGGTCAAAGGGGAAACTTTGTCATGCATTTTTACTAGACTTGGGCTTAAAGGGGGTCCAAATAGCTTAGAACATTGCAAAAGTTGGCGTGCACCTTTGTATATCAAACGAGCATCCCAATGTATGATCAAATTACAATTCCAAGAATTTGGTCAAAAGGGAAACTCCATATCATACGATTTTGTTGAGGTTTAGTTTAAAGGAGGGGAAAATATCTCTAAAAATCATGAAATTTGGCTTGCACTCTTATCTAACAAATGAGCATCTAAATCTACGATCAAATTTTAATTCCAAGAAATTGTTCAAAAGTGAAACTTAGTTGTGCGATTTCGGAACGTCAAAAAAGTTGGTGTGCATGGTTGTTTATTAAAATGGTGTTGGAGCAGTAATACATCCTTAGTACATATTTTTGACCTTATACTAGATTTATTTTCCTTCATGCAATGATATCCTATGGTTTAAGACTTAGGAGAGTTGTTTCAACATTAAACGTGGTTATTTTGGGTTGTTCACACCTACATCAGCACCCTAATTAGTCAACCCAGTAAATGTGTACCTCATTTAATGTCTTAGGGAACCACCTCCTTGATTTGTGGGGCCCTGGTTTGACTAAGTGCACTAGGGGATGAATCTGGCCTGTTTTAGCTCTCCTAGGAGCATTTATTGCCACCTAGAGCACCCCACTCACCTCTAGCTTCTCACCCATGCTTTCCTAGGACCCATTAATGACCCAGGACACTTCACATGAGGTTTCATGACTATTTGAGCTTAGTGGGAGCTCCTTTGGTCCACCTAAGGGGGTTGGGGGTCAATTTTCACCATGACACTTGTACTTTCCCAATTGGTTTCCAGAGCCACTCAAATTTCCTCCAATGTATTATAAATGTGTAACATAATATCTAAATGATATATGATAATAATATGATCAGAAACTAGCACCATTCATATGTTCTATTTCATGCATTTTCTGTCTCTTTGATTGTTTCTCTTGCATATTTTGTCAAACACTTCATGTGTGAAGTCTGTTCTAGCTATTAGATCTGATTAAGAAGTAAATTATTAGATGGTATCAGAGCTATTTGGAGCTGCAAACAAATCTTGTGAGGTTTGAGTTGTTGTTTAGGGCATATTTCCAAAAAAATAAGTGTTTACTTGCAGGTTTAACAAAATTTTTGTCATAGGTTATGCAGGAAGGATGGAGAAAACTCAAGCTCTACTTACTCCATTCAATTATTTTGAGTGGAAGGCTGAGATGGTCATCCAGCTGAGGTCCAACGGCCTCTACCAGGTCACCATGGGAACTGAAACGGAGCCAAATTCTACTGTGGAGAAAGCTAAGTATTTTAATAGGCTTGACGAGGCCTTCGGCATGCTCTGCCTCAGCACTTAAATAGAAATTATCTTTCACATAGAAATTCTTGGCACAACAAATGAAGTTTGGGTCAAGTTTGATTCACTATTCAGGAAGACAAATGAAATGAGAGGCCACCATCTTTAGAATGAGCTAATCTCACTGAGCCCAACTCACTACGAGACCATTGAAGATATTCACCAATTTTAAAGCCCTGGTACTTCAACTAAAACAATGTGGAATAGTGAATAAAGATGATCATCTTATCTTGTCCATCCTTTCTAAGTTGGGGCCAGAGTATTCTGTATATGTTTTGACATTTCACTCTAGCAAACTGACAACCAAAAATTGGAAGACGCCTGCGCTGGAAAATTTCATGGATTCTTTGACTTTGGAGCAAGAAAAGCTCATACAAATGGGTACCGTCATCAAATCCAAGGATCAATCTCTTGCTACTGGTATATCAAATCAATCCCATAGCAAGAAGAAATATTTGAAGCAAAGGGAGAAAAGAAGAAGGAATCAAGTTCAAAAAGCTCTAGTTCTACTGATGGGAGCTCAAAATCCAGGAGGAGAAACAAGAGAAAAAGACCCACATGTGATTATTATATAGGTTCACATCTTGAGAGAGCTTTCTTCAGAAAGAAAATGGACATCATGACCAAGCTCCTTGAGGAGAACCACATTGCTCTTCCAGAATTTGCAAAAAGATGGGAGCACAAGCAAGGAAATGGTAAGGCTGACCATGCATTGGGTGCATGGATAAAACCCAATTCTGATTTATATATTTATGATAAATATATTTCTAATTCACATTCTAATATATCATAACTTTAAACATCCATCCCTTCCTTGAAAAAATTCCTAGTCAGTTCATCAAAGCTTCCTCCCAAAACTAGTCATTTTTCACTAGCTTTTGATGGTCCTTCTGAAAGATCTTCCCAAATACATTCAAATATTTCCATTTATAATTATAAATATGATATACATGCTAATATACATCCTATTACAGTGATTGAATCATTTCCCTAACCATCTCATGACCAAAAGACCCATCAACCCTCAAGTTCAGTAGTTAGAAATTCAGAAAATTGTCTAGTTTCCAATGTTGTCTCTTGTATACATGCTATTATGTCTTGTATGTATTTCATTGGCTGGAAAGCCATATCATTGGCATTCATGGGACTATTTTTCCAAATGTCTAGACTTTCCTTCACCATTCATGGTTCGAATCTCAAGTCTCCAGACCTTCCAGATTCACTCAATTGTAATTGTGATCTAGTTGCTCACTCTTCTCTTCCTATGGATCCATTCGCTCATGGAGACACCATACCTCTGATATTTTATGCTATGTATGACATATATTCTAATATTTCAGAGCCTCATGAGATTTGTTACAGAGTTGTGATGGTTCTTCATCAAATTGGGAAAAATATTCATGGATTTATTCATGATACGGCAACTACACATAATGCAGATTTTGTTGAATCTTTTGATGTTATTTGGGTAAGAGTTTGCAGACATATATTTCCCATGGTTGATTATGATATTAGATAAAAGTATGTTTGCAGCAAAAGAAATTCTTATGATTCCCCTCCATCATCAAGTGATGACCATCAAAGGGCCTCTCCACATGATCTTTGTTTACAACACTTCGATGCATTGATGCATGATCTTGGCATCCACAATATCTTCACCAAGTCCATTTTTTATCTCTGTCATATCCATTTTTGAGGGGAGGTTTTTCCCAGGAGGTTTTCCTCCTTACCTCAGTTACATGGATCAATAAAAATTCTGTTGTAAAATGTGACTTGTGCCTTAGTTACCTAGGCCTTAATAAATATTTTTGATTAAAATGTACTAATTCTAGATTAAGGGGGGCTGTTGGAACAATAATAGATCCTTAGTACATAGTTTTTACCTTAGGCTAGCTTTATTTTCCTTCATGCAATGATATCCTATGGTTTAATACTTAGGAGAGCTGATTCAACATTATAATTGGTTATTTTGGCATGTTCACAACTACAACAGCACCCTAATTAGTAGACCCGTCACATGTGTACCTCAGTTAATGTCTTGGGGTGCCAACTCCTTGATTTGTGGGGACTTAGTTTGACTAAGTGCACTAGGGGATGAATCTGGCTTGTTTTAGCTCTCCCAGGAGCATTTATTGCCACCTAGAGCACCCCACTCACCTCTATCTTCTCACGCACACTTTCCTAGGACCCATTAATGACCTGCCACACTTCACATGATTTTTTTTTACTGTTTGGGCTTAGTTGGAGCTCCTTTGGTCCACCTACAGGGGTTGAGGGTCAATTTTCACCATTACACTTGTACTTTCCCAATTGGCTGCCAGAGCCACTCAAATTTCCCCCAATGTATTATAAATGTGTAACATAACATCTAAATGATATATGATAATAATATGATCAGAAACTAGCACCATCCATAGGTGCTATTTCATTTATTTTCTATCTCTTTGATTGTTTCTCTTGCATATTTTGTCAAATACTTCATGTGTGAAGTCTATTCTAGCTCCTAGATCTGATTAAGAAGTAAATTCTTACAAATGGGTACCTAAATCCACTTTCAAATTTCAATTCTAAAAAAGTAGACAAAAAGTGCATCTTTTCAACCTTGGTTTGACCATACTTTAATGACGACAAAAATAGTTCCAAATCTCATTAAAATACGTGTCCATGCCTATCTTTGAAATGGGTATCTAAACCTACTTTAAAATTTGAATTTTGAGAAATTGGAAAAAATGCAACGTTTTAGGCCTTGGTTTGATGAAGTTTGACCTAGGTCCAAAATGGCTCGCAATCCCCAAAAAATATAGATGTAGGCTAATCTCTAAGATGGGTACCTAAATACACTTTCAAATTTCAATTTCAAGAAAGTAAAAAAAAGGTGCATTTATTAGAACTTGGTTTGACCACCTTAACTAAGGGCCAAAATAACTCGAAATCTCGCAAAAATGTGTACATGCTTATCTCTTAAATGGGTATCTATATCTACTTTAAAAATTGCTTTCTAAGAAATTGGAAAAAAGTGAAACCTTATAGGCCTTGGTTTGACCAAGATTGACTAAGGTACAAAATACCTTGAAATCCGCTGAAAGTTTGTA
This sequence comes from Pseudotsuga menziesii, assembly GCA_001517045.1. Lineage (NCBI taxonomy): Eukaryota > Viridiplantae > Streptophyta > Pinopsida > Pinales > Pinaceae > Pseudotsuga > Pseudotsuga menziesii. Next base: position 1,000,095 of record LPNX011001810.1, on the reverse strand, counting down.
TGTATGGTTATCTCTCAAATGGTACCGAAATTGTCTTTCCAAATTCAATTACGAGAAAGTCAGAAAAATAGCATCTCTTAGACCTTTGCTTGACCATCCTTGAACAACGAACAAAATAGCTTCGAACATCGCGAAAGTTGGATGCACTCTTATCTACCAAAATGCGCAGATAAATCTACGATAAAATTTTAATTCTGAGAAATTGGTCAAAAGTGAAACTTCATTGTGTGGTTTTGCTAAGGTTGGGCTTAAAGGGGATGAAAATATTTTGGAACGTCCCAAAAGTTCGCATGCATACTTGTCTATCAAATGGGAATCCAAATTTATGATCAAATTTCAATTCTAAGAAACTACTCAAAAGTGAAACTCAACCATGCGGTTTCACTAGAGTTGGGGTTAAAGGCGGTCAAAATAGCTCAAGTTTCAATTATGAGAAGTTGGTTAAAAGTGAAACCGCATCATGCGGTTTTGTTAGGGTTTGGCTTAAAGGATCTGAAAATAGCCCTGAACATTGTGAAAGTTGGCATGCAATATTATCTTCCCAATGTGCATCTAAATCTATGATCAAATTTTAATTTCGAGAAATTGGTCAAAAGTGAGGCTCCGTCGTGCGGTTTCACCAAGGTTGGGGTTAAAGGGGGTGAAAATAGCTCAGAACATCGCGAAAGTTGGAGTTCATGCTTCTATATCAAATAGGACTCCAAATATATGATCAAATTTCAATTTCGATAAATTAGTTAGAAGTGAAACTCCATCGTGCATTTTCGCTAGAGTTGGGCGTAAAGGGGGTCAAATAGCTTGAAACAATACAAAAGTTGTTGTGCATGCTTGGATTCAAATGGGCATCCAAATCTATGATCAAATTTCCATTCCGAGAATTTGATCAAAAGTGAAACTCTATCATGCGGTTTTGCTAGGCTTGGAATTAAAGGGGGTCAAAATAGATCAGAACGTTGTGAAAGTTGGTGTGTGTGCTTGTTTATCTAATGCGCATCCAAATCTATGATCAAGTTTCAATTATGAGAAGTTGTTCAAAAGTGAAACTCCATCATGTGGTTATGTTAAGGTTTGGCTTAAAGGATCCAAAATAGCTCTGAACATCGTGAAAGCTGGCGTGCACTCTTATCTACCAAATGCATAGATAAATCTACGATCAAATTTTTATTCTGAGAAATTGGTCAAAAGTGAAACTCTGTTGTGCAGTTTTGCAAAGCTTGGGCCTAAAGAAGCTGAAAATATTTCAGAACGTTGCAAAAATATCTGTGCACGCTTATCTCTTAATTAAGTATCTAAATCTACTTTTACATTTGATTTCTAAGAAATTGGGAAAAAGTGCAACCTTTTAGGGATTTGTTTGACTAAGTTCCAAAATAGCTCGAAATCCCCTGAAAGTTTGTATGCACGCTTATCTCTAAAATGGGTACCTAAATTCTCTTTCATATTTCAATTACGAGAAAGTCGAAAAAGTAGCATCTCTTAGACCTTTGCATGACCAACTTTGAATAACGACCAAAATAACTCCATACATCATGAAAGGTTGCGTGCACTCTTATCTACCAAATGCACAGATAAATATACGATCAAATTTTAATTCTGAGAAATTTGTCAAAAGTGAAACTTTGTTGTGCGGTTTGCTAAGATTGGTCTTAAAGGGGTTGAAAATATTTCAGAACATAGTGAAAGTTCACATGCACACTTGTTTATCAAATGGGCAACTCAATCTATGATCAAATTTCAATTCTAAGAAACTACTCAAAAGTGAAACTCCATCGTACGGATTCGCTACGGTTGGGATTAAAGGCGGTCAGAATAGCTCAGAACGTCGTGAAAGTTGGCGTACACGCTTATTTATCCAATGGGTATCCAAATATATGATCAAGTTTCAATACTGAGAAGTTGGTCAAAAGTGAAACTCCATGGTGCAGTTTTGTTAGGGTTTGGCTTAAAGCAGCCGAAAATAGCTATGAACATCGTGAAATTTAGTGTACTCTCTTGTATTCCAAATGTGCATCTAAATCAATCATCAAATTTTAATTCCGAGAAATTGGTCATAAGTGAGACTCCGTTGTGCATATTTGGCAAGGTTGGGGTTAAAGAGGGTGAAAATAGCACGGAACGTTGTGAAGGTTTGAGTGCACGCTTGTCTATCAAATGGGCATCCAAATCTATGATCATATTTCAATTCCGATAAATTGGCCAGAAGTGAAACTCTGTCATGCATTTTCACTAGAGTTGGTCTTAAAGAGGGTCCAAATAGCTCGGAACATTGCAAAAGTTGGTGTGAACGCTTGTATATCGAACGAGCATCCAAATCTATGATCAAATTTCAATTACAAGAATTTGGTCAAAAGTGAAACTCCATCATGTAGGGTTTTCTAAGGTTTGTCTTAAAGGAGGGGAAAATAGCTATGAACATCATGATATTTTGCATGCACTCTTATCTACAAAATGGTCATCTAAATCTACAATCAAATTTTAATTCTGAGAAATTGGTCAAAAGTGAAACTTCATCATGTGCTGTCACCAAGGTTGCATTTAAAGGAAGTGAAAATAGCTCAGAATGTCATGAAAGTTGGCATGCACGCTTGTTTATTGAAATGGGTACCTAAATCCACTTTCAAATTCAATTTTGAAAAAGTCGACAAAAGTGCATCTTTTCAACCTTGGTTTGACCATCCTTGAATGAGATTCAAAATATATCCAAATCTCATAAAAATAGGTGTGCATGCCTATCTTTGAAATGGGTATGTAAATATACTTTAAAATTTGAATTTTGAAAAATTACAAAAAATGCAACATTTTAGGCCTTGGTTTGACGAAGTTTTGCTAAGGTTGGACTTAAAGGGGGTGAAAATATTTCGGAATGTCTCGAAAGTTCACATGCATACTTGTCTATCAAATCAGCATCCAAATCTATGCTCAAATTTCAATTCTATGAAACTACTCAAAAGTGAAACTCCATCATGTAGTTTCACTAGGGTTGGGCTTAAAGGGGGTCAAAATAGCTAAAGTTTCAATTCTGAGAAGTTGGTCAAAAGTGAACCTCCATCATGCGGTTTTGTGAGGGTTTGGCTTAAGGGAGCCAAAAATAGCCCTGAACATCGTGAAAGTTAGCGTGCACTATTATCTTCCAAATGCGCATCTAAATCTATGATCAAATTTTAATTCCAAGAAATTGGTCAAAAGTGAGACTCCGTCATGCAGTTTCGCCAAGTTTGGGGTTAAAGGGGGTGAAAATATCTCAGAACATCGTGAAATTTGGAGTGCATGCTTCTATATCTAATAAACCTCCAAATCTATGATCAAATTTCAATTTCAAGAAATTAGTTAGAAGTGAAACTCCATCATGCATTTTTCATTAGATTTGTGCTTAAAGGGGGTCCAAATAGCTCGAAAAAATACAAAAGTTGGCATGCAAGCTTGTATATAAAATGGGCATCCAAATCTATGATCAAATTTCAATTCCAAGAATTTGGTCAAAAGTGAAGCTTTGTCGTGTGGTTTTGCTAGGATTGGGATTAAAGGGGGTCAAAATAGATCGAAACGTTAAGAACATTGGTGTGTGAGCTTGTTTATCCAATGGGCATCCAAATCTGTGATCAAATTTTAATTCTGATAAGTTTCTCAAAACTGAAACTCCATCATGTGGATTTTTTAGGGTTTGGCTTAAAGGAGACGAAAATAGCTTCAAACATCATGAAAGTTGATGTGCACTCTTATCTACCAAATGCGTAGATAAATCTACGATCAAATTTTTATTTTGAGAAATTGGTCAAAAGTGAAACTCCATTCTGTGGTTTCGCAAAGCTTGGGCTTAAAGGGGGTGAAAATATTTTGAAATGTCGCAAAAATATGTTTGCATTCTTATCTATTAATTGGGTATCTAAATCTACTTTTACATTTTATTTTAAACAATTGGAAAAAAGTGCAACCTTTTAGGGATTTGTTTGACCAAGTTTGACTGAGTTCCAAAATAGCATGAAATCCCCTGAAAGTTTGTATGCACGGTTATCTTTGAAATGGGTACCTAAATTCTCTTTCAAATTTCAATTACAAGAAAGTTGAAAAAGTAGCATGTCTTAGACCTTTGCTTTACCAACTTTTAATAAAGAGAAAAATAACTACGGACATCATGAAAGGTTGAGTGCACTCTGATCTACCAAATGTGTAGATAAATCTACGATCAAATTTTAATTCTGATAAATTAGTCAAAAGTGAAACTTCGTTGTGTAGGTTGCTAAAGTTAGCCTTAAAGGGGCTGAAAATTTATCGAAACATCGTGAAAGTTTTCATTCGCACTTGTCAATCAAATGGACATCCAAATCTATGAAAAAAATTCAATTCTAAGAAACTTCTCAAAAGTGAAACTCCGTCGTGCGGTTTCGCTAGGGTTGGGCTTAAAGGGGGTCAAAATAGCTCAGAAAGTTGTGAAATTTGGCGTGCATGCTTATTTATCCAATGGGTATCCAAATATATGATGAAGTTTCAATTCTGAGAAGTTAGTCAAAATTGAAACTCCATTATGCGGTTTTGTTAGGGTTTGGCTTAAAGAAGCCGAAAATAGCTCTGAACATCATGAAAGTTTGTCTACACTCTTATCTTCCAAATGCGCATCTAAATCAATGATCAAATTTTTATTCCGAGAAATTTTTATTCCAAATGCGCATCTAAAACATTTACATGTAGGCTTATCTTTTAAATGGGTACGTAAATACAGTTTCAAATTTCAATTTCAAGAAAGCCAAGAAAAGTGATTTTCTTAGAATTTGGTTTGAAAAACCTTAACAAAGGGCCAAAATAACTTGAAATCTCACAAAAATATGTGTGCACGCTTATCTTTTAAATGGGTATCTAAATCTAATTTTACATTTGATTTCTAAGAAATTGGAAAAAACTGCAACCTTTTAGGCCTTGGTTTGACCAAGTTTGACTAAGGTCCAAAATAGCTCGAAATATCCTCAAAATTTGAATGCATGGTTATCTCTCAAATGGGTACCTAAATTCTCTTTCAAATTTCAATTGCGAGAAAGTCGAAAAAATATCATCTCTTAGGCCTTTGCTTGACCAACCTTGAATAGAGACCAAAATAGCTCCGAACATCATCAAAGTTGGAGTGCACTCTTATATAATAAATGCACAGATAAATCTACGATCAAATTTTAGATCTGAGAAATTGGTCAAAAGTGAAAATCTGTTGTGCGGTTTTGCTAAGGTTTGGTTCACAGGGGGTGACAATATTTAGGAACGACTCGAATGTTCACATGCACGCTTGTCTATCAAATGGGCATCCAAATCTATGATCAAATTTCAATTCTAAGAAACTGCTCAAAAGTGAAACTTCGTTGTACGGTTTCGCTAGGGTTGGGCTTAAAGGAGGTCAAAATAGCTCGTAACGTTGTGAAAGTTAACGTGAATGCTTTTTTATCCAATGGACATCCACATCTATTATCAAGTTTCAATTCTGCAAAGTAGGTCAAAATTGAAACTTCATCGTGCAGTTTTGTTAGTGTTTGGCGTAAAGGAGCCAAAAATATATCTGAACATCATGAAAGTTGGCATGCACTATTATCTTCGAAATGCACATATAAATCTATGATCAAATTTTAATTTTGAGAAATCGCTCAAAAGTGAGACTCTGTAGTACGATTTCCCTAAGGTTGGGGTTAAAGGGGGTGAAAAAAGCTCCAAATGTCGAAAAAGTTGGAGTGCACACTTGCCTATCAAATAGGCATCCAAATATATGATTAAATTTCAATTCTGAGAAATTGGTCAGAAGTGAAACTCTGTCGTGCATTTTTGCTAGAGTTGGGCGTAAAGGGGGTCGAAATAGTTTAGAACATTACAAAAGTTGGTGTGCATGCTTGTATATCAAATGGGCATACAAATCTATGATTAAATTTCGATTCCGAGAATTTGGTAAAAAATGAAACTTCGTCGTGCGGTTTTGCTACAGTTGCACTTAAAGGGGGTGAAAATAGGTCAGAACATTGGGAAAGTTGGTGTGCATGCTTATTTATCCAATGGGTATCCAAATCTATGATCAAGTTTCAATTCTGAGAAGTTGGTCAAAATTGAAACTCCATCGTGCAGTTTTGAGTTTGGTTTAAAGCAGCCGAAAATAGCTCTGAACATCGTGAAAGTTGGTGTACACTCTTATCTTCCAAATGTGCATCTAAATCAATGAACAAATTTTAATTCGGATAAATTGGTCAAAAGTGAGACTCCGTCATGTGGTTTCACCAAGGTTGGGGTTAAAGAGTGTAAAAATAGCTCAGAACACTGTGGAAGTTTGAGTGCAGGCTTGTCTATCAAATGGGCATCCAAATTTGTGATCATATTTCAATTTAGATAATAAGAAGTGAAGCTCTATCATGCATTTTCACTAGAGTTCATCTTAAAGAGGGTCCAAATAGCTCGAAACACTGCAAAAGTTGGCATGCACGCTTGTATGTCAAATGGGCATCCAAATCTATGATCAAATTTTAATTACAAGAACTTGGTCAAATGTGAAATTCCATCATGCAGTTTTGCTAAGGTTTGTCTTAAAAGAGGAGAAAATAGATTTGAACATCACGATATTTGGCATGCACTCTTATCTACCAAATGGTCATCTAAATCTACAATCAAATTTAATTCTGAGAAATTAATCAAAAGTGAAACTTCGTTGTGCGCTCTCACTAAGGTTGCACTTAAAGGGAGTGAAAATAGCTCAGAACGTCGTGAAAGTTGGCGTGCACATTTGTTTATTGAAATGGGTATCTAAATTCACTTTCAAAATTCAATTCTGAAAAAGTGGACAAAAGTGCATCTTTTCAACCTTGGAACTTTGACCATATTTCAATGATGAACGAAATAGCTCCAAATCTCATAAACAAAGGTGTCCATGCCAATATTTTAAATGGGTATCTAAATCTACTTTAAAATTTGAATTTTGAGAAATTGGAAAAATACAACATTTTAGGCCTTGGTTGAACGAAGTTTGACCGAGGTTAGAAATGGCTCGCAATCCCCAAAAAATCTATATGTAGGCTTATCTTTCAAATGGGTACGTAAATACAGTTTCAAATTTCAATTTTGAGAAAGTCAAGAAAAGTGCTTTTCTTAGAACTTGGTTTGACCAACCTTAAGCAAGGCCCGTAATAACTCGAAATCTCACAAAAATATGTGTGCACACTAATATTTTAAATGGGTATCTAAATCTACTTTTACATTTGATTTCTAAGAAATTGAAAAAAATGACAACCTTTTAGGCCTTGGTTTGACCAAGTTTGACTAAAGTCCAAAATAGCTCGAAATCTCCAGAAAGTTTGTATGCATGGTTATCTCTCAAATGGGTAACTAAACTCTCTTTCAAATTTCAATTGCAAGAAAGTCAAAAAAAATTCATCTCTTAGGCCTTTGGTGGACCAACATTGAATAACAACCAAAATAGCTCCGAACATCATGAAAGTTGGCGTGCACTCTTATATAACAAATGCACAGATAAATCTACGATCAAATTTTAGTTCTGAGATATTGGTCAAACGTGAAACTTTGTTGTGTGGTTTTGATAAGGTTACGCTTATAGGGGGTGACAATATCTAGGAATGACTTGAACATTCATAAGCATGCTTGTCTATCAAATGGGCATCCAAATCTATGATTGAATTTCAATTCTAAGAAACTGCTCAAAAGTGAATCTTTGTTGTACGGTTTCGCTAGGGTTGGGATTAAAGAGGTCAAAATAGCTCAAAATGTTGTGAAAGTTAGCATGAATGCTTGGTTATCCAATGGGCATCCAAATCTATTATCAAGTTTCAATTCCAAGAAGTTCGTCAAAAGTGAAACTCCATTGTGCGGTTTTGTTAGGGTTTGTCTTAAAGGAGCTGAAAATATCTCTGAAGTGTACACTTATCTATCAAATGGGAAACCATATATATGATCAAAGTGAAGTGTACACTTGTCTATCAAATGGGAAACCATATCTATGATCAAAGTGAAGTGTACGCTTGTCTATCTAATGGCCAACCATATCTATGATCAAATTTCAATTCCGAGACATTGGTCAGAAGTGAAACTTCGTCGTGCATTTTCACTAGACTTGGGCTTAAAGGGAGTCCAAGTAGCTCGAAACATTTCAAAAGTTGGCATGGACACTTGTATATCAAACGGGCATCGAAATCTATGATCACAAAATTTGGCATACGGTTTCTCTAAGGTTTGTCTTAAAGGAGGGGAAAATAGCTCTTGACATCATGAAATTTGGCATGCACTATTATCTACCAAGTGGGCATCTAAATCTACATTAAATTTTAATTCTGAGAAATTGGCCAAAAGTGAAACTTTGTCATGTGCTTTCTCTAAGGTTGCAATTAAAGGGAGTTAAAATAGCTCAGAACGTCGCGAACATTGGCGTGCACACTTGTTTATTGAAATGGGTACCTAAATCAACTTTCAAATTTCAATTCTGAAAAAGTTTAGAAAGTGCATCTTTTCAACCTTGGTTTGACCATTTTTGAATACGGGCCATAATAGCTCCAAATCTCATAAAAATAGGTGTCCATGCCTATCTTTTAAATGGGTATCTAATCTACTTTAAAATTTGAATATTGAGGAGATGGAAAAAATGTAACGTTTTAGGACTTGGTTTGACGAAGTTTGACCGAGGTCCAAAATGGCTCGCAATCCCCAAAAAATCTACACGTAGGATTATCTCTCAAATGGGAAACTAAACACGGTTTCAAAATTAAATTTTGAGAAAGTAAAAAACACTGCATTTCTTAGAACTTGGTTTGACCAACCTTAACTAAGGGCCAGAATAACTCGAAATATCATAAAAATGTGTGTGCATGCTTATATCTTAAATGGGTATCTAAATCTACTTTTACATTTGATTTCTAAGAAATTGGAAAAAGTGCTAACTTTTATGCCTTTGTTTGACCAAGTTTGAATAAGTTCCAAAATAGCTCGAAATCCCTTGAAAGTTTGTATGCATGGTTATCTCTCACTTACAAGAAAATCGAAAATATAACATCTCTTAGACATTTGCATGACAAACGTTGAATAATGACCAAAATAGCTCCGAACATCATGAAAGTTGGCATGCACTCTTATATAACGAATGCACAGATAAATCTAACATCAAATTTTAAAACTGAAACTTTGTTATTTGGTTTCTCTAGGGCTAGGATTAGAGGAGGTCAAAATAGCTCATAACGTTGCGAAATTTAGCGTGAATTCTTGTTTATCTAATGGGAGTCCAAATCTATTATCAAGTTTCAATTCTGAGAAGTTGGTCAAAAGTGAAATTCCATCGTGCGATTTTGTTAGGGTTTGGCTTAAAGGAGCTGAAAATAGATCTGAAGATCGTGAAAGTTGACGAGCACTCCTATCTTCCAAATTCGCATCTAAATATATGATCAAATTTTAATTCTAGGAAATTGGTCAAAAGTGAGACTCTGTCCTCGCGAAAGTGGGTGATGATAACTCGAAACGTCATGAAAGTTGAAGTGTACGCTTATATATCAAATTGGGCATTCAAATCTATGATCAAATTTCAAATCCAAGAAATTGGTCAGAAGTGAAACTCCGTCGTGCATTTTCACTAGACTTGGGCTCAAAGGGGGTCCAAATAGCTTAGAACATTGCAAAACTTGGCGTGCACACATGTATATCAAACGAGCATCCAAATATAGGATCAAATTTCCATTCCAAGAATTCGGTCAAAAGGGAAACTCCATATCATATGGTTTACCTAAGGTTTGGGTTAAAGGAGTGGAAAATAGCTCTCAACATCACAAAATTTGGCATGCACTCTTATCTACAAAATGAGCATCTAAATCTACGATCAAATTTTAATTCCAAGAATTGTTCAAAAGTTAAACTTAATCATGCACTTTCACTCAGGTTGCATTTAAAGGGTGTGAAAATAGCTTGAAATGTCATGAAAGTTGGCGTGCACAATTGTTTATTGAAATGGGTACCTAAATCCTCTTTCAAATTTCAATTCTAAAAAAGTTGACAAAAGTGCATCTTTTCAATATTGGTTTGACCATACTTTAATGAAGACCAAAATAGCTCTAAATCTCATTAAAATAGGTGTCCATTGCTATTTTTGAAATGGATATCTAAATCTAAATCTCATTAAAAAAGGTGTTGAAAATAGCTCAAAATCTCCTGAAAGTTTGTATCCACGGTTATCTCTGAAATGGGAACCTAAATTCTCTTTCAAATTTCAATTATGAGAAAGTTGAAAAAGTAGCATCTCTTGGACCTTTGCTTAACCAACTTTGAATAAGGAACAAAATAACTCCAAACATCATGAAAGGTTGTGTGCACTCTTATCTACCAAATGCGCAAGTAAATCTATGATCAAATTTTAATTCTGAGAAATTGGTCAAAAGTGAAACTTCGTTGTGCGGTTTGCTATGGTTGGGATTAAAGGGGGTGAAAATATTTTGGAATGTCATGAAATTTTGCATGCACAATTATCTATCAATTGGGCATCCAAATCTCTGATCAAATTTCAATTCTAAGAAACTGCTCAAAAGTGAAACTCCGTTGTGCGGTTTCGCTAGAGTTTGGCTTAAAGTGGGTGAAAATAGCTCAAAACATTGTGAAAGTTGGCGTGCATGCTTATTTATCCAATGTGTATCCAAATCTATGATAAAGTTTCAACTCTGAGAAGTTGGTCAAAAGTGAAACTCCATCGTGTAGTTTTTTGTTAGGGTTTGGCTTAAAGCAGCCGAAAATAGCTCTAAACATCATGAAAGTTGGTGTACACTCTTATCTTCCAAATGCACATGCATCTAAATCAATCATCAAATTTTAATTTAGAGAAATTGGTCAAAAGTAAGACTCCATTGTGTGGTTTCGCCAAGGTTGGGGTTAAAGAGGGTGAAAATAGCTCGAAACATCGTGAAAGTTTGAGTGCACGCTTGCCTATCAAATGGGTATCATCCAAATCTATGATTAGATTTCAATTTTGACAAATTGGTCAAAAGTGAAACTCTGTCATGCATTTTCACTAGATTTGGTCTTAAAGAGGGTCCAAATAGCTCGAAACATTGAAAAAGTTGACGTGCGCGCTTGTATATCAAACGGGCATCCAAATCTATGATCAAATTTCAATTACAAGAATTTGGTCAAAAGTAAAACTCCATCATGCAGTTTTGTTAAGGTTTGTCTTAAATGAGGGGAAAATAGCTCTGAACATCACGATATTTGGCATGCACTCTTATCTACCAAATGGTCATCTAAATCTACAATCAAATTTTAATTCCAAGAAATTCGTCAAAAGTGAAACTTCGTCGTGTGCTCTCACTAAGGTTGCACTTAAAGGAAGTGAAAATAGCTCAGAACGTCGTGAAATTTTGTGTGCACATTTGTTTATTGAAATGGGTATAAAAATTCACTTTCAAATTTCAATTCTGAAAAACTCGACAAAATTGCATCTTTTCAAACTTGGTTTGACCATCTTTGAATGATGGCCGAAATAGCTCCCAATCTAATAAAAATAGGTGTCCATGCCAATAATTTAAATGGGTATCTAAGTTGAAGTGTAAGCTTGTCTATCAAAATTTAATTTTGAGAAACTAATCAAAAGTGAGACTCCGTTGTGCGATTTTGCGAAGGTTGGGGTGGAAGGGGGTGAAAATAGCTCACAACATTGCAAAAGTTGTAGTGCATGCATCTATATCTAATAGACCTCAAAATCTATGATCAAATCTCAATTTCAAAAAATTAGTCAGAAGTGAAACTACATCATGCATTTTTGCTATAGTTTTAAAGGGGGTCCAAATAGTTCGGAACAATACAAAAGTTGGCGTGCAAGCTTGTATATCAAACGGGCACCTAAATATATGATCAAATTTCAATTCCAAGAATTTGGTCAAAAGTGAAGCTTTGTCATGTGGTTTTTCTACGGTTGCGATTAAAGGGGGTCAAAATAGATTGGATTATTGTGAAAGTTAGTGTGTGAGCTTGTTTATCCAATGGGCATCCAAATCTATGATCAAGTTCCAATTCTGAGAAGTTGGTCAAAAGTGAAACTCCATCGTGCGGTTTTGCTAGGGTTTGGCTTAAAGGAGCCAAAAATAGCTCAAAACATTGTGAAAGTTGTTGTGCACTCTTATCTACCAAATGCATAGATAAATATACGATCAAATTTTAATTTTGAGAAATTGGTCAAAAGTGAAACTTTGTTGTGCGGTTTCGCAAAGCTTGGGCCTAAAGGGGGTGAAAACATTTCGAAACGTCACAAAAATATGTGTGAACGCTTATCTCTTAATTGGGTATCTAAATCTACTTTTACATTTGATTTCTAAAATTTAGAAAAAAGTGCAACCTTTTAGGGTGTTGTTTGACCAAGTTTTACTAAGTTCCAAAATAGCTCGAAATCCCTTGAAAATTTGTATGCACGGATATCTCTGAAATGGGTACCTAAATTCTCTTTCAAATTTCAGTTATGAGAAAGTAAAAAAAGTAGCATCTCTTAGACCTTTTCTTGACCAAATTTGAATAACAATCAAAATAACTTCGAATATCATGAAAGGTTGCATGCACTCTTATCTACCAAATGCGTAGATAAATCTACGAACAAATTTAAATTCTAAGAAATTGGTTAAAAGTGAAACTCTGTTGTGCGGTTTTCTAAGATTGGGCTTAAAGGGGTTGAAAATATTTTGGAACGTCATGAAAGTTTGCATGCACATTCTTCGATGAAATGGGCATCCAAATCTATGATCAAATTTCAATTCTTAGGAACTGCTCAAAAGTGAAACTCTGTCGTGCGGTTTCGCTAGGGTTCCGCTTAAAGGGGGTCAACATAGCTCAGAACATTGTGAAAGTTGGCGTGCATGCTTATTTATCCAATGGGTATCCAAATATATGATCAAGTTTCAATTCTAAGAAGTTTGTCAAAATTGAAACTCCATCGTGCGGTTTTGTTAGGGTTTGGCTTAAAGAAGCCAAAAATAGCTCTGAACATCGTGAAAGTTGGTGTACACTCTTATCTTCCAAATGCACATCTAAATCAATGATCAATTTTAATTCTGAGAAATTGGTCAAAAGTGAGACTCCGTCTTGCAGTTTCGCCAAGGTTGGGGTTAAAGAGGGTGAAAATTATTCGAAACATCATGAAATTTTGAGTGCACGCTTGTCTATCAAATGGGCATCCAAATGTATGATCAGATTTCCATTCTGATAAATTGGTTAGAAGTGAAAGTCTGTCTTTCATTTTCGCTAGAGTTGTTCTTAAAGAGGGTCCAAATAGCTCGGAACATTGAAAAAGTTGGTGTGCATGCTTGTATATCAAACAGGCATCCAAATCTATTATCAAATTTCAATTACAAGAATTTAATCAAATGTGAAACTCCATCATGTAGTTCTACTAAGGTTTGTCTTAAAGGAGGGGAAAATAGCTCTGAACATCACGAAATTTGGCATGCACACTTATATACCAAATGGTCCTCTAAATCTATGATCAAATTTTAATTTCAAGAAATTGGTCAAAAGTGAAACTTCGTCATGCGCTCTCACTAAGGTTGCACTTAAAGGGAGTGAAAATAGCAAAGAATGTGGCAAAAATTGGTGTGCAAGTTTGTTTATTGAAATGGGTACCTAAATTCACTTTCAAATTTCGATTGTGAAAAAGTCGACAAAAGTGCATTTTTTCAACCTTGGTTTGACCATCTTTGAATGATGGCCAAAATAGCTCCAAATCTCATAAAAATAGGTGTTTGCAAATATTTTAAATGGGTATCTAAATCTACTTTAAAATCTGAATTTAGATAAATTGGAAAAATGCAACGTTTTAGGCCTTGGTTGGATGAAGTTTGACCGAGGTAAAAAATGGCTCGAAATCCTGAAAAAATCTACATGTAGGCTTATCTTTCAAATGGGTATGTAAATACAGTTTCAAATTTCCATTTTGAGAAAGTCAAGAAAAGTGCTTTTCTTAGAACTTGGTTTGACTAACCTTAACCAAGGGTCAAAATAACTCAAAATCTCACAAAAATATGTGTGCACGCTTATCTTTTAAATGGGTATCTAAATATGCTTTTATGTTTGATTTATAAGAAATTGGAAAAAACTGCAACCTTTTAGGCCTTGGTTTGACCAAGTTTGACTAACGTCCAAAATAGCTCAAAATCTCCTGAAAATTTGCATGCATGGTTATCTCTCAAATGGGTACCCTAAATTCTCTTTCAAATTTCAATTCCGAGAAAGTCGAAAAAATATCATCTCTTAGGCCTTTGCTTGACCAAACTTGAATAGAAACCAAAATAGCTCTGAACATCGTGAAAGTATGCTTGCACTCTTATATAACAAATGCACAGATACATCTATGATCAAATTTTAGTTCTAAGAAATTGGTCAAAAGTGAAACTCTATTGTACGGTTTTTCTAAGTTTAAAGTTACAGGGGGTGACAATATTTAGGAACGACTCGAACGTTCATAGGCACACTTTTCTATCAAATGGGCATCCAAATCTACGATCAAGATTCAAATTTCAATTCTAAGAAATTGTCAAAAGTGAAACTTCGTTGTACAGTTTCACTAGGGTTGGGCTTAAAAGAGATAAAAATAGCTCGGAACATCATGAAAGTTGGCATGCACTCGTATCTTCCAAATTTTCATCTAAATCTATGATCAAATTTTAATTTTAAGATATTAGTCAAAAGTGAGACTCCGTCGTGTGGTTTTTGCAAGTTTGGGGTTAAAGTGGGTGAAGATAGCTCAGAACATCGTGAAAGTTGAGGTGTACGCTTGTTTATCAAATGGGAAACCAAACCTATGATCAAATTTCAATTCCGAGACATTGGTGAGAAGTGAAACTTCGTTGTGCATTTTCACTAGACTTGGGCTTAAAGGGGGCCCAAGTATCTCGGAACATTAAAAAAGTTGGTTTGCACGCTTGTATATCAAACAGGCATCCAAATCTATGATCAAATTTTAATTTGTGAAATTGTTCAAAAGGAAAACTCCATCAGATGATTTTGCTAAGGTTTGTTTTAAAGGAGGGGAAAATAGGTCTGAACATCATGAAAGTTGGCATGCACTATTATCTACCAAGTGGGCATCAAAATCTACGATCAAATTTTAATTCTGAGAAATTGGCCAGAAGTGAAACTTTGTCATGTGCTTTCGCTAAGGTTTCACTTAAACGGAGTGAAAATATCTCAGAACGTCGCGAAAGTTGTCATGCACACTTGTTTATTGAAATGGGTATCTAAATCCATTTTCAAATTTTAATTCTGAAAAAGTCGACAAAATTGCATCTTTTCAACCTTGGTTTGACCATCCTGTAATGAGGGCCATAATAACTCCAAATCTCATAAAAATATGTGTCCATGCCTATCTTTTAAATGGGTATCTAATCTACTTTAAAATTTGAATTTTGAGAAGATGGAGAAAATGTAACGTTTTAGGCCTTGGTTTGACGAAGTTTGACCGAAGTCCAAAATGGCTCGTAATCCCCAAAAAATCTACACATAGGCTTATCTCTCAAATGGGAACCTAAATACAGCTTCAAATTTCAATTTCGAGAAAGTAAAAAAAAAGTGCATTTCTTAGAACTTGGTTTGACCAACCTTAACTAAGGGCCAAAATAACTCAAAATATCACAAAAATATGTGTGCACGCTTATATCTTGAATGGGTATCTAAATCTATTTTTACATTTTATTTCTAAGACTAAGGTCCAAAATAGCTCGAAATCCCGTGAACGTTTGTATGCATGGTTATCTCCTAATTACGAGAAAGTCGAAAAAATAACATCTCTTAGACATTTGCTTGACCAAGCTTGAATAATGACCAAAACAACTTTGAACATTGTGAAAGTTGGCATGCACTCTTATCTAGCAAATACACACATCGTGAAAGTTGGCTGAAAAAACTCAAATATCACAAAAATATGTGTGCACGCTTATCTCTTAAATGGGTATCTATATCTACTTTAAAAATTCATTTCTAAGAAATTGGAAAAAAGTGCAACCTTATAGACCTTGGTTTGACCAATTTGACTAAGGCCCAAAATAGCTTGAAATCTCCTGAAAGTTTGTATGTATGGTTATCTCTCAAATGGAATTGAAATTCTCTTTCCAAATTCAATTACGAGAAAGTTAGAAAAATAGCATCTCTTAGACCTTTGCTTGACCATCCTTGAACAACGAGCAAAATAGATCTGAACATTGTGAAAGTTGGCATGCATTTTTATCTACTAAAATGCGCAGATAAATCTACGATCAAAATTTAATTCTGATAAATTGGTCAAAAGCGAAACTTCATTGTGAGGTTTTGGTAAGGTTGGGCTAAAGGGGGTGAAAATATTTTGGAACATCCCAAAATTTCATGTCCATACTTGTCTATAAAATGGGCACCCAAAACTATGATCAAATTTCAATTCTAAGAAACTACTCAAAAGTGAAACTCCGCCATGCAGTTTCACTAGGGTTGGGCTTAAAGGGGGTCAAAATAGCTCAAGTTTCAATTTTGAGAAGTTGGTCAAAATTGAAACTCCATCGTGTGATTTTGTTATGGTTTGGCTTAAAGGAGATGAAAATAGCCCTGAACATCGTGAAAGTTGGAATGTAGTATTATCTTCCAAATGCGCATCTAAATCTATGATCAAATTTTAATTTCGAGAAATTTTTCCATAGTGAGACTCTGTCGTGCGGTTTTGCCAAGGTTGGGGTTAAAGGGGGTGAAAATAGTTCATAACATCAGGAAATTTGGAGTGCATGCTTCTATATCAAATAGGCCTCCAAATCTATGATCAAATTTCAATTTCAAGAAATTAGTCAGAAGTGAAACTCCATCGTGCATTTTCACTAGAGTTGGGCTTAAAGGGGGTCCAAATAGCTTGAAACAATACAAAAGCTGACATGCAAATTTGTATATCAAACGGGCATCCAAATCTATGATCAAATTTCAATTTCAAGAATTTGGTCAAAATTGAAACTCTGTCGTGCAGTTTTACTACGGTTGGGATTAACGGGGGTCAAAATAGATCGAAACATTGTGTAAGTTGGTGTGTGTGCTTGTTTATCTAATGGGAATCCAAATCTATGATTAAGTTTCAATTCTGAGAAGTTGGTCAAAATTAAAACTCGATCGTGCGGTTTTGTTAAGGTTTGTCTTAAAGGAGCCGAAAATAGCTCTGAACATTGTGAAATTTGGCATGCACTCTTATCTACCAAATGTGTAGATAAATCTACGATCAAATTTTGATTCTGAGAAATTGGTCAAAAGTGAAACTCGATTGTGCGGTTTTGCAAAGCTTGGGCCTAAAGGGGGTGAAAATATTTTGGAACGTCGCAAAAATATGTGTGCACACTTATCTCTTAATTGGGTGTCTAAATATACTTTTACATTTGATTTCTAAGAAATTGGAAAAAAGTGCAACCTTTTAGGGCTTTGTTTGACTAAGTTTAAAAATAGCTCGAAATCCCCTGAAAGATTGTATGCACGGTTATCTCTAAAATGGGTACCTAAATTCTCTTTCAAATTTCAATGACGAGAAAGTTGAAAAAGTAGCATCTTTTAGAAATTTTCTTAACAAACTTTGAATAATGAGAAAAATAACTCCAAACATCATGAAAGGTTGCATGCACTCTAGTCTACCAAATGCGCAGATAAATCTACGATCAAATTTTAATTTTGAGAAATTGGTCAAAAGTGAAACTTCGTTGTGTGGTTTTCTAAGCTTGGGCTTAAAGGGGGTGAAAATATTTTGGAACGTCATGAAATGTCTCACACTTGTCTATCAAATGGGCTTCCAAATCTATGATCAAATTTCAATTCTAAGAAACTGCTCAAAAGTGAAACTCCGTCGTGCGGTTTCGCTAGGGTTGGGCTTAAAGGGGGTAAAAAATAATTCAAAACGTTGTGAAAATTGGCGTGTATGCTTATTTATCCAATGGGTATCCAAATCTATGATCAAGTTTTGATTATGAGAAGTTTCTCAAAAGTGAAACTCCATCATGCAGTTTTGTTAGGGTTTGGCTTAAAGAAGCCAAAAATAACTCTGAACATTGTGAAAGTTAGTGTACGCTCTTATCTTCCAAATGAGCATCTAAATAAATCATCGAATTTTAGTTCCAAGAAATTGGTCAAAAGTGAGAATCTGTTGTGCGGTTTAGCCAAGGTTGGGATTAAAGAGGGTGAAATTTGCTTAGAACGTCGTGAATTTTTTAGTGCACTCTTGTCTATCAAATGGGCATCCAAATCTATGATTAGATTTCAATTCCAATCAATTCGTCAGAAGTGTAACTCTGTCGTTGATTTTCACTAGAGTTGGTCTTAAAGAGGGTCCAAATAACTTGAAACATTGCAAAGCTGGCGTGCACTCTTGTATATCAAACAGGCATCCAAATCTATGATCAAATTTCAATTACAAGAATTTGGTGAAAATTGAAAGTTCATCATGCAGTTTTGCTAAGGTTTGTCTTAAAGGAGGGGAAATAGCTATGAACATCATGATATTTGAAATGCACTCTTATCTACCAAATGGTCATCTAAATCTACAATCAAATTTTAATTATGAGAAATTGGTCAAAAATCAAACTTTGTCATGCGCTCTCACTAAGGTTTCCCTTAAAGGGAGTGAAAATAGCTCAGAACGTTGCGAAAGTTGGTGTGCACTTTTGTTTATTGAAATGGGTACCTAAATTCACTTTCAAATTTCAGTTATGAAAAAGTCGACACAAGTGCATATTTTCAACCTTGGTTTGACCATCTTTGAATGATGGCCGAAATTGAAAGTTGGTGTGAGAGCTTGTTTATCCAATGGGAATCCAAAATCTATGATCAAGTTTCAATTCTAAGAAGTTGGTCAAAAGTGGAACTCCATTGTGCGGTTTTGTTAGGGTTTGGCTTAAAGGATCCGAAATTAGCTTCGAACATCGTGAAAGTTTGCATGCACTTTTATCTACCAAATGTGTAGATAAATCTACAATCAAATTTTAATTCTGAGAAATTGGTCAAAAGTGAAACTTCGTTGTGCGGTTTCATAAAGCTTCGGCCTAAAGGGGGTGAAAATATTTTGGAACATCACAAAAATATGTTTGCATATCTCTTAATTAGGTATCTAAATCTACTTTTACATTTGATTTCTAAAAAATTGAAAAAAATTGCAACCTTTTAGGGCTTTGTTTGACCAAATTTGACTAAGTTCCAAAATAGCTCGAAATCCCCTGAATTTTGTATGCACGGTTATCTCTGAAATGGGTACCTAAATTCACTTTAAAATTTCAATTACGAGACCTTTGATTGACCAAATTTGAATAATGAGCAAAACAACTCTGACCATCATGAAAGGTTGCGTGCACTCTTATCTACCAAATGCGTAGATAATCTACGATCGAATTTTAATTCTAAAAAATTGGTCAAAACTGAAACTTCATTATGCGGTTTGCTAAGGTTGGGCTTAAAGGGGTTGAAAATATTTTGGAACGTCGTGAAATTTTGCATGCAAACTTGTCTATCAAATGGGCATCTAAATCTATGATCAAATTTCAATTTTAAGAAACTGCTCAAAAGTGAAACTCTGTCGTGTGGTTTCGCTAGGGTTGGGCTTAAAGGAATTCAAAATAGATCAGAACGTTGTGAAAGTTGGTGTGCATGCTTATCCAATGGATATCCAAATATATGATCAAGTTTGAATTCTGAGAATTTGGTCAAAAGTGAAACTCCATCGTGTGATTTTGTTAGGGTTTGTCTTAAAACATCCGAAAATAACTGTTAACATCGTGAAAGTTGGTGTACACTCTTATCTTCCAAATGCACATCTAAATCAATGATCGAATTTTAATTATGAGAAATTTTTCTAAAGTGAGACTTCGTCATGTGGTTTCGCCAACATTGTGGTTAAAGAGGGTGAAAATTACTCGAAACGTCGCGAAAGTTTGAGTGCACGCTTGTCTATCAAATGGGCATCCAAATCTATGATCAGATTTCAATTCTGATAAATTGGTTGAAAGTGAAACTCTCTCATGCATTTTCACTAGAGTTGGTATTAAAGAGGGTCCAAATAGCTTCGAACATTGCAAAATTTGTTGTGCATGGTTGTATATCAAACGGGCATCCAAATCTATGATCAAATTTCAATTACAAGAATTTGGTCAAATGTGAAACTCCATCATGCATTTTTGCTAAGGTTTGTCTTAAAGTAGGGGAAACGGCTTTGAACATCAAGAAATTTTTCATGCACTCTTATCTACCAAATGGTCATCTAAATTAGAATCAAATTTTAATTCTGAGAAATTGGTCAAAAGTGAAACTTCGTCATGCACTCTCACTAAGGTTGCACTTAAAGGGAGTGAAAATAGCTCAAAACACCACGAAAGTTGGTGTGCACGTTTGTTTGTTGAAATGGGTACCAAAATTCACTTTCAAATTTCAATTGTGAAAAAGTCGAAAAAAGTGCATCTTTTCAACCTTGGTTTGACCATCTTTGAATGATGGCCAAAACAGATCCAAATCTCCTAAAAATAGGTGTCCATGCCAATATTTTAAATGGGTATCTAAATCTACTTTAAAATTTGAATTTTGAGAAATTGGAAAAATGCAACATTTTAGGCCTTGGTTGGACGAAGTTTGACCAAGGTTCAAAATTGGTTCGTAATCCCCAAAAGATATACATGTAGGATTATCTTTCAAATGTGTACGTAAATACAGTTTCAAATTTCAATTTCTAGAAAGTCAAGAAAAGTGCTTTTCTTAGAACTTGGTTTGAGCAACCTTAACCAAAGGCTGAAATAACTCGAAATCTCACAAAAATATGTGTGTATGCTTATCTTTTAAATGGGTATCTAAATTTACTTCTACATTTGATTTCTAAGAAATTGGAAAAAACTGCAACATTTTAGGCCTTGGTTTGACCACGTTTGACTAAGGTCAAAAATAGCTCAAAATATCCTGAAAGTTTCTATGCTTGGTTATCTCTCAAATGGGTACCTTAATTCTCTTTGAAATTTCAATTGCGAGAAAGTCGAAAAATATCATATCTTAGGCCTTTGCTTGACCAACCTTGAATAGCAACCGAAATAGCTCCGAACATCGTGAAAGTTGAGGTGCACTCTTATATAACAAATGCACAGATAAATCTACGATCAAATTTTAGTTCTGAGAAATTGGTCAAATGTGAAACTCTGTTGTATCATTTTGCTAAGGTTAGGCTTACAGGGGGTGACAATATTTAGGAACAACTCAAATGTTTATGTGCATGCTTGTCTATCAAATGGGCATCCAAATCTATGATCAAATTTCAATTCTAAGAAACTGCTCAAAAGTGACACTTCGTTGTACGGTTTCACTAGGGTTGGGCTTAACGGAGGTCAAAATAGCTCGGAACGTTACAAAAGTTAACATGAATGCTTATTCATCCAATGGGAATCCAAACATATTATCAATTTTCAATTCTGATAAGTTGGTCAAAAGTGAAACTCCATCGTGTGGTTTTGTTAGTGTTTGGCTTAAAGGTGCCGAATATAGCTCTGAACATCGTGAAAGTTGGCGTGCACTCCTATCTTACAAATTCACATCTAAATCTATGATCAAATTTTAATTCCAAGAAATTAGTCAAAAGTGAGACTCCATCGTGTGGTTTTGCCAAGGTTGGGGTTAAAGTGGGTGATGATAGATTGAAACGTCACGAAAGTTGAAGTGTACGTTTATCTATCAAATGGGAAACCAAATCTATGATCAAATTTCAATTCTGAGACATTGGTCAGAAGTGAAACTCCGTCGTGCAATTTCACTATGCTTGGGATTAAAGGGGGTCCAAGTAGCTCAAAACATTGCAAAAGTTGGCGTGCACGCTTGTATATCAAATGGGCATCCAAATATATGATCAAATTTTAATTCATGAAATTATCCAAAAGGAAAATTCCATCATACGGTTTTGCTAAGGTTTGTCTTAAAGGAGCGGAAACTAGCTTTGAACATCATGAAATTTGGCATGCACTATTATGTACCAAGTGGGAATCTAAATCTATGATCAAATTTTAATTCTGAGAAATTGGCCAAAAGTGAAACTTTGTCGTGCTCTTTTGCTAAGGTTGCACTTAAAGGGAGAGAAAATAGCTCAGAACGTTGTGAACGTTGACGTGACACTTGTTTATCGAAATATGTACCTAAATCCACTTTCAAACTTCAATTCTGAAAAAGTTGACAAAAGTGCATATTTTCAACCTTGGTTTGACCATCCTTGAATGTGGGCCATAATACTCCAAATCTCATAAAAATAGGTGGTGATGCCTATTTTTTAAATGGGTATCTACTTTACTTTAATATTTGAATTTGGAGAACATGGAAAAAATGTAACATTTTAGGCCTTGGTTTGATGATTTTGACCAAGGTCCAAAATGGCTTGCAATATGCAAAAAGTCTACATGTAGGCTTATCTCTCAACTGGGAACCTAAAAACAATTTCAAATTTAAATTTCAAGAAAGTAAAAAAACAGGTGCATTTCCTAGAACTTGGTTTGACCAACCTTAACTAAGGGCCGAAATAACTTGAAATATCACAAAAATATGTGTGCACGCTTATATATTAAATGGGTATCTAAATCTACTTTTACATTCGATTTCTAAGAAGTTGGGAAAAAGTGCAAACTTTTATGCCTTGGCTTGACCAAGTTTGGCTAAGGTCCAAAATAGCTCGAAATCCTCTAAAACTTTGTATTCATGGTTATCCCTCAATTATGAGAAATTCGAAAAAATAACATCTCTTAGAAATTTTCTTGACCAACCTTGAATAACGACCAAAACAGATCTGAACATTGTGAAAGTTGGCATGCACTCTTATATAGCAAATGCACAGATAAATCTACGATCAAATTTTAGTTCTGAGAAATTGGTCAAAAGTGAAACTCTGTTGTGTGGTTTTGCTAAGGTTGGGATTACAAGGGGTGACAATATTTAGAAATTTATCAAACATTCACATTCATGCTTGTCTATCAAATGGGCATACAAATCCATGATCAAATTTCAATTCCAAGAAATTGCTCAAAACCTAAACTTTGCTGTACAGTTTCGATAGGGTTGGGATTAAAGGAGGTCAAAATAGATCCCAATTCTGATTTATATATTTATTATAACTCTATTTATAATTCAAATTCTAATATATCAGAACCTAAAACATCCATCCCTTCCTTGAAAAAATTCCCAGTCAGTTCATCAAAGCTTCCTCCCAAAACTAGTCATTTTTCACTAGCTTTTGATGTTCCTTCTAAAATATCTTCCCAAATACATTCAAATATTTCCATTTATAATTATGAATATGATATATAGGCTAATATACATACTATTACAGTCATTTAATCATTTCCCCAACCATCTCATGACCAAAAGACCCATCAACCCTCAAGTTTAGTAGTTAGAAATTTAGAAAATTGTCTAGTTTCCAATGCTATGTCTCTTGCATACATGCTGTTATTTCTTGTATGTATTTAATTGGTTGGAAAGCCATATCATTGGCCTTCATGGGACTATTTTTCCATATGTCTATAATTTCCTTCACCATTCATGGTTCGAATCTCAAGTCTCCAGACCTTCCAGGTTCCCTCAATTGTAATTGTGATCTAGTTGCTCACTCTTCTCTTCCTATGGATCCATTCGCTCATGGAGACACCATACCTCTGATATTTTCTGCTATGTATGACATATATTCTAATATTTCAGAGCCTCATGATATTTTTTACAGAGTTGTGAAGGTTCTTCACCAAATTGGGATAAAGATTCATGGATTTATTCATGATACGACAACTACACATAATGTAGATTTTGTTGAATCTTTTGATGTTATTTGGGAAAGAGTTTGCAGACATATATTTTCCATGGTTGATTATTCTATTAGACCAAATTATGCTTGCAACAGAATAAATTCTTATGATGCCCCTCCATCATCAAGTGATGACCATCAAAGGGCCTCTCCACATGATCTTTTTTTACAACACTTCGATGCATTCATGCATGATCTTGGCATCCAAAATATCTTCACCAAGAAGTTCTTCTTCCATCTCATTCAAGTGAATAAGAGGACCTACTGAAGACATTTTGATCTCTTTCATATCCATTTTTGAGGGGAGGTTTTTCCCAGGAGGTTTTCCTCCTTACCCCAGTTACATGGATCAATAAAAATTCTGTTGTAAAATGTGACTTGTGCCTTAGTTACCAAGGCCTTAATAAATATTTTTGATTAAAATGTACTAATTCTATATTAAGGGGGGGTTTTGGAACAATAATACATCCTTAGTACATAGTTTTTACCTTAGGCTAGCTTTATTTTCCTTCATGCAATGATATCCTATGGTTTACGACTTAGGAGAGCTGATTCAACATTATAATTGGTTATTTTCTCATGTTCACACCTACAACAGCACCCTGATTAGTAGACCCAACACATGTGTACCTCATTTAATGTCTTGGGGTTCCAAATCCTTGATTTTTGGGGCCTTGGTTTGACTAAGTGCGCGAGGGGATGAATCTGGCTTGTTTTAGCTCTCCCAGGAGCATTTATTGCCACCTAGAGCACCCCACTCACCTCTATCTTCTCACCCATGCTTTCCTAGGACCCATTAATGATCCACCACACTTCACATGAGGTTTTGTGACTTTTTGGGCTTAGTTGGAGCTCCTTTGGTCCACCTACGGGGGTTGAGGGTCAATTTTCACCATTACACTTGTACTTTCCCAATTGGCTTCCAGAGCCACTCAAATTTCCTCCAATGTATTATAAATGTGTAAGATAACATCTAAATGATATATGATAATAATATGATCAGAAACTAGCACCATCCATATGTGCTATGTCATGTATTTTTTGTCTCTTTGATTGTTTCTCTTACATATTTTGTCAAACACTTCATGTGTGAAGTCTGTTCTAGCTCCTAGATCTGATTAAGAAGTAAATTCTTACAAATGGGTACCTAAATCCACTTTCAAATTTCAATTCTAAAAAAGTAGACAAAAGTGCATCTTTTCAACCTTGGTTTGACCATACTTTAATGAAAGTTTGTATGTATGGTTATCTCTCAAATGGTACCGAAATTCTCTTTCCAAATTCAATTACGAGAAAGTAAGAAAAATAGCATCTCTTTAGACCTTTGCTTGACCATCCTTGAACAACGAACAAAATAGCTTCGAACATCGCGAAAGTTGGATGCACTCTTATCTACCAAAATGCACAGATAAATCTACGATCAAATTTTAATTCTGAGAAATTGGTCAAAAGTGAAACTTCATTGTGAGGTTTTACTAAGGTTGGGCTTAAAGGGGATGAAAATATTTCAGAACGTCCCAAAAGTTTGCATGCATACTTGTCTATAAAATGGGAATCCAAATCTATGATCAAATTTCAATTCTAAGAAACTACTCAAAAGTGAAACTCCGCCATGCGGTTTCACTAGGGTTGGGGTTAAAGGGGGTCAAAATAGCTCAAGTTTCAATTATGAGAAGTTGGTCAAAAGTGAAACCGCATCATGCAGTTTTGTTATGGTTTGGCTTAAAGGATCCGAAAATAGCCCCGAACATTGTGAAAGTTGGTGTGTACTATTATCTTCCCAATGCGCATCTAAATCTATGATCAAATTTTAATTTCGAGAAATTGGTCAAAAGTGAGACTCCGTCGTGCGGTTTCACCAAGGTTGGGGTTAAAGGGGGTGAAAATAGCTTAGAACATCGCGAAAGTTGGAGTTCATGCTTCTATATCAAATAGGACTCCAAATATATGATCAAATTTCAATTTCGATAAATTAGTTAGAAGTGAAACTCCATCGTGCATTTTCGCTAGAGTTGGGCTTAAAGGGAGTCCAAATAGCTTGGAACAATACAAAAGTTGTTGTGCATGCTTGTGTTCAAACGGGCATCCAAATCTATGATCAAATTTCAATTCCAAGAATTTGGTCAAAAGTGAAACTCTCTCGTGCGGTTTTGCTAGGGTTGGGATTAAAGGGGGTCAAAATAGATTGAAACGTTGTGAAAGTTGGTGTGTGTGCTTGTTTATCCAATGTGCATCCAAATCTATGATCAAGTTTCAATTCTGAGAAGTTGGTCAAAAGTAAAACTCCATCATGTGGTTAGGTTAAGGTTTGGCTGAAAGGAACCAAAAATAGCTCTGAACATCATGAAAGCTGGTGTGCACTCTTATCTACCAAATGCATAGATAAATCTATGATCAAATTTTTATTCTGAGAAATTGGTCAAAAGTGAAACTCTGTTGTGCGGTTTTGCAAATCTTGGGCCTAAAGGGGCTGAAAATATTTCGGAACGTTGCAAAAATATGTGTGCACGCTTATCTCTTAATTAAGTATCTAAATCTACTTTTACATTTGATTTCTAAGAAATTGTCAAAAAGTGCAACCTTTTAGGGCTTTGTTTGACTAAGTTCCAAAATAGCTCGAAATCCCCTGAAAGTTTGTATGCACGCTTATCTCTAAAATGGGTACCTAAACTCTCTCTCATATTTTAATTACGAGAAAGTAAAAAATGTAGCATCTCTTAGAGCTTTGCATGACCAACTTTGAATAACGACCAAAATAACTCCGAACATCATGAAAGGTTGCGTGCACTCTTATCTACCAAATGCACAAATAAATATATGATCAAATTTTAATTCTGAGAAATTTGTCAAAAGTGAAACTTTGTTGTGTTGTTCGCTAAGATTGGGCTTAAAAGGGGGTGAAAATATTTCGAAACATAGTAAAAGTTCACGTGCACACTTGTCTATCAAATGGGCAACTCAATCTATGATCAAATTTCAATTCTAAGAAACTGCTTAAAAGTGAAACTCCATCGTACGGATTCGCTACGGTTGGGATTAAAGGGGGTCAGAATAGCTCAGAACATCGTGAAAGTTGGCATGCATGCTTATTTATCCAATGGGTATCCAAATATATGATCAATTTTCAATACTGAGAAGTTGGTCAAAAGTGAAACTCCATGGTGCAGTTTTGTTAGGGTTTGGCTTAAAGCAGGCGAAAATAGCTCTGAACATTGTGAAATTTGGTGTACACTCTTGTATTCCAAATGCGCATCTAAATCAATTATCAAATTTTAATTCCGAGAAATTGGTCAGAAGTGAGACTCTGTCGTGCAATTTTGCCAAGGTTGGGGTTAAAGAGGGTGAAAATAGCACGAAACGTTGTGAAGATTTGAGTGCACGCTTGTCTATCAAATTGGCATCCAAATATATGATCATATTTCAATTCCGATAAATTGGTCAGAAGTGAAACTCCATCATGCGTTTTCACTAGAGTTGGTCTTAAAGAGGGTCCAAATAGCTCAGAACATTGCAAAAGTTGGTGTGCATGCTTGTATATCAAATTGGCATCCAAATCTATGATCAAATTTCAATTACAAGAATTTGGTCAAAAGTGAAACTCCATCATACATGGTTTGCTAAGGTTTGTCTTAAAGGAGGGGAAAATAGCTCTGAACATCACGATATTTTGCATGCACTCTTATCTACAAAATGGTCATCTAAATCTACAATCAAATTTTAATTCTGAGAAATTGGTCAAAAGTGAAACTTCATTGTGTGTTGTCACTAAAGTTGCATTTAAAGGAAGTGAAAATAGGTCAGAAGGTCATGAAAGTTGGCATGCATGCTTGTTTATTGAAATGGGTACCTAAATCCACTTTCAAATTTCAATTTTGAAAAAGTCGAGAAAAGTGCATCTTTTCAACCTTGGCTTGACCATCCTTCAATGAGGTTCAAAATATATCCAAATCTTATAAAAATAGATGTGCATGCCTATCTTTGAAATGGGTATCTAAATATACTTTAAAATTTGAATTTTGAAAAAATGGAAAAATGCAATGTTTTTGGCCTTGGTTTGATGAAGTTTTGCTAAGGTTGGACTTAAAGCGGGTGAAAATATTTCAGAATGTCTCAAAAGTTCACATGCATACTTGTCTATCAAATGGGCATCCAAATCTATGATCACATTTCAATTCTATGAAACTACTCAAAAGTGAAACTCCGTCGTGTAGTTTCACTAGGGTTGGGCTTAAAGGGTGTCAAAATAGCTAAATTTTCGATTCTGAGAAGTTGGTCAAAAGTGAACCTCCATCATGCGGTTTTGTGAGGGTTTGGCTTAAAGGAGACGAAAAATAGCCCTGAACATCGTGAAAGTTGGCGTGCACTATTATCTTGCAAATGCGCATCTAAATCTATGATCAAATTTTAATTTCAAGAAATTAGTCAAAAGTGAGACTCCGTCATGCGGTTTCACCAAGTTTGGGGTTAAAGGGGGTGAAAATGTCTCAGAACATCGTGAAAGTTGGAGTGCATGCTTCTATATCTAATAGACCTCCAAATCTATGATCAAATTTCAATTTCGATAAATTAGTTAGAAGTGAAACTCCATCGTGCATTTTTCGTTAGATTTGTCCTTAAAGGGGGTCCAAATAGCTCAAAAAAATACAAAAGTTGGTGTGCAAGCTTGTATATAAAATGGGCATCTAAATCTATGATCAAATTTCAATTCCAAGAATTTGGTCAAAAGTGAAGCTTTGTCGTGTGGGTTTGCTAGGATTCGGATTAAAGGGGGTCAAAATAGATCGGAACGTTAAGAACATTGGTGTGTGAGCTTGTTTATCCAATGGGCATCCAAATCTGTGATCAAATTTTAATTATGAGAAGTTGGTCAAAAGTGAAACTCCATCATGTGGTTTTTTTAGGGGTTGGCTTAAAGAAGATGAAAATAGCTTCAAACATCATGAAATTTGACGTGCACTCTTATCTACCAAATGCGTAGATAAATCTACGATCAAATTTTTATTTTGATAAATTGGTCAAAAGTGAAACTCCGTTCTGCGGTTTTGCAAAGCTTGGGCTTAAAGGGGGTGAAAATATTTCGAAATGTCGCAAAAATATGTTTGCATGCTTATCTATTAATTGGGTATCTAAATCTACTTTTACATTTTATTTTAAACAATTGGAAAAAAGTGCAACCTTTTAGGGCTTTGTTTGACCAAGTTTGACTGAGTTCCAAAATCCCTTGAAAGTTTGTATGCAAGGTTATGTTTGAAATGGGTACCTAAATTCTCTTTCAAATTTCAATTATGAGAAAGTAAAAAAAGTAGCATGTCTCAAACCTTTGCTTTACCAACTTTGAATAACAAGAAAAATAACTCCGAACATCATGAAAGGTTGCGTGCACTCTGATCTGCCAAATGCGCAGATAAATCTACGATCAAATTTTAATTCTGATAAATTAGTCAAAAGTGAAACTTCGTTGTGCGGTTTTCTAAAGTTAGCCTTAAAGGGGCTGAAAATATATCGAAATATCGTGAAAGTTTTCATGCGCACTTGTCAATCAAATGGACATCCAAATCTATGATCAAATTTCAATTCTAAGAAACTTCTCAAAGTGAAACTCCGTCGTGCAGTTTCGCTAGGGTGTGGCTTAAAGGGGGTCAAAATAGCTTAGAACATTGTGAAAGTTGGCGTGCATGCTTATTTATCCAATGGGTATCCAAATATATGATGAAGTTCGAATTCTGAGAAGTTAGTCAAAATTGAAACTCCATCATGCGGTTTTGTTAGGGTTTGGCTTAAAGCAGCCGAAAATAGCTCTGAACATCATGAAAGTTTGTCTACACTCTTATCTTCCAAATGTGCATCTAAATCAATGATCAAATTTTAATTCCAAGAAATTGCTAAAAAGTGAGACTTCATCGTGCAGTTTCGCCAAGGTTGGGGTTAAAGAGGGAGATAAATGTTCGAAACGTCATGAAAGTTTCATTGCATGCTTTTCTATCAAATGGGCATCCAAATCTATGATCATATTTCAATTCCGATAAATTGGTCAGAAGTGAAACTCTGACGTACATTTCGCTAGAGTTGGTCTTAAAGAGGGTCCAAATAGCTCAGAAAAATGCAAAAGTTGGTGGGCACACCTATATATCAAACGGGCATCCAAATCTATGATCCAATTTCAATTACAAGAATCTGGTCAAATGTGAAACTCCATCATGCAGTTTTTCTAAGGCTTATCTTAAAGGAGGGGAAAATAGCTCTAAACATCACAAAATTTAGCATGCAGCCTTATCTACTAGATGGTCATCTAAATATACAAAGTGAAACTTTGTCATGCGCTCTCACTAAGGTTGAAATTAAAGGGAGTGAAAATAGCTCAGAATGTCGTGAAAGTTGGCGTGCACATTTGTTTATTGAAATGGGTACCTAAATTCACCTTCAAATTTCAGTTCTGAAAAAGTTGACAAAAGTGCATATTTTCAACCATGGTTTGACCATCTTTTAATGATGGCCAAAATAGCTCCAAATCTCATAAAAATAGGTGTCGATGCCAATATTTTAAGTGGGTATCTAAATCTACTTTAAAATTTGAATTTTGAGAAATTGAAAAAACGCAACGTTTTAGGCCTTGGTTGGATGAAGTTTGACTGCTGTCCAAAATGGCTCGCAATCCCCAAAACATTTACATGTAGGCTTATCTTTGAAATGGGTACGTAAATACAGTTTCAAATTTCAATTTCGAGAAAGTCAAGAAAAGTGATTTTCTTAGAATTTGGTTTGACCAACCTTAACAAAGGGCCAAAATAACTCGAAATCTCACAAAAATATGTGTGCATGCTTATCTTTTAAATGGGTATCTAAATCTAATTTTACATTTTATTTATAAGAAATTGGAAAAAACTGCAACCTTTTAGGCCTTGGTTTGACCAAGTTTGACTAAGGTCCAAAATAGCTCGAAATATCCTGAAAGTTTGAATGCATGGTTATCTCTCAAATGGGTACCTAAATTCTCTTTCAAGTTTCAATTGCGAGAAAGTCAAAAAAAAATATCATCTCTTAGGCATTTTCTTGACCAACCTTGAATAGAGACCAAAATAGCTCCGAACATCGTCGAAGTTGGCGTGCACTCTTATATAACAAATGCACAGATAAATCTACGATTAAATTTTAGATCTGAGAAATTGGTCAAAATTGAAAATCTGTTGTGTAGTTCTGCTAAGGTTAGGTTCACAGGGGGTGACAATATTTAGGAACGACTCAAACGTTCATGTGCAATGCTTGTCTATCAAATGGGCATCCAAATCTATGATCAAATTTGAATTCTAAGAAACTGCTCAAATGTGAAACTTCGTTGTACGGTTTTGCTAGGGTTGGGATTAAAGGAGGTCAAAATAGCTTGTAACGTTGTGAAAGTTAATGTGAATGCTTGTTTATCCAATGGGAATCCAAATCTATTATCAAGTTTCAATTCTGCGAAGTTGGTCAAAAGTGAAACTCCATCGTGCAGTTTTGTTAGTGTTTGGCTTAAAGGAGCCAAAAATATCTCTGAACATCATGAAAGTTGGCATGCACTATTATCTTTGAAATGCGCATCTAAATCTATGATCAAATTTTAATTATGAGAAATCGCTCAAAAGTGAGACTCCGTAGTACGATTTCCCCAAGGTTGGAGTTAAAGGGGGTGAAAATAGCTCGAAACGTCGCAAAAGTTGGAGTGCACACTTGCCTATCAAATAGGCATCAAAATATATGATTAAATTTAAATTCTGAGAAATTGGTCAGAAGTGAAACTCTGTCGTGCATTTTTGCTAGAGTTGGGCATAAATGGGGTCAAAATAGTTTAGAAAATTAC
The DNA here is from genome assembly GCA_001517045.1 of Pseudotsuga menziesii. Classification (NCBI taxonomy): domain Eukaryota; kingdom Viridiplantae; phylum Streptophyta; class Pinopsida; order Pinales; family Pinaceae; genus Pseudotsuga; species Pseudotsuga menziesii. The sequence continues at coordinate 968,497 of LPNX011001810.1, read as the reverse complement.
AAAAGTTGGTGTGCATGCTTGTATATCAAATGGGCATACAAATCTATGCTTAAGTTTCAATTTCGAGAATTTGGTAAAAAATGAAACTTCGTCATGCGGTTTTGCTAGGGTTGCACTTAAAGGGAGTGAAAATAGCTCAGAACATTGTGAAAGTTGGTGTGCATGCTTATTTATCCAATGGGTACCTAAATTCACTTTGAAAATTCAATTCTGAAAAAGTCGACAAAAGTGCATCTTTTCAACCTTGGAAATTTGACCATCTTTCAATGATGAACGAAATAGCTCCAAATATCATAAAAAAAGGTGTTCATGCCAATATTTTAAATGGTTATCTAAATCTACATTAAAATTTGAATTTTGAGAAATTGAAAAATACAACATTTTAGGCCTTGGTTGAACAAAGTTTGACCGAGGTCAGAAATGGCTCGCAATCCCCAAAAAATCTACATGTAGGCTTATCTTTCAAATGGGTACATAAATACAGTTTCAAATTTCAATTTTGAAAAAGTCAAGAAAAGTGCTTTTCTTAGAACTTGGTTTGACCAACCTTAAGCAAGGCCCGTAATAACTCGAAATCTCACAAAAATATGTGTGCACACTAATATTTTAAATGGGTATCTAAATCTACTTTTGCATTTGATTTCTAAGAAATTGAAAAAAATGACAACCTTTTAGGCCTTGGTTTGACCAAGTTTGACTAAGGTCCAAATTAGCTCGAAATCTCTAGAAAGTTTGTATGCATGGTTATCTCTCAAATGGGTACCTAAACTCTCTTTCAAATTTCAATTGCAATAAAGTCGAAAAAATATCATCTCTTAGGCCTTTGGTTGACCAACATTGAATAGTGACCAAAATAGCTCCGAACATCATGAAAGTTGGCGTGCACTCTTATATAACAAATGCACAGATAAATATATGATCAAATTTTAGTTCTGAGATATTGGTCAAACGTGAAACTCTGTTGTGCAGTTTTGCTAAGGTTACGCTTACAAGGGGTGACAATATTTAGGAACGACTCGAACATTCATAAGCACGCTTGCCTATCAAATGGGAATCCAAATCTATGATCGAATTTCAATTCTAAGAAACTACTCAAAAGTGAATCTTTGTTGTACAGATTTGCTAGGGTTGGGATTAAAGAAGTCAAAATAGCTTAAAATGTTGTGAAAGTTAGCATGAATGCTTGTTTATCCAGTGGGCATCCAAATCTATTATCAAGTTTCAATTCCGAGAAGTTCGTCAAAAGTGAAACTCCATTGTAAGGTTTTGTTAGGGTTTGGCTTAAAGGTGCCGAAAATAGCTCTGAAGTGTACTCCTATCTATCAAATGCGAAACAATATATATGATCAAAGTGAAGTGTATGCTTGTCTATCAAATGGGAAACCATATCTATGATCAAAGTGAAGTGTATGCTTGTCTATCTAATGGCCAACCATATCTATGATCAAATTTCAATTCCGAGACATTGGTCAGAAGAGGGTGAAAATAGCAGGGAACGTTGTTAAGGTTTGAGTGCATGCTTGTCTATCAAATGGGCATCCAAATCTATCAACATATTTCAATTCCGATAAATTGGTCAGAAGTGAAACGCTGTCGTGCATTTTCGCTAGAGTTGGTCTTAAAGAGGGTCCAAATAGCTCGGAACATTGCAAAAGTTGGTGTGCATGCTTGTATATCAAACGGGCATCCAAATCTATGATCAAATTTCAATTACAAGAATTTGGTCAAAAATGAAAGTCCATCATGTAGGGTTTGCTAAGGTTTGTCTTAAAGGAGGGGAAAATAGTTCTGAACATCATGATATTTCGCATGTACTCTTATTTACAAAATGGTCTTCTAAATCTACAATCAAATTTTAATTCTGAGAAATTGGTCCAAAGTGAAACTTCGTCGTGTTCTGTCACTAAGGTTGCATTTAAAGGAAGTGAAAATAGATCAGAAGGTCGTGAAAGTTGGCATGCACGCTTGTTTATTGAAATGGGTACCTAAATCCACTTTCAAATTTCAATTTTGAAAAAGTCGACAAAAGTGCATCTTTTCAACCTTGGCTTGACCATCCTTGAATGAGGTTCAAAATATATCCAAATCTCATAAAAATAGGTGTGCATGCCTATCTTTGAAATGGGTATCTAAATATACTTTAAAATTTGAATTTTGAAAAATTGGAAAAAATGCAACGTTTTAGGCCTTGGTTTGACGAAGTTTTGCTAAGGTTGGACTTAAAGGGGGTGAAAATATTTCGGAACGTATCGAAAGTTCACATGCATACTTGTATATCAAATGGGCATCCAAATCTATGATCAAATTTCAATTCTATGAAACTAGTCAAAATTGAAACTCCGTCGTGTAGTTTCACTAGGGTTGGGCTTAAAGGTTGTCAAAATAGCTAAAGTTTCGATTATGAGAAGTTGGTCAAAAGTGAACCTCGATCATGCGGTTTTGTGAGGGTTTGGCTTAAAGGAGCCGAAAATAGCCCTGAACATCGTGAAAGTTGGTGTGCACTATTATCTTCCAAATGCGCATCTAAATCTATGATCAAATTTTCATTTCAAGAAATTGGTCAAAAGTGAGACTCTGTCATGAAGTTTCGCCAAGTTTGGGGTCAAAGGGGGTGAAAATAGCTTAGAACATCGCGAAAGTCTGAGTGCATGCTTCCATATCTAATAGACCTCCAACTCTATGATCAAATTTCAATTTCAAGAAATTAGTTAGAAGTGAAACTCCATCGTGCATTTTTCGTTAGATTTGTGCTTAAAGGGGGTCCAAATAGCTCAAAAAAATACAAAATCTGGCGTGCAAGCTTGTATATAAAATGGGCATCCAAATCTATGATCAAATTTCAATTCCAAGAATTTGGTCAAAAGTGAAGCTCTCTCGTGTGGTTTTGCTAGGATTGGGATTAAAGGGGGTCAAAATATATTGGAACGTTAAGAACATTGGTTTGTGAGCTTGTTTATCCAATGGGAATCCAAATCTGTGATCAAATTTTAATTCTGAAAAGTTGGTCAAAAGTGAAACTCCATAACATGGTTTTTTAGGGTTTGGATTAAAGGAGACGAAAATAGCTTCGAACATCGTGAAAGTTGATGTGCATTCTTATCTACCAAATGCGTAGATAAATCTACGATCACATTTTTATTTTGAGAAATTGCTCAAAAGTGAAACTCCATTCTGTGGTTTCGCAAAGCTTGGGCTTAAAGGGGGTGAAAATATTTTGAAATGTCGCAAAAATATGTTTTCATGCTTATCTATTAATTGGGCATCTAAATCTACTTCACATTTTATTTTAAACAATTGGAAAAAAGTGCAACCTTTTAGGGATTTGTTTCACCAAGTTTGACTGAGTTCCAAAATAGCTCGAAATCCCCTAAAAGTTTGTATGCACGGTTATCTCTGAAATGGGTACCTAAATTCTCTTTCAAATTTCAATTACGAGAAAGTCGAAAAAGTAGTATGTCTTAGACCTTTGCTTTACCAAATTTGAATAACAAGCAAAATAACTATGAACATCATGAAAGGTTGCATGCACTCTGATCTACCAAACGCGCAGATAAATCTACGATCAAATTTTAATTCTGATAAATTAGTCAAAAGTGAAACTTCGTTGTGCAGTTTGCTAAAGTTAGCCTTAAAGGGGTTGAAAATATATCGAAATATCATGAACGTTTTCATGTGCACTTGTCAATCAAATGGACATCCAAATCAATGATCAAATTTCAATTCTAAGAAACTTCTCAAAAGTGAAACTTCGTCGTGCGGTTTCGCTAGGGTTGGGCTTAAAGGGGGTCAAAATAGCTCAGACCATTGTGAAAGTTGGCATGCATGCTTATTTATCCAATGGGTATCCAAATATATGATGAAGTTTCAATTCTGAGAAGTTAATCAAAATTGAAACTGCATCATGCGGTTTTGTTAGGGTTTTGGCTTAAAGAAGCCGAAAATAGCTCTGAACATCATGAAATTTGGTCTACACTCTTATCTTCCAAATGCACATATAAATCAATAATCAATTTTTTATTTCGAGAAATTGCTAGAAAGTGAGACTTCGTCATACGGTTTCACCAAGGTTGGGGTTAAAGAGGGAGAAAAATGCTCGAAACATCGTGAAAGTTTGATTACATGCTTGTCTATCAAATGGGCATCCAGATCTATGATCAGATTTCAATTCTGATAAATTGGTCGGAAGTGAAACTCTATCATACATTTCTGCTAGAGTTGGTCTTAAAGAGGGTCCAAATAGCTCGGGAAAATGCAAAAGTTGGTGGGCACGCCTGTATATCAAATAGGCATCCAAATCTATGATCCAATTTCAATTACAAGAATTTAGTCAAATGTGAAACTCCATCATGCAGTTTTGCTAAGGTTTATCTTAAAGGAGGGGAAAATAGCTCTAAACATCACGAAATTTGGCTCGCAGTCTTATCTACCAAATGGTCATCTAAATCTACAAAGTGAAACTTCGTCATGCGCTCTCACTAAGGTTGAACTTAAAGGGAGTGAAAATAGCTTGGAACGTCGCGAAAGTTGGCATGCACGTTTGTTTATTGAAATGGGTACCTAAATTCACCTTCAAATTTCAATTCTGAAAAAGTCGACAAAAGTGCATCTTTTCAACCATGGTTTGACTATCTTTGAATGATGGCCAAAATAGCTCCAAATCTCATAAAAATAGGTGTCCATGCCAATATTTTAAGTGGGTATCTAAATCTACTTTAAAATTTGAAATTTGAGAAATTGAAAAAACGCAACGTTTTAGGCCTTGGTTGGATGAAGTTTGACCATTCTCCAAAATGGCTCACAATCCCCAAAACATTTACATGTAGGCTTGTCTTTGAAATGGGTACGTAAATACAATTTCAAATTTCAATTTCGAGAAACTCAAGAAAAGTGATTTTCTTAGAATTTGGTTAGACAAACTTAACAAAGGGCCAAAATAACTCGAAATCTCACAAAAATATGTGTGCGTGCTTATCTTTTAAATGGGTATCTAAATCTAATTTTACATTTGATTTCTAAGAAATTGGAAAAAACTGCAACCTTTTAGGCCTTGGTTTGACCAAGTTTGACTAAGGTCCAAAATAGCTCGAAATATCCTGAAAGTTTGAATGCATGGGTATCTCTCAAATGGGTACCTAACTTCTCTTTCAAATTTCAATTGCGAGAAAGTCAAAAAAATATCATCTCTTATATAACAACCATGAATAGAAACCAAAATAGCTCCGAACATCGTCAAAGTTGGCATGCACTCTTATATAACAAATGCACAGATAAATCTACGATCAAATTTTAGATCTGAGAAATTGGTCAAAAGTGAAAATCTATTGTGCGGTTTTGCTAAGGTTAGGTTCATAGGGGGTGACAATATTTAGGAACGACTCGAACGTTCACGTTCACGCTTGTCTATCAAATGGGCATCCAAATCTATGATCAATTTTCAATTCTAAGAAACTGCTCAAAAGTGAAACATCGTTGTACGGTTTCACTAGGGCTGGGCTTAAAGGAGGTCAAAATAGCTCGTAACGTTGTGAAAGTTAACGTGAATGCTTGTTTATATAATGGGCATCCAAATCTATTATCAAGTTTCAATTCTGCGAAGTTGGTCAAAAGTGAAACTCCATCATGCAGTTTTGTTAGTGTTTGGCTTAAAGGAGCCAAAAATATCTTTGAACATCATGAAAGTTGGCATGCACTATTATCTTCGAAATGCACATCTAAATCTATGATCAAATTTTAATTCTTAGAAATCGCTCAAAAGTGAGACTCCGTAGTATGATTTCCCCAAGGTTGGGGTTAAAGGGGATGAAAATAGCTCGAAACGTCGCAAAAGTTGGAGTGCGCACTTGCCTATCAAATAGGCATCCAAATCTATGATTAAATTTCAATTCTGAGAAATTGGTCAGAAGTGAAACTCTGTCGTGCATTTTTGCTAGAGTTGGGCGTAAAGGGGGTCGAAATAGTTTAGAACATTACAAAAGTTGGTGTGCATGCTTGTATATCAAATGGGCATACAAATCTATGATCAAATTTCAATTTCGAGAATTTGGTAAAAAATGAAACTTCGTCGTGCAGTTTTGCTAGGGTTGCACTTAAACGGAGTGAAAATAGCTCAGAACATTGTGAAAATTGGTGTGCATGCTTATTTATCCAATGGGTATCCAAATCTATGATCAAGTTTCAATTCTGAGAAGTTGGTCAAAATTGAAACTCCATCGTGCAGTTTTGTTAGAGTTTGGCTTAAAGCAGCCGAAAATAGCTCTGAACATCGTGAAAGTTGGTGTACACTCTTATCTTCCAAATGTGCATCTAAATCAATGAACGAATTTTAATTCGGATAAATTGGTCAAAAGTGAGACTCCGTCATGTGGTTTCTCCAAGGTTGGGGTTAAAGAGTGTAAAAATAGCTCAGAACGCCGTGGAAGTTTGAGTGCAGGCATGTCTATCAAATGGGCATCCAAATTTATGATCAGATTTCAATTTAGATAATAAGAAGTGAAACTCTATCATGCATTTTCACTAGAGTTCGTCTTAAAGAGGGTCCAAATAGCTCGGAACACTACAAAAGTTGGCATGCATGCTTGTATATCAAACGGGCATCCAAATCTATGATCAAATTTTAATTACAAGAATTTGGTCAAACGTGAAATTCCATCATGCAGTTTTGCTAAGGTTTTTCTTAAAAGAGGAGAAAATAGCTTTGAACATCACGATATTTGGCATGCACTCTTATCTACCAAATGGTCATCTAAATCTACAATCAAATTTAATTCCGAGAAATTAATCAAAAGTGAAACTTCGTCGTGCACTCTCACTAAGGTTGCACTTAAAGGGAGTGAAAATAGCTCAAAACGTCGTGAAAGTTGGCGTGCACATTTGTTTATTGAAATGGGTATCTAAATTCACTTTCAAAATTCAATTATGAAAAAGTGGACAAAAGTGCATCTTTTCAACCTTGGAAATTTGAACATCTTTCAATGATGAACGAAATAGCTCCAAATCTCATAAACAAAGGTGTCGATGCCAATATTTTAAATGGGTATCTAAATCTACTTTAAAATTTGAATTTTGAGAAATTGGAAAAATACAACATTTTAGGCCTTGGTTGAACGAAGTTTGACCGAGGTCAGAAATGGCTCGCAATCCCCAAAAAATCTATATGTAGGCTTATCTTTCAAATGGGTACGTAAATACAGTTTCAAATTTCAATTTTGAGAAAGTCAAGAAAAGTGCTTTTCTTAGAACTTGGTTTGAACAACCTTAAGCAAGGCCCGTAATAACTCGAAATCTCACAAAAATATGTGTGCACACTAATATTTTAAATGGGTATCTAAATCTACTTTTACATTTGATCTCTAAGAAATTGAAAAAAATGACAACCTTTTAGGCCTTGGTTTGACCAAGTTTGACTAAAGTCCAAAATAGCTCGAAATCTCCAGAAAGTTTGTATGCATGGTTATTTCTCAAATGGGTAACTAAACTCTCTTTCAAATTTCAATTGCAAGAAAGTAAAAACCAATTCATCTCTTAGGCCTTTGGTTGACCAACATTGAACAGCGACCAAAATAGCTCCGAACATCATGAAAGTTGGCGTGCACTCTTATATAACAAATGCATAGATAAATCTACGATCAAATTTTAGTTCTGAGATATTGGTCAAACGTGAAACTTTGTTGTGCGGTTTTGCTAAGGTTACGCTTACAGGGGGTTACAATATCTAGGAACGACTTGAACATTCATAAGCACGCTTGTCTATCAAACGGGAATCCAAACCTATGATCGAATTTCAATTCTAAGAAACTGCTCAAAAGTGAATCTTTGTTGTATGGTTTCGCTAGGGTTGGGATTAAAGAGGTCAAAATAGCTCAAAATGTTGTGAAAGTTAGCATGAATTCTTGTTTATCCAATGGGCATCCAAATCTATTATCAAGTTTCAATTCCAAGAAGTTCATCAAAAGTAAAACTCCATTGTGCGGTTTTCTTAGGGTTTGGCTTAAAGGAGCTGAAAATAGCTCTGAAGTGTACGCTTATCTATCAAATGGGAAACCATATCTATGATCAAAGTGAAGTGTACACTTTTCTATCAAATGGGAAACCATATCTATGATCAAAGTGAAGTGTACACTTGTCTCTCTAATGGCCAACCATATCTATGATCAAATTTCAATTCCGAGACATTGGTCAGAAGTGAAACTTCATCGTGCATTTTCACTAGACTTGGGCTTAAAGGGAGTCCAAGTAGCTCGAAACATTGCAAAAGTTGGCATGCACACTTGTATGTCAAATGGGCATCGAAATCTATGATCACTAAATTTGGCATACGGTTTCTCTAAGGTTTGTCTTAAAGGAGGGGAAAATAGCTCTTAACATCATGAAATTTGGCATGCACTATTATCTACCAAGTGGGCATCTAAATCTACATTAAATTTTAATTCTAATAAATTGGCCAAAAGTGAAACTTTGTCATGTGCTTTCTCTAAGGTTGCACTTAAAGGGAGTTAAAATAGCTCAGAACGTCGCGAACGTTGGCGTGCACACTTGTTTATTGAAATGGGTACCTAAATCAACTTTCAAATTTCAATTCTGAAAAAGTTCAGAAAAGTGCATCTTTTCAACCTTGGTTTGACCATTTTTTAATACGGACCATAATAGCTCCAAATCTCATAAAAATAGGTGTCCATGCCTATCTTTTAAATGGGTATCTAATCTACTTTAAAATTTGAATATTGAGGAGATGGAAAAAATGTAACGTTTTAGGACTTGGTTTGACGAAGTTTGACTGAGGTCCAAAATGGCTCGCAATCCCCAAAAAATCTACACGTAGGCTTATCTCTCAAATGGGAAACTAAACACGGTTTAAAATTTAAATTTTGAGAAAGTAAAAAATACTGCATTTCTTAGAACTTGGTTTGACCAACCTTAACTAAGGGCCAGAATAACTCGAAATATCATAAAAATATGTGTGCACGCTTATATCTTAAATGGGTATCTAAATCTACTTTTAGATTTGATTTCTAAGAAATTGGAAAAAAGTGCTAACTTTTATGCCTTTGTTTGACCAAGTTTGACTAAGGTCCAAAATGTTAAATTTTCATATGCTTAACTATGACATCAGTATATCATTTCATTTTTCATAATAAAAGCATATAAAACAGGATCACTGAAAGAAACAGTATCACAAGAACAACACAGATTTATCCTGGGAAAACCCTAAAGGGAAAAACCCAGCAAAAGCTTCCTCAATATAGATGCCCCAAAAGGGAAAAAGGTAAAACCAACAAGGAGATCAAAAACCTGATTCTCCTCCTTCTCCAGCAACTCCTCTCCTCCACAAGTGTGCTATTCCAAGTGAGTGTGTGTGTCTCAAATGAGGAGCACTACACCTCTATTTATATTCATCCATTTACTTAAAGTTTGCTCAATTAACATGTCAGCTTAAGTTAACTCATGTAGGCTCGAGTTACACATGTAGGCTCAAGTAACCACACTGGGGTGCTGATGACCCACCTTTACAATTAGAGGGGACTACCTCATGACTCTTATTAGTTCTTCCAATTAGGAGCATCGGGGTACAATTTAATACAAGTGGTTCTCTCGGTTGGACCATTGGGGACCACAAAAGATACATAAAGAATATTCTTCGAAGTTACAATATTTCAACACTCCCCCTTAACGAGAAGGGTATTCTATATCAACAACAACAAGAGTAGAGATAGTAGACATCATCAACATCAGCAGGGTAACACATCTATAAATCATTGGAAGCTTTTCAACATCATGTAGTCTTCATCTTCAATCTTCAGTCTTCATCATCAACAACATCTTTAGCATTTTGATCTTTCAATTTGCAGCGACATCTTCAGCACTTGGACCTTTCGATCAGCAACATCTTCAGCACTTTGACTGGTTCGATCAGTAACAACATCTTCAGCATTTTTATCTTTCAATTAGCAATGACATCTTCAGCACTTGGACCCTTTCGATCAGCAACATCTTCAGCACTTTGACTGTTCGATCGGCAACGACATCTTCAGCGTTTTGACCTTTCAATCAGCAATGACATCTTCAGCACTTGGACCTTTCGATCAGCAACATCTTCAGCACTTTGAATGTTCGATCAGCAACAACATCTTCAGCATTTTGAACTTTCGATCAGCAACATCTTCAGCACTTTGATTTTTCAATCAGCAACAACATCTTCAGCATTTTGACCTTTCGATCAGCAGCAACATATTCAGTACTTTGACCTCTCAATCAGTAGCAACATCATCATCCTCATATTCTGATCTGTCGATCATAATCATCATCACATTCTCATCTTTCGATCAGAAACATCATCATCATATTCTGATCGTT
>LPNX011001810.1:922371-942872 GCA_001517045.1 Pseudotsuga menziesii | reverse complement strand
GGTCAAATTGGCCTAGTTAAACCACTATCCTAAGTTTAATTGACATCAGTGGAGCATTAATTACCATCATCCCAGTCATTCCCACGCCTACCTACAGTCAAGGAGGATAACTTAGCCTTCTCCTACAGTCAAGGAGGCTAACTGAAGCACTCTAGGGGTGATCTGTGTGACATTAATGCACCTAATTGCTAACTGGTGGTTACTTTCAGTTCAACCATTCAGTTACAGTCAGTTAAGGCACCTCCATTCATTAAATATATTATTTAATTATTATTTATTATTATTTAATGAACTGGAGTCAACAAGGCGCCTCCACCAACTTCTGATGGTCAGTTCAGCTTTAGTTAACCTCATCAGGGTTCATTGGAGTCATGCAGGACTAGCACTTGATGGTTGGATTGCTATGACATGTGTTTGATATCCTTCAGTTGAGATTCAGTCATTTATTGCACTCCGACTTTAGTTAGGGTTTGGTGAGTCAATTAGGGTTTTGGTCAAGTGGTTAACTGAGTGAGATTGCATGGAAAAGGGTCAGTTAAGCTAGACTCACTCATTGAATTCGAATTGTCCCTTAGGTATTCAAATTATTCATGGAGTTAAGCCATTGCTCAGCATGGAAATTGTAACCCATTATTGTTTATAAAATATACAGAGAGGAAACCTATTTTGGTCCCAGTTATTTTTCCAATTCATGAGTATTTGTTAATAATTCTTTGATGATTTTGATTCCTAGTTCCTAGATCATGTGCAAGAATTAATATCAAATGGGTACCTAAATTCTCTTTGAAATTTCAATTGCGAGAAAGTCGAAAAATATCATATCTTAGGCCTTTGTTTGACCAACCTTGAATAGCAACCAAAATAGCTCCGAACATTGTGAAAGTTGAGGTGCACTCTTATATAACAAATGCACAGATAAATCTACGATCAAATTTTAGTTCTGAGAAATTGATCAAAAGTGAAACTCTGTTGTATGGTTTTACTAAGGTTAGGCTTACGGGGGGTGAAAATATTTAGGAAAAACTCAAATTTTTATGTGCATGCTTGTCTATCAAATGGGCATCCAAATCTATGATCAAATTTCAATTCTAAGAAACTGCTCAAAAGTGACACTTCGTTGTACGGTTTCACTAGGCTTGGGCTTAACGGAGGTCAAAATAGCTCGAAACGTTACAAAAGTTAACGTGAATGCTTATTCATCCAATGGGAATCCAAACATATTATCAATTTTCAATTCTGAGAAGTTGGTCAAAAGCGAAACTCCATTGTGTGGTTTTGTTAGTGTTTGGCTTAAAGGTGTCGAATATAGCTCTGAACATCGTGAAAGTTGGCGTGCACTCTTATCTTCCAAATTCACATCTAAATCTATGATCAAATTTTAATTCCAAGAAATTAGTCAAAAGTGAGACTCCATCGTGTGGTTTTGCCAAGGTTGGGGTTAAAGTGAGTGATGATAGATCGAAACGTCACAAAAATTGAAGTGTATGCTTATCTATCAAATGGGAAACCAAATCTATGATCAAATTTCAATTCTGAGACATTGGTCAGAAGTGAAACTCCATCGTGCAATTTCACTATACTTGGGCTTAAAGGGGGTCCAAGTAGCTCAAAACATTGCAAAAGTTGGCGTGCACGCTTGTATATCAAACGGGCATCCAAATCTATGATCAAATTTTAATTCATGAAATTATTCAAAAGGAAAACTCCATCATACGGTTTTGCTAAGGTTTGTCTTAAAGGAGCGGAAACTAGCTCTGAACATCATGAAATTTTGCATGCACTATTATGTACCAAGTAGGAATCTAAATCTACGATCAAATTTTAATTCTGAGAAATTGGCCAAAAGTGAAACTTTGTCGTGCTCTTTTGCTAAGGTTGCACTTAAAGGGAGAGAAAATAGCTCAGAACGTCGTGAAAGTTGACGTGCACACTTGTTTATCGAAATATGTACCTAAATCCACTTTCAAACTTCAATTCTGAAAAAGTTGAAAAAAGTGCATATTTTCAACCTTGGTTTGACCATCCTTGAATGTGGGCCATAATACTCCAAATCTCATAAAAATAGATGGCGATGCCTATTTTTTAAATGGGTATCTACTTTACTTTAAGATTTGAATTTGGAGAACATGGAAAAAATGTAACATTTTAGGTCTTGGTTTGATGATTTTGATCGAGGTCCAAAATGGCTCGCAATCCGCAAAAAATCTACATGTAGGCTTATCTCTCAACTGGGAACCTAAAAACAGTTTCAAATTTAAATTTCGAGAAAGTAAAAAAACAGGTGCATTTCCTAGAACTTGGTTTGACCAACCTTAACTAAGGGCTGAAATAACTTGAAATATCACAAAAATATGTGTGCACGCTTATATATTAATTGGGTATCTAAATCTACTTTTACATTCGATTTCTAAGAAATTGTGAAAACGTGCAAACTTTTATGCCTTGGCTTGACCAAGTTTGGCTAAGGTCCAAAATAGCTCGAAATCCTATAAAACTTTGTGTGCATGGTTATCTCTCAATTACGAGAAATTAGAAAAAATAACATCTCTTAGAAATTTTCTAAAGCAACCTTGAATAACGACCAAAACAGATCTGAACATTGTGAAAGTTGGCATGCACTCTTATATAGCAAATGCACAGATAAATCTACGATCAAATTTTAGTTCTGAGAAATTGGTCAAAAGTGAAACTCTGTTGTGTGGTTTTGCTAAGGTTGGGATTACAGGGGGTGACAATATTTAGGAATGTCTCAAACATTCACATGCATGCTTTTCTATCAAATGGGCATACAAATCCATGATCAAATTCAATTCCAAGAAATTGCTCAAAACCTAAACTTTGCTGTACAGTTTCGCTAGGTTTGGGATTAAAGGAGGTAAAAATAGCTCCCAATTATGATTTATCTATTTATTATAAATCTATTTATAATTCACATTCTAATATATCAGAACCTAAAACATCCATCCCTTCCTTGAAAAAATTCCCAGTCAGTTCATCAAAGCTTCCTCCCAAAACTAGTCATTTTTCACTAGCTTTTGATGTTCCTTCCGAAAGCTCTTCCCAAATACATTAAAATATTTCCATTTCTAATTCTGAATATGATATATAGGCTAATATACATCCTATGACAGTCATTGAATCATTTCCCCAACCATCTCATGACCAAAAGACCCATCAACCCTCAAGTTCAGTAGTTAGAAATTCAGAAAATTGTCTAGTTTCCAATGCTATGTCTCTTGCATACATGTTGTTGTGTCTTGTATGTCTTTAATTGGTTGGACATCCATATCATTGGCCTTCATGGCACTATTTTTCCATATGTCTATAATTTCCTTCACCATTCATGGTTCGAATCTCAAGTCTCCAGACCTTCCAGGCTCCCTCAATTGTAATTGTGATCTAGTTGCTCACTCTTCTCTTCCTATGGATCCATTCGCTGATGGAGACACCATACCTCTGATATTTTCTGCTATGTATGAAATATATTATAATATTTCAGAGCCTCATGAGATTTTTTTACAGAGTTGTGAAGGTTTTTCATCAAATTGGGATAAAGATTCATGGATTTATTCATGATACGACAACTACACATAATGTAGATTTTGTTGAATCTTTTGATGTTATTTGGGAAAGAGTTTACAGACATATATTTTCCATGGTTGATTATGCTATTAGATCAAAGTATTCTTGCAGAAAAAGACATTCTTATGATGCCCCTCCATCATCAAGTGATGACCATCAAAGGGCCTCTCCACAAGATCTTTGTTTACAACACTTCGATGCATTCATGCATGATCTTGGCATCCACAATATCTTCACCAAGAAGTTATTCGTCCAGCTCATTCAAGTGAAGAAGAGGACCTACTGAAGACATTTTGATATCTGTCATATCCATTTTTGAGGGGAGGTTTTTCCCAGGAGGTTTTCCTCCTTACCTCAGTTACATGGATCAATAAAAATTCTGTTGTAAAATGTGACTTGTGCCTTAGTTACCAAGGCCTTAATAAATATTTTTGATTAAAATGTACTAATTCTAGATTAAGGGGGGGTTTTGGAACAATAATACATCCTTAGTACATAGTTTTTACCTTAGCCTAGCTTTATTTTCCTTCATGCAATGCTATCCTATGGTTTAAGACTTAGGAGAGTTGATTCAACATTATAATTGGTTATTTTGGCCTGTTCACACCTACAAAAGCACCCTGATTAGTAGACTGAGCACATGTGTACCTCATTTAATGTCTTGGGGTGCCAAATCCTTGATTTGTGGGGCCTTGGTTTGACTAAGTGCGCTAGGGGATGAATCTAGCTTGTTTTAGCTCTCCCAGGAGCATTTATTGCCACCTAGAGCACCCCACTCACCTCTATCTTCTCACCCATGCTTTCCTAGGACCCATTAATGATCCACCACACTTCACATGAGGTTTTGTGACTGTTCGGGCTTAGTTGGAGCTCCTTTGTTCCACCTACGGGGGTTGAGGTTCAATTTTCACCATTACACTTATACTTTCCCAATTGGCTTCCAGAGCCACTCGAATTTCCTCCAATGTATTATAAATGTGTAACATAACATCTAAACGATATATGATAATAATATGATCAGAAACTAGCACCATCCATATGTGCTATTTCATGTATTTTCTGTCTCTTTGATTGTTTCTCTTACATATTTTGTCAAACACTTCATGTGTGAAGTCTATTCTAGCTCCTAGATCTGATTAAGAAGTAAATTCTTACAAATGGGTACCTAAATCCACTTTCAAATTTCAATTCTAAAAAAGTAGACAAAAGTGCATCTTTTCAACCTTGGTTTGACCATACTTTAATGAAAGTTTGTATGTATGGTTATCTCTCAAATGGTACCGAAATTCTCTTTCCAAATTCAATTACGAGAAAGTCAGAAAAATAGAAACTCTTTAGACCTTTGCTTGACCATCCTTGAACAACAAACAAAATAGCTTCGAACATCGCGAAAGTTGGATGCACTCTTATCTACCAAAATGCCTAGATAAATCTACGATCAAATTTTAATTCTGAGAAATTGGTCAAAAGTGAAACTTCATTGTGAGTTTTTGCTAAGGTTGGGCTTAAAGGGGATGAAAATATTTTGTAACGTCCCAAAAGTTCGCATGCATACTTGTCTATCAAATGGGAATCCAAATCTATGATCAAATTTCAATTCTAAGAAACTACTCAAAAGTGAAACTCCGCCATGCGGTTTCACTAGGGTTGGGGTTAAAGGGGGTCAAAATAGCTCAAGTTTCAATTATGAGAAGTTGGTCAAAAGTGAAAATGAATCATGCAGTTTTGTTATGGTTTGGCTTAAAGGATCCGAAAATGGCCCTGAACATTGTGAAAGTTGGTGTGCACTATTATCTTCCCAATGCGCATCTAAATCTATGATCAAATTTTAATTTCAAGAAATTGGTCAAAAGTGAGACTCCATCGTGCGGTTTCACCAAGGTTGGGGTTAAAGGGGGTGAAAATAGCTCAGAACATCGTGAAAGTTGGAGTTCATGCTTCTATATAATAGGACTCCAAATATATGATCAAATTTCAATTTCGATAAATTAGTTAGAAGTGAAACTCCATCGTGCATTTTCGCTAGAGTTGGGCTTAAAGGGGGTCCAAATAGCTTGAAACAATACAAAAGTTGTTGTGCATGCTTATATTCAAACGGGCATCCAAATCTATGATCAAATTTCAATTCCAAGAATTTGGGCAAAAGTGAAACTCTCTCATGCGGTGTTGCTAGGGTTGGGATTAAAGGGGGTCAAAATAGATTGAAACATTGTGAAAGTTGGTGTGTGTGCTTGTTTATCCAATGTGCATCCAAATCTATGATCAAGTTTCAATTCTGAGAAGTTGGTCAAAAGTGAAACTCCATCATGCGGTTAGGTTAAGGTTTGGCTGAAAGGAACCAAAAATAGCTCTGAACATCATGAAAGCTGGCGTGCAATCTTATCTACCAAATGCATAGATAAATCTACGATCAAATTTTTATTCTGAGAAATTGGTCAAAAGTGAAACTCAGTTGTGCGGTTTTGCAAAGCTTGGTCCTAAAGGGGCTGAAAATATTTTGAAACGTTGCAAAAATATGTGTGCACGCTTATCTCTTAATTAAGTATCTAAATCTACTTTTACATTTGATTTCTAAGAAATTGTTAAAAAGTGCAACCTTTTAGGGCTTTGTTTGACTAAGTTCCAAAATAGCTCGAAATCCCCTAAAAGTTTGTATGCACGCTTATCTCTAAAATGGGTACCTATTTTCTCTTTCATATTTTAATTACGAGAAAGTAAAAAATGTAGCATCTCTTAGACCTTTGCATGACCAACTTTGAATAACGACCAAAATAACTCCGAACATCATGAAAGGTTGCGTGCACTCTTATCTACCAAATTTCCATTTCGAGAAAGTCAAGAAAAGTGCTTTTCTTAGAACTTGGTTTGACTAACCTTAACCAAGGGTCGAAATAACTCAAAATCTCACAAAAATATGTGTGCACGCTTATCTTTTAAATGGGTATCTAAATCTGCTTTTATGTTTGATTTATAAGAAATTGGAAAAAACTGCAACCTTTTAGGCCTTGGTTTGACCAAGTTTGACTAAGGTCCAAAATAGCTCAAAATCTCCTGAAAATTTGCATGCATGGTTATCTCTCAAATGGGTACCCTAAATTCTCTTTCAAATTTCAATTCCGAGAAAGTCGAAAAAATATCATCTCTTAGGCCTTTGCTCGACCAAACTTGAATAGCAACCAAAATAGCTCCAATTTTTGAACGCAGCTTCTCTTTACTCAACCAAAATAGCTCTGAACATCGTGAAAGTTTGCTTGCACTCTTATATAACAAATGCACAGATACATCTATGATCAAATTTTAGTTCTAAGAAATTGGTCAAAAGTGAAACTCTATTGTGCGGTTTTTCTAAGGTTAGGGTTACAGGGGGTGACAATATTTAGGAACGACTCGAACGTTCACATGCACACTTGTCTATCAAATGGGCATCCAAATCTACGATCAAGATTCAAATTTCAATTCTAAGAAATTGTCAAAAGTGAAACTTCATTGTACAGTTTCACTAGGGTTGGGCTTAAAGGAGGTAAAAATAGCTCGAAACATCATGAAAGTTGGCGTGCACTCGTATCTTCCAAATTCGCATCTAAATCTATGATCAAATTTTAATTCTAAGATATTAGTCAAAAGTGAGACTCCGTCATGTGGTTTTTGCAAGGTTGGGGTTAAAGTGGGTGAAGATAGCTCAGAACATCATGAAAGTTGAGGTGTACGCTTGTTTATCAAATGGGAAATGAAACCTATGATCAAATTTCAATTCCGAGACATTGGTGAGAAGTGAAACTTCGTTGTGAATTTTCACTAGACTTGGGCTTAAAGGGGGTCCAAGTAGCTCGGAACATTGCAAAAGTTGGTGTGCACGCTTGTATATCAAACGGGCATCCAAATATATGATCAAATTTTAATTTGTGAAATTGTTCAAAAGGAAAACTCCATCAGACGATTTTGCTAAGGTTTGTTTTAAAGGAGGGGAAAATAGGTCTGAACATCACGAAAGTTGGCATGCACTATTATCTACCAAGTGGGCATCTGTGAGGAACCTGCAGCAAACAAGTAATCAAAACACACGATATAGCAGCAGAACTCAGAATCACTTTTATATTAATCGCAAGCCACTTCGATGGGGCAACCTCCTTTGAGCAAGCTCAATACAAAATAACTTCACCGTGCCTTCCTTGGCCTCAACACACACTTATATACCAAAATAGGCGCCAATACTATGGGTCAAAACCATGGGCCAATATAAACTATGGGCGCCAATACTATGGGTCAAAACCATGGGCCAATATAAACTATGGATCAACAAATACTACAGGCGGCTTACAAAGCATATGCGCCTCACAACAATAACACAAACTATGGATCAACAATTACTATGGGATGACTTACAAAGCATATGTGTCCAACAACAATATACTAACATAGTAAAGAGAGGGATTGACATGGGTTCCTAACATCCCCTCCCCCTTAGAAAAAGCTTTGTCCTCAAAGCTTTAGATGTGGAAATTGTCACTGTATCTGGAGGAGTGGTTCCCACGTAGCATCCTCGGGCTGCATTCTGTGACATTGAATTAAGACCTTTGTGATAGAGCGAAAGTGATGCTGATGAGTGCGCTTATTGAGGACAGCTTCTGGCTCCAAAAAGATGGATCCTTCATTATCCAGTTCTGGTAAAATAGTCTGGCCTTTGATGTTGGTGCCAAGAACTTTCTTTAGATAAGAGACATGAAATACTGGATGAATGCGGGAAGAAGGCAGAAGTTCCAATTTAGAAGAAACACCCAATCTTCTGAAGAATCCTATATGGCCCATAGAACTTTGGGGCGAGCTAATGACGCCCTTTGAGTTTTAGTGAGGATTGCTTGTAAGGTTGGAGATGAAGAAAAACCATATCACCGGCTTCAAAAGTGCGCTCAGAACAGTGCTGATCAGCGTTTTGCTTCATGCGATTGCCTGCCATGTGAAGGTTTTCGCGCAAAATGCGAAGGACCGCGTAAACTGCCTGAACTGGAGAACTGTTGGGGGTGTAAGGAAGAAGAACTGGCGGTGCCTGAACATAAACTGCTTCATATGGATTCATTTTAGAGGCAGTGCGGTAAGAGGTATTGTACCACCATTCAGCAAGAGGGAGCCACTTTTCCCACTGATGTTGTTGCTCAGAGGAGAAGCAACGAAAATAAGGTTCCAAGCATTTATTGATAATGTTAGTCTGACCATCCATTTGGGGGTGATAAGCTGAACGCATCTTCAGTTTGGTGCCAGTGTGGTGAAAGAGTTCTGTCCAAAAATGACTGGTGAAAGTCGCATCACGATCCGAGACTAGGGAAGAAGGAATTCCATGAAGAAGAAAGATCTGGTCCAGGAAAATTTGAGCAATGGAAGAGGCTGTAGAGGGATGGCTGAGAGCACAAAAATGACAATATTTGGAGAGGCGATGAACCACAACCAAAATCACAGTCTTCCCTCCAGATGTAGGGAGCCCATCAATGAAATCCATAGAAATATCTATCCATATCTGGGGAGGTATGGGCAAGGGCTCGAGCAATCCCGGAAGGGGTGTTGTTTCACCCTTATTGCACTGGTAGGTATCACCTTCAACCACCATCTGTTGAATTGTCCTTGTCATGCCCTGCCAAAAGAAGTTGCGCCGTGCCCGTTCATACGTTTTGAGAAAACTAGAGTGCTCCATTGATGGAGAAGCATGGAGTTCATAGAATATAGCTTGTTGAAGAGCTATGTTCTGGGGAAGCACCAGACGACCCTTGTATCGCAGTGAAGCACCATCCCAAGAGTAATGTGGAACAGCAGAAGGGTTGTTGGCCAAGTGTTGGATGATGTGAGATAATGAAGAGTCATTGACATAACCCTGCTGAACCGATTGCAACCAATTTGGAACATGCATGGTCATCAAATGTGCGAGAAAGGGCATCCGTCACAAGATGGTCCATACCCTTCTTATAAGTGATCTCATAGTCATAACCCATGAGGTTGCTAACCCATGAGGTTGTGCTGGGGAGGATGCACGCTATTCTAGGAAATATTTCAGACTCTGGTGATCAGTCTGGATGCAGAAATGAGTCCCTGAGAGGTAGGGTCGCCACTTGTGTACTGCATGCAAAATGGCCATCATTTCCTTCTCGTATGTATAGGCAGCTAAATTATTACCGGAAAGGGCTTCGCGGGTGAACGCAATGGGGTGTTCATCTTGAAGTAGAACAACACCAAGTCCATTGCCACAAGCATCATTCTCAATAGTGAAGGGCTTGGAAAAATCGGGCATAACTAGAACGGGTGTAGTACACATAGCTTGTTGCAGCTTGTCAAATGCATGCTCAGTAACATGTGTCCATGTAAAAGCATCATTTTTCAACAGCGCAGTTAATGGAGCTCCAAGCTTCCCATAATCCTTGAAAAACTTGCGGTAGTAGCCAGTCAACCCCAAAAAACCACGAAGGCTCTGGAGTGTCTTAGGAGGTGGCCAATTGTTCATGGCAACGATTTTGGCAGGATCCACATGAACCCCTTGTGCTGAGATAATGTGCCCAAGAGACTCAACTTCCTTTTGGCCAAAAACACACTTAGACTTTTTGGCATGGAGATGATGATCAGAGAGAAGTTGCATTAAAAGAGCCAGATGCTGGAGATGTTCAGCCCATGTTTTATTGTAGATGAGGATATCATCAAAAAATACCAGAATGAATTTCTACAAATAGGGCTTGATGTTGGGAGGAATGCTACCAGGGAGGAGCTGAATACGATGGTCCTCTGGTCGTGAAGGTGGAAGTCCCACTGGTTCAGCAAAAACACCTGTATAGCGATCCAGAATTTGTTGGAGATCCAAAGGAGTAGTGGGGGCCGCTGAAGGTTGCATTTGAAGGGAATGGAGCTGAGCAATGACACCATGGGAACTCTTCTTAAGGAGTTTTTCCAGGCGATGTGAACTGATGATGCTGAGAGACCCTGGTTGTAATCCCTTCAATGTGTGTTTGTGTCCATCGGGGGAGAACTGCATCCAAAGTTCAGCAAAATCCCATAATATGGGGCCAAGTGCGCGTAGCCATTGAGCGCCCAAAACCACATCACATCCACCTAAGGTCAAGGAAAACATGTCAGAGCGGAGGTTATAATCTCCCGTAGAGATACACACATTACGACACTTCCCTTTGCAAGGTAAGGTGCCCCCATTGGCAATCATGACTTCAAATTTGGAGCAAGGATGGATAAAACAATCAGCTTGTTTGGCGATCCGAGGGTCAATGAAATTATGAGTGCTGCCAGAATTAATGAGTATTGTAAGAGGAAGCTTCTTGAAGTAACCATGTACTCGCATTGTTTGGGGGGCAGTGACTCCAGCTAAAGCATGGAGGGATATCTTGGGTTGGCCGTCCTAATATGCAGGGTCAGTAGGCGGCTCCTGAGTGTCAACCGGAGCATCCATTACATCGACAACTTCTTCACCAATTTCAGAGGCGGGTGGAGAATCCACATCCAAGAGACAGATCTTTTGTTGAACACATCGATGGCCCCGACTGAATTTCTCATCACAATTATAACAAATCCCTTTTTCTCTGCGTGTCTGCATCTCTGTTTCAGACAAATGCTTGATTGGAGGTGAGCGAGGAGCTGGCGGAATGGGAGGTCGTTGAGAACCCATATTACGAAAGGGAACAAAAGAGGATTTGGAGCGCTGTTGGGTTGCCATCTTGTCTTCTGCCAACTTAGCCAACCCCAGGGCTTCCATCATTGTGTTGGGACTGAACATTTTGACCTCAGAGTGAATTGCATCCTTTAGACCACTGATAAAACAACTCCGGTAGAAGTCATCAGGTAATCCTTCATTGTGATTAGCTAGTTTCTCAAATTCAGTTTGATACTCTTTCACAGTGCCAGTTTGGCGAAGTTTAGTGAGAGCTCCTGTGAAGTCATCAAAAGCACTCGGACCAAATCGGTGCAAAAGGAGCTGGCAAAAAACAGGCCATTTTGGCTCTTCATGAGCCTTGATGTACCAACGATACCATTGAAGAGCTTCCTGTTCCAAATGAAAGGAGGCAAGTGGAACATGGTGGACATCAAAAGTATTATGAAGGCTGAAATACTGTTCTGCACGATAGATCCATCCAGTCGGATCAGTACCATTGAAGCGCGGAAAATCTAGCTTCGGACCGTGAAAATTGCTGGAAGAAGAGAACCCATTGGTTGATGAAGACTCAGACTGTCGTCTGGTGTTCATAACTGAATGCTCAAGATGGAGACCGAGAAATTTTTCATCCAGTTCCTGGAGTTTGGCTTGGATGGCTGCAAGTGCTTCCTCCATGATTTTTGCTCCTGTGCGGGTGACAACCATAAGCAGGAGATTTTTCAGGAAGGGATCTGCAATGGCACGGAAGTGATCGGCAACAGGTGGATCTGCAACGGCGTGGAACTGACCGGCAACAGTTCTGGACAGCGGAAATATGCAATTGTGCAACTGAAAATAGATATGGACCCCAGGTATGTGTGGCTTCCTATCGGTTCAAGGGATTCACTCGGCCACCAATGCTGTCTGACAGCTTGCGTATTGGGGCAGTACCGCTCACTCCACGGCTCAGGTAAAACTGATAACCGCTTGGCCACAAACGACAGCTCTTGGTTTACCTCACGGGTGGGAACTAGTCAATCAGGTAGGGGTCGTTGCCCTTTTCGCTGGCAGGTCCTCTCAATGGACCAGCTACTTCGGGGTTCCTATGGTACTCCCCACAATGGGTTTTAGGGCTTATGCCCAAGTACTTCCCATAGTTAAGCGAAGAGGGATTATTCCCAGATCCGAACCTGCAACAGAAAAAAATTTGGGCAGAAATTCCACCCAATGTTCAAAAACCGGATCTATATTGCTCAAAATCGCTATTATAGCATGTTTCCGGAACTGAAACAACCACTCTGCTTCTACCCATGAAATCGGAATAGAAATCTGGGCACTCGGTCAGAATATTTTCTCCCCGCAATTTCCGCGGCCGTCACCGAAATTCTGAAAAATTGCGGATTTTAGATCCGCGATATCTCCACTTTTAGAACTCCAAATGAGATGATTTTTTTTTTAAACTGCGTATTTTTGAAAGAGGAATTCAGATATGTAATATATTTCTTCTGATTTTGTGCAGAAAGTTTCAGAAATTGATCTGAAAGTCGCCCCCCCCCAAAAAAAAAAATTTCCCACGTGTGCCAAGGAAAGTGCTCTGATACTAGATGTGAGGAACCTGCAGCAAACAAGTAATCAAAACACATGATATAGCAGCAGAAATCAGAATCACTTTTATATTAATCGCAAGCCACTTCGAGGGGGCAACCTCCTTTGAGCAAGCTCAATACAAAATAACTTCACCGTGCCTTCCTTGGCCTCAACACACACTTATATACCAAAATAGGCGCCAATACTAAGGGTCAAAACCATGGGCCAATATAAACTATGGGCGCCAATACTATGGGTCAAAACCATGGGCCAATATAAACTATGGATCAACAAATACTACAGGCGGCTTACAAAACATATGCGCCTCACAACAATAACACAAACTATGGATCAACAATAACTATGGGACGACTTACAAAGCATATGCGTCCAACAACAATATACTAACATAGTAAAGAGAGGATTCACATGGGTTCCTCACAGCATCAAAATCTATGATCAAATTTTAATTCTGAGAAATTGGCCAAAAGTGAAACTTTGTCGTGTGCTTTCACTAAGGTTACACTTAAATGGAGTGAAAATATCTCAGAACGTCGTGAAAGTTGTCGTGCACACTTGTTTATTGAAATGGGTATCTAAATCCATTTTCAAATTTTAATTCTGAAAAAGTCGACAAAATTGCATCTTTTCAACCTTGGTTTGACCATCCTGTAATGAGGGCCATAATAACTCCAAATCTCATAAAAATATGTGTCCATTCCTATCTTTTAAATGGGTATCTAATCTACTTTAAAATTTGAATTTTGAGAAGATGAAGAAAATGTAACGTTTTAGGCCTTGGTTTGACGAAGTTTGACCGAAGTCCAAAATGGCTCGTAATCCCCAAAAAATCTACACATAGGCTTATCTCTCAAATGGGAACCTAAATACAGCTTCAAATTTCAATTTCGAGAAAGTAAAAAAAAAGTGCATTTCTTAGAACTTGGTTTGACCAACCTTAACTAAGGGCCGAAATAACTCGAAATATCACAAAAATATGTGTGCACACTTATATCTTGAATGGGTATCTAAATCTATTTTTACATTTGATTTATAAGACTAAGGTCCAAAATAGCTCAAAATCCCTTGAATGTTTGTATGCATGGTTATCTCCTAATTACGAGAAAGTCGAAAAAATAACATCTCTTAGACATTTGCTTGACCAAGCTTGAATAATGACCAAAACAACTTTGAACATTGTGAAAGTTGGCATGCACTCTTATCTAGCAAATGCACACATCGTGAAAGTTGGTTGAAGAAACTCAAATATCGCAAAAATATGTGTGCATGCTTATCTCTTAAATGGGTATCTATATCTACTTTAAAAATTCATTTCTAAGAAATTGGAAAAAAGTGCAACCTTATAGACCTTGGTTTGACCAATTTGACTAAGGCCCAAAATAGCTTGAAATCTCCTGAAAGTTTGTATGTATGGTTATCTCTCAAATGGAATTGAAATTATTTTTCCAAATTCAATTACGAGAAAGTTAGAAAAATAGCATCTCTTAGACCTTTGCTTGACCATCCTTGAACAACGAGCAAAATAGCTTCGAACATTGTGAAAGTTGGCATGCACTCTTATCTACTAAAATGCCCAAATAAATCTACGATCAAAATTTAATTCTGATAAATTGGTCAAAAGTGAAACTTCGTTGTGAGGTTTTGGTAAGGTTGGGCTAAAGGGGGTGAAAATATTTTGGAACATCCCGAAATTTCATGTGCATACTTGACTATAAAATGGGCATCCAAAACTATGATCAAATTTCAATTCTAAGAAACTACTCAAAAGTGAAACTCCGCCATGCAGTTTCACTAGGGTTGGGCTTAAAGGGGGTCAAAATAGCTCAAGTTTTAATTCTGAGAAGTTGGTCAAAATTGAAACTCCATCGTGCGATTTTGTTATGGTTTGGCTTAAAGGAGACGAAAATAGCCCTGAACATCGTGAAAGCTGGAATGTAGTATTATCTTCCAAATGCGCATCTAAATCTATGATCAAATTTTAATTTCGAGAAATTTTTCCAAAGTGAGACTCTGTCGTGCGGTTTTGCTAAGGTTGGGGTTAAAGGGGGTGAAAATAGTTCATAAGATCAAAATTTGGAGTGCATGCTTCTATATCAAATAGGCCTCCAAATCTATGATCAAATTTCAATTTCAAGAAATTAGTCAGAAGTGAAACTCCATCGTGCATTTTCACTAGAGTTGGGCTTAAAGGGGGTCCAAATAGCTTGAAACAATACAAAAGTTGACATGAACCTTTGTATATCAAACAGGCATCCAAATCTATGATCAAATTTCATTTTCAAGAATTTGGTCAAAAGTGAAACTCTGTCGTGCAGTTTTACTAGGGCTGGGATTAACGGGGGTCAAAATAGATCGAAACATTGTGTAAGTTGGTGTGTGTGCTTGTTTATCTAATGGGCATCCAAATCTATGATTAAGTTTCGATTCTGAGAAGTTGGTCAAAATTAAAACTCGATCGTGCGGTTTTGTTAAGGTTTGGCTTAAAGGAGCCGAAAATAGCTCTGAACATTGTGAAAGTTGGCGTGCACTCTTATCTACCAAATGTGTAGATAAATCTACGATCAAATTTTAATTCTGAGAAATTGGTCAAAAGTGAAACTCGATTGTGCGGTTTTGCAAAGCATGGGCCTAAAGGGGGTGAAAATATTTTGGAACGTCGCAAAAATATGTGTGCACACTTATCTCTTAATTGGGTGTCTAAATATACTTTTACATTTGATTTCTAAGAAATTGGAAAAAAGTGCAACCTTTTAGGGATTTGTTTGACTAAGTTTTAAAATAGCTCGAAATCCCCTGAAAGTTGTATGCACGGTTATCTCTAAAATGGGTACCTAATTTCTCTTTCAAATTTCAATGACGAGAAACTTGAAAAAGTAGCATCTTTTAGACCTTTGCTTAACCATCTTTGAATAATGAGCAAAATAACTCCAAACATCATGAAAGGTTGCATGCACTCTAATCTACCAAATGCGCAGATAAATCTACGATCAAATTTTAATTTTGAGAAATTGGTCAAAAGTGAAACTTCGTTGTGTGGTTTTCTAAGCTTGGGCTTAAAGGGGGTGAAAATATTTTGGAACGTCATGAAATGTCTCACACTTGTCTATCAAATGGGCTTCCAAATCTATGATCAAATTTCAATTCTAAGAAACTGCTCAAAAGTGAAACTCCGTCGTGCAGTTTCTCTAGGGTTGGGCTTAAAGGGGGTCAAAAATAGTTCAGAACGTTGTGAAAATTGGCGTGTATGCTTATTTATCCAATGGGTATCCAAATCTATGATCAGGTTTCAATTCTGAGAAGTTTCTCAAAAGTGAAACTCCATCATGCAGTTTTGTTAGGGTTTGGCTTAAAGCCGCCAAAAATAGCTCTGAACATCGTGAAAGTTAGTGTACGCTCTTATCTTCCAAATGAGCATCTAAATAAATCATCGAATTTTAGTTCCGAGAAATTGGTCAAAAGTGAGAATCTGTTGTGCGGTTTAGCCAAGGTTGGGATTAAAGAGAGTGAAATTTGCTTAGAACATCGTGAATTTTTGAGTGCATGCTTGTCTATCAAATGGGCATCCAAATCTATGATCAGATTTCAATTCCAATCAATTCGTTAGAAGTGTAACTCTGTCGTTGATTTTTACTAGAGTTGGTCTTAAAGAGGGTCCAAATAAATTGAAACATTGCAAAGTTGGTGTGCACTCTTGTATATCAAACGGGCATCCAAATCTATGATCAAATTTCAATTACAAGAATTTGGTGAAAATTGAAAGTTCATCATGCAGTTTTGCTAAGGTTTGTCTTAAAGGAGGGGAAATAGCTATGAACATCATGATATTTGGAATGCACTCTTATCTACCAAATGGTCATCTAAATCTACAATCAAATTTTAATTCTGAGAAATTGGTCAAAAATCAAACTTTGTCATGCGCTCTCACTAAGGTTTCCCTTAAAGGGAGTGAAAATAGCTCAGAACGTTGTGAAAGTTGGTGTGCACTTTTGTTTATTGAAATGGGTACCTAAATTCACTTTCAAATTTTAGTTCTGAAAAATTCGACACAAGTGCATATTTTCAACCTTGGTTTGACCATCTTTGAATGATGGCCGAAATTGAAAGTTGGTGTGAGAGCTTGTTTATCCAATGGGAATCCAAAATCTATGATCAAGTTTCAATTCTAAGAAGTTGGTCAAAAGTGAAACTCCATCATGCAGTTTTGTTAGGGTTTGGCTTAAAGGAGCCGAAATTAGCTTCGAACATCATGAAAGTTTGCATGCACTTTTATCTACCAAATGTGTAGATAAATCTACAATCAAATTTTAATTCTGAGAAATTGGTCAAAAGTGAAACTTCCTTGTGCGGTTTCATAAAGCTTCAGCCTAAAGGGGGTGAAAATATTTTGGAACGTCACAAAAATATGTTTGCATATCTCTTAATTAGGTATCTAAATCTACTTTTACATTTGATTTCTAAAAAATTGAAAAAAACTGCAACCTTTTAGGGCTTTGTTTGACCAAATTTGACTAAGTTCCAAAATAGCTCGAAATCCCCTGAATTTTGTATGCACGATTATCTCTGAAATGGGTACCTAAATTCACTTTAAAATTTCAATTACGAGACCTTTGCTTGACCAAATTTGAATAATGAGCAAACTAACTCCGACCATCATGAAAGGTTGTGTGCACACTTATCTACCACATGCGTAGATAATCTACGATCGAATTTTAATTCTAAGAAATTGGTCAAAACTGAAACTTCGTTATGCGGTTTGCTAAGGTTGGGATTAAAGGGGTTGAAAATATTTTGGAACGTCGTGAAATTTTGCATGCAAACTTGTCTATCAAATGGGCATCTAAATCTATGGTCAAATTTCAATTTTAAGAAACTGCTCAAAAGTGAAACTCTGTCGTGTGGTTTTGCTAGGGTTGGGCTTAAAGGGGGTCAAAATAGATCAGAACGTTGTGAAAGTTGGTGTGCATGCTTATCCAATGGATATCCAAATATATGATCAAGTTTGAATTCTGAGAATTTGGTCAAAAGTGAAACTCCATCGTGTGATTTTGTTAGGGTTTGTCTTAAAACATCTGAAAATAGCTGTTAACATCATGAAAGTTGGTGTACACTCTTATCTTCCAAATGCACATCTAAATCAATGATCGAATTTTAATTATGAGAAATTGGTCAAAAGTGAGACTCTGTCATGTGGTTTCGCCAACATTGTGGTTAAAGAGGGTGAAAATTACTCGAAACGTCGTGAAAGTTTGAGTGCACGCTTGTCTATCAAATGGGCATCCAAATCTATGATCAGAGTTCAATTCTGATAAATTGGTTGAAAGTGAAACTCTCTCATGCATTTTTGCTAGAGTTGGTCTTAAAGAGGGTCCAAATAGCTTCGAACATTGCAAAAGTTGTTGTGCATGGTTGTATATCAAACGGGCATCCAAATCTATGATCAAATTTCAATTACAAGAATTTGGTCAAATGTGAAACTCCATCATGCATTTTTGCTAAGGTTTGTCTTAAAGTAGGGGAAACGGCTTTGAACATCAAGAAATTTTTCATGCATTCTTATCTACCAAATGGTCATCTAAATTAGAATCAAATTTTAATTCTGATAAATTGGTCAAAAGTGAAACTTCGTCATGCACTCTCACTAAGGTTGCACTTAAAGGGAGTGAAAATAGCTCAAAACACCATGAAAGTTGGCGTGCACATTTGTTTGTTGAAATGGGTACCAAAATTCACTTTCAAATTTCAATTGTGAAAAAGTCAACAAAAGTGCATATTTTCAACCTTGGTTTGACCATCTTTGAATGATGGCCAAAATAGATCCAAATATCCTAAAAATAGGTGTCCATGCCAATATTTTAAATGGGTATCTAAATCTACTT
Organism: Pseudotsuga menziesii; assembly: GCA_001517045.1. Lineage (NCBI taxonomy): Eukaryota > Viridiplantae > Streptophyta > Pinopsida > Pinales > Pinaceae > Pseudotsuga > Pseudotsuga menziesii. The sequence goes on along the minus strand of LPNX011001810.1, from coordinate 924,194 downwards.
TAAAATTTGAATTTTGAGAAATTGGAAAAATGCAACATTTTAGGGCTTGGTTGGACGAAGTTTGACCGAGGTTCAAAATTGGTTCATAATCCCCAAAAAATATACATGTAGGATTATCTTTCAAATGTGTACGTAAATATAGTTTCAAATTTCAATTTCTAGAAAGTCAAGAAAAGTGCTTTTCTTAGGACATGGTTTGACCAACCTTAACCAAAGGCTGGAATAACTCGAAATCTCACAAAAATATGTGTGTACGCTTATCTCTTAAATGGGTATCTAAATTTACTTCTACATTTGATTTCTAAGAAATTGGAAAAAAATGCAACATTTTAGGCCTTGGTTTGACCACGTTTGACTAAGGTCAAAAATAGCTCAAAATATCCTGAAAGTTTCTATGCTTGGTTATATCTCAAATGTTGGAGACATCTACCATCATACACACTCTTTCGGTCAAATTGGCCTAGTTAAACCACTATCCTAAGTTTAATTGACATCAGTGGAGCATTAATTACCATCATCCCAGTCACTCCCACGCCTACCTATAGTCAAGGAGGCTAACTTAGCCTTCTCCTACAGTCAAGGAGGCTAATTGGAGCACTCCAGGGGTGATCTGTGTGACATTAATGCACCTAATTGCTAACTGGTGGTTACTTTCAGTTCAACCATTCAGTTACAGTCAGTTAAGGTGCCTCCATTCATTAAATATATTATTTAATGATTATTTATTATTATTTAATAAACTAGAGTCAACAAGGCGCCTCCACCAACTTCTGATGGTCAGTTCGGCTTCAGTTAACCTCATCAGGGTTCATTGGAGTCATGCAGGACTAGCACTTGATGGTTGGATTGCTATGACATGTGTTTGATCTCCTTTAGTTGAGATTCAGTCATTTATTGCACTCCGACTTCAGTTAGGGTTTGGTGAGTCAATTAGGGTTTTGGTCAAGTGGTTAACTGAGTGAGATTGCATGGAAAAGGGTCAGTTAATCTAGACTCACTCATTGAATTCAAATTGTCCCTTAGGTATTCGAATTCTTCATGGAGTTAAGCCATTTCTTAGCATGGAAATTGTAACCCATTATTGTTTATAAAATATACAGAGAGGAAACCTATTTTGGTCCCAGTTTTTTTTCCAATTCATGAGTATTTGTTAATAATTCTTTGATGATTTTGATTCGTATTTCCTAGATCATGTGCAAGAATTAATATGGTATCAGAGCATGCGGCGGGACGAAGATCAATCTCTCAAGAACAAGCTTTTTGACAGATTTCTCCATGGAAAGTGAGCAATAGCTCAAAAATCCAGCACTGAACCAAAAGCCAAGGCTTACCACTCAATATCCCAAGTAAAGAACTTGTTGATCAAGCTTGCTTGATTGACTATGCTGGGTGTGATGAAAGCCTAGAATGTGTAGGCTGTCCGACCTTACGGCGGCCTTTTTGTTTTGATTTGCAGGTCTTAACAGGTACAACTTCAAATGGACTCATCAATTCCTCTTCTCACCCCATTCACAAGCTATTCAGAACGGAAGTTGAAGATGATTGCATCTCTGAAGAGACGAGGTCTCTATGAGGTGTCTATTGGAATTGGAAGAGAGAATTATGAGAATGAGAATGATTGGCTAAATGACGGTGACAGATCTTTTGGAGCAATATGTTTGGCCCTTGATGATAGCTTGTACTACCTTACTTGTTCTGCTGAATACCCAAAGAATTTTTGGCCAATATTGGACAAAACCTTTGGCAAGCACAATGAGGATCATAATAGTACTTTGGAGATCACGGCCAGCACCACAAGAGTTCTTCACTCAAAATTCTCATCC
>LPNX011001810.1:863484-921662 GCA_001517045.1 Pseudotsuga menziesii | reverse complement strand
CACAGTCTCAGGATGCTACTGCATAGAAGAACCAATTCTTGATTTACTGCTTAGTTTGAGGGGGGGTATTTTTCCCATGAGGTTTTCCCCATTTCCTTGCTTATATTAAGCAGTTACTTATTGTACAGGGTGACCTATGGCCTTAGTTTCTAGGGCCCTATCATTTTATGCATCTATGTTTTCTAACTCTTCCTGAGTATAGCTTAAGGGGGGGTGTTAAAGACATCTACCATCATACACACTCATCTACCATCATACACACTCTTTCGATCAAATTGGCCTAGTTAAACCACTATCCTAAGTTTAATTGACATCAGTGGAGAATTAATTACCATCATCCCAATCACTCCCACACCTACCTACAGTCAAGGAGGATAACTTAGCCTTCTCCTACAGTCAAGGAGGCTAACTGGAGCACTCTAGGGGTGATCTGTGTGACATTAATGCACCTAATTGCTAACTGGTGGTTACTTTCAGTTCAACCATTCAATTACAGTCAGTTAAGGCACCTCCATTCATTAAATATATTATTTAATTATTATTTATTATTATTTAATGAATTGGAGTCAACAAGGCGCCTCCACCAACTTCTGATGGTCAGTTCAGCTTTAGTTAACCTCATCAGGGTTCATTGGAGTCATGCAGGACTAGCACTTGATGGTTGGATTGCTATGACATGTGTTTGATCTCCTTTAGTTGAGATTCAGTCATTTATTGCACTCTGACTTCAGTTAGGGTTTGGTGAGTCAATTAGGGTTTTGGTCAAGTGGTTAACTGAGTGAGATTGCATGGAAAAGGGTCAGTTAAGCTAGACTCACTCATTGAATTCGAATTGTCCCTTAGGTATTCGAATTATTCATGGAGTTAAGCCATTGCTCAGCATGGAAATTGCAACCCATTATTGTTTATAAAATATACAGAGAGGAAACCTATTTTGGTCCCAGTTATTTTTCCAATTCATGAGTATTTGTTAATAATTCTTTGATGATTTTGATTCCTAGTTCCTAGATCATGTGCAAGAATTAATATCAAATGGGTACCTAAATTCTCTTTGAAATTTCAATTGCGAGAAAGTCGAAAAATATCATATCTTAGGCCTTTGTTTGACCAACCTTGAATAGAAACCAAAATAGCTCCGAACATTGTGAAAGTTGAGGTGCACTCTTATATAACAAATGCACAGATAAATCTACGATCAAATTTTAGTTCTGAGAAATTGGTCAAAAGTGAAACTCTGTTGTATGGTTTTGCTAAGGTTAGGCTTACGGGGGGTGAAAATATTTAGGAACAACTCAAATTTTTATGTGCATGCTTGTCTATCAAATGGGCATCCAAATCTATGATCAAATTTCAATTCTAAGAAACTGCTCAAAAGTGACACTTCGTTGTACGGTTTCACTAGGCTTGGGCTTAACGGAGGTCAAAATAGCTCGAAACGTTACAAAAGTTAACGTGAATGCTTACTCATCCAATGGGAATCCAAACATATTATCAATTTTCAATTCTGAGAAGTTGGTCAAAAGCAAAACTCCATTGTGTGGTTTTGTTAGTGTTTGGCTTAAAGGTGCCGAATATAGCTCTGAACATCGTGAAAGTTGGCGTGCACTCTTATCTTCCAAATTCACATCTAAATCTATGATCAAATTTTAATTCCAAGAAATTAGTCAAAAGTGAGACTCTATCGTGTGGTTTTGCCAAGGTTGGGGTTAAAGTGAGTGATGATAGATCGAAACGTCACAAAAATTGAAGTGTATGCTTATCTATCAAATGGGAAACCAAATCTATGATCAAATTTCAATTCTGAGACATTGGTCAGAAGTGAAACTCCATCGTGCAATTTCACTATACTTGGGCTTAAAGGGTGTCCAAGTAGCTCAAAACATTGCAAAAGTTGGCGTGCACGCTTGTATATCAAACGGGCATCCAAATCTATGATCAAATTTTAATTCATGAAATTATTCAAAAGGAAAACTCCATCATATGGTTTTGCTAAGGTTTGTCTTAAAGGAGCGGAAACTAGCTCTGAACATCATGAAACTTTGCATGCACTATTATGTACCAAGTAGGAATCTAAATCTACGATCAAATTTTAATTCTAAGAAATTGGCCAAAAGTGAAACTTTGTCGTGCTCTTTTGCTAAGGTTGCACTTAAAGGGAGAGAAAATAGCTCAGAACGTTGTGAAAGTTGACGTGCACACTTGTTTATCGAAATATGTACCTAAATCCACTTTCAAAATTCAATTCTGAAAAAGTTGACAAAAGTGCATATTTTCAACCTTGGTTTCACCATCCTTGAATGTGGGCCATAATACTCCAAATCTCATAAAAATAGATGGCGATGCCTATTTTTTAAATGGGTATCTACTTTACTTTAAGATTTGAATTTGGAGAACATGGAAAAAATGTAACATTTTAGGCCTTGGTTTGATGATTTTGATCGAGGTCCAAAATGGCTCGCAATCCGCAAAAAATCTACATGTAGGCTTATCTCTCAACTGGGAACCTAAAAACAATTTCAAATTTAAATTTCGAGAAAGTAAAAAAACAGGTGTATTTCCTAGAACTTGGTTTGACCAACCTTAACTAAGGGCTGAAATAACTTGAAATATCACAAAAATATGTGTCCACGCTTATATATTAATTGGGTATCTAAATCTACTTTTACATTCGATTTCTAAGAAATTGTGAAAACGTGCAAACTTTTATGCCTTGGCTTGACCAAGTTTGGCTAAGGTCCAAAATAGCTCGAAATCCTATAAAACTTTGTATGCATGGTTATCTCTCAATTACGAGAAATTCGAAAAAATAACATCTCTTAGAAATTTTCTTGAGCAACCTTGAATAACGACCAAAACAAATCTGAACATTGTGAAAGTTGGCATGCACTCTTATATAGCAAATGCACAGATAAATCTACGATCAAATTTTAGTTATGAGAAATTGGTCAAAAGTGAAACTCTATTGTGTGGTTTTGCTAAGGTTGGGCTTACAGGGGGTGACAATATTTAGGAATGTCTCAAACATTCACATGCATGCTTGTCTATCAAATGGGCATACAAATCCATGATCAAATTCAATTCCAAGAAATTGCTCAAAACCTAAACTTTGTTGTACAGTTTCGCTAGGTTTGGGATTAAAGGAGGTAAAAATAGCTCCCAATTATGATTTATCTATTTATTATAAATCTATTTATAATTCACATTCTAATATATCAGAACCTAAAACATCCATCCCTTCCTTGAAAAAATTCCCAGTCAGTTCATCAAAGCTTCCTCCCAAAACTAGTCATTTTTCACTAGCTTTTGATGTTCCTTCCGAAAGCTCTTCCCAAATACATTCAAATATTTCCATTTATAATTCTGAATATGATATATAGGCTAATATACATCCTATGACAGTCATTGAATCATTTCCCCAACCATCTCATGACCAAAAGACCCATCAACCCTCAAGTTTAGTAGTTAGAAATTCAGAAAATTGTCTAGTTTCCAATGCTATGTCTCTTGCATACATGTTGTTATGTCTTGTATGTATTTCATTGGTTGTACAGCCATATCATTGGCCTTCATGGCACTATTTTTCCATATGTCTAGACTTTCCTTCACCATTCATGGTTCGAATCTCAAGTCTCCATACCTTCCAGGCTCCCTCAATTGTAATTGTGATCTAGTTGCTCACTCTTCTCTTCCAATGGATCCATTCGCTGATGGAGACAACATACCTCTGATATTTTCTGCTATGTATGACATATATTCTAATATTTCAGAGACTCATGAGATTTGTTTACAGAGTTGTGAAGGTTCTTCATCAAATTGGGATAAAGATTCATGGATTTATTCATGATACGACAACTACACATAATGTAGATTTTGTTGAATATTTTGATGTTATTTGGGAAAGAGTTTGCAGAAATATATTTTCCATGGTTGATTATGCTATTATATCAAATTATTCTTGCAGAAAAATACATTCTTATGATGCCCCTCCATCATCAAGTGATGACCATCAAAGGGCCTCTCCACAAGATCTTTGTTTACAACACTTCGATGCATTCATGCATGATCTTGGCATCCACAATATCTTCACCAAGAAGTTATTCGTCCAGCTCATTCAAGTGAAGAAGAGGACCTACTAAAGACATTTTGATATCTGTCATATCCATTTTTGAGGGGAGGTTTTTCCCAGGAGGTTTTCCTCCTTACCTCAGTTACATGGATCAATAAAAATTCTGTTGTAAAATGTGACTTGTGCCTTAGTTACCAAGGCCTTAATAAATATTTTTGATTAAAATGTACTAATTCTAGATTAAGGGGGGGTTTTGGAACAATAATACATCCTTAGTACATAGTTTTTACCTTAGGCTAGCTTTATTTTCCTTCATGCAATGCTATCCTATGGTTTAAGACTTAGGAGAGCTGATTCAACATTATAATTGGTTATTTTGGCCTGTTCACACCTACAAAAGCACCCTGATTAGTAGACCGAGCACATGTGTACCTCATTTAATGTCTTGGGGTTCCAAATCCTTGATTTTTGGGGCCTTGGTTTGACTAAGTGCGCTAGGGGATGAATCTATCTTGTTTTAGCTCTCCCAGGAGCATTTATTGCCACCTAGAGCACCCCACTCACCTCTATCTTCTCACCCATGCTTTCCTAGGACCCATTAATGATCCACCACACTTCACATGAGGTTTTGTGACTGTTCGGGCTTAGTTGGAGCTCCTTTGGTCCACCTACGGGGGTTGAGGGTCAATTTTCACCATTACACTTATACTTTCCCAATTGGCTTCCAGAGCCACTCGAATTTCCTCCAATGTATTATAAATGTGTAACATAACATCTAAATGATATATGATAATAATATGATCAGAAATTAGCACCATCCATATGTGCTATTTCATGTATTTTCTGTCTCTTTTATTGTTTCTCTTACATAGTTTGTCAAACACTTCATGTGTGAAGTCTGTTCTAGCTCCTAGATCTGATTCAGAAGTAAATTCTTACAAATGGGTACCTAAATCCACTTTCAAATTTCAATTCTAAAAAAGTAGACAAAAGTGCATCTTTTCAACCTTGGTTTGACCATACTTTAATGAAAGTTTGTATGTATGGTTATCTCTCAAATGGTACCGAAATTCTCTTTCCAAATTCAATTACGAGAAAGTCAGAAAAATAGCATCTCTTTAGACCTTTGCTTGACCATCCTTGAACAAGAAACAAAATAGCTTCGAACATCGCGAAAGTTGGATGCACTCTTATCTACCAAAATGCGCAGATAAATCTACGATCAAATTTTAATTCTGAGAAATTGGTCAAAAGTGAAACTTCATTGTGAGGTTTTGCTAAGGTTGGGCTTAAAGGGGATGAAAATATTTTGGAACGTCCCAAAAGTTCGCATGCATACTTTTCTATCAAATGGGAATCCAAATCTATGATCAAATTTCAATTCTAAGAAACTACTCAAAAGTGAAACTCCGCCATGCGGTTTCACTAGGGTTGGGGTTAAAGGGGGTCAAAATAGCTCAAGTTTCAATTATGAGAAGTTGGTCAAAAGTGAAAATGCATCATGTAGTTTTGTTATGGTTTGGCTTAAAGGATCCGAAAATAGCCCTGAACATTGTGAAAGTTGGTGTGCACTATTATCTTCCCAATGCGCATCTAAATCTATGATCAAATTTTAATTTCAAGAAATTGGTCAAAAGTGAGACTCCATCGTGCGGTTTCACCAAGGTTGGGGTTAAAGGGGGTGAAAATAGCTCAGAACATCGTGAAAGTTGGAGTTCATGCTTCTATATAATAGGACTCCAAATATATGATCAAATTTCAATTTCGATAAATTAGTTAGAAGTGAAACTCCATCGTGCATTTTCGCTAGAGTTGGGATTAAAGGGGGTCCAAATAGCTTGAAACAATACAAAAGTTGTTGTGCATGCTTACATTCAAACGGGCATCCAAATCTATGATCAAATTTCAATTCCAAGAATTTGGGTAAAAGTGAAACTCTCTCATGCAGTTTTGCTAGGGTTGGGATTAAAGGGGGTCAAAATAGATTGAAACATTGTGAAAGTTGGTGTGTGTGCTTGTTTATCCAATGTGCATCCAAATCTATGATAAAGTTTCAATTCTGAGAAGTTGGTCAAAAGTGAAACTCCATCATGCGGTTAGGTTAAGGTTTGGCTGAAAGGAACCAAAAATAGCTCTGAACATCATGAAAGCTAGCGTGCACTCTTATCTACCAAATGCATAGATAAATCTACGATCAAATTTTTATTCTGAGAAATTGGTCAAAAGTGAAACTCAGTTGTGCGGTTTTGCAAAGCTTGGTCCTAAAGGGGCTGAAAATATTTTGAAACGTTGCAAAAATATGTGTGCACGCTTATCTCTTAATTAAGTATCTAAATCTACTTTTACATTTGATTTCTAAGAAATTGTTAAAAAGTGCAACCTTTTAGGGCTTTGTTTGACTAAGTTCCAAAATAGCTCGAAATCCCCTAAAAGTTTGTATGCACGCTTATCTCTAAAATGGGTACCTATTTTCTCTTTCATATTTTAATTATGAGAAAGTAAAAAATGTAGCATCTCTTAGACATTTGCATGACCAACTTTGAATAACGACCAAAATAACTCTGAACATCATGAAAGGTTGCGTGCACTCTTATCTACCAAATGCACAGATAAATATACGATCAAATTTTAATTTTGAGAAATTTGTCAAAAGTGAAACTTTGTTGTGCTGTTTGCTAAGATTGGGCTTAAAGGGGGTGAAAATATTTTGAAACATAGTAAAAGTTCACGTGCACACTTGTCTATCAAATGGGCAACTCAATCTATGATCAAATTTCAATTCTAAGAAACTGCTTAAAAGTGAAACTCCATCGTACGGATTCGCTACGGTTGGGATTAAAGGGGGTCAGAATAGCTCAGAATATCATGAAAGTTGGCGTGCATGCTTATTTATCCAATGGGTATCCAAATATATGATCAACTTTCAATACTGAGAAGTTGGTCAAAAGTGAAACTCCATGGTGCAGTTTTGTTAGGGTTTGGCTTAAAGCAGGCGAAAATAGCTCTGAACATTGTGAAATTTGGTGTACACTCTTGTATTCCAAATGCGCATCTAAATCAATCATCAAATTTTAATTCTAAGAAATTGGTCAGAAGTGAGACTCTGTCGTGCAGTTTTGCCAAGGTTGGGGTTAAAGAGGGTGAAAATAGCATGAAACGTTGTGAAGATTTGAGTGCACACTTGTCTATCAAATTGGCATCCAAATCTATGATCATATTTCAATTCCGATAAATTGGTCAGAAGTGAAATTCTGTCATGCATTTTCGCTAGAGTTGGTCTTAAAGAGGGTCCAAATAGCTCAGAACATTGCAAAAGTTGGTGTGCACACTTGTATATCAAATTGGCATCGAAATCTATGATCAAATTTCAATTACAAGAATTTGGTCAAAAGAACTCCATCATGCAGGGTTTGCTAAGGTTTGTCTTAAAGGAGGGGAAAATAGCTCTGAACATCACGATATTTCTCATGCACTCTTATCTACAAAATGGTCATCTAAATCTACAATCAAATTTTAATTCTGAGAAATTGGTCAAAAGTGAAACTTCGTCATGTGCTGTCACTAAAGTTGCATTTAAAGGAAGTGAAAATAGCTCAGAAGGTCATGAAAGTTGGCATGCACGCTTGTTTATTGAAATGGGTACCTAACTCCACTTTCAAATTTCAATTTTGAAAAAGTCGACAAAAGTGCATCTTTTCAACCTTGGCTTGACCATCCTTCAATGAGGTTCAAAATATATCCAAATCTCATAAAAATAGGTGTGCATGCCTATCTTCGAAATGGGTATCTAAATATACTTTAAAATTTGAATTTTGAAAAAATGGAAAAAATGCAACATTTTAGGCCTTGGTTTGATGAAATTTTGCTAAGGTTGGACTTAAAGGGGGTGAAAATATTTCAGAATGTCTCAAAAGTTCACATGCATACTTATCTATCAAATGGGGATCGAAATCTATGATCAAATTTCAATTCTATGAAACTACTCAAAAGTGAAACTCCGTCGTGTAGTTTCACTAGGGTTGGGCTTAAAGGGGGTCAAAATAGCTAAAGTTTTGATTCTGAGAAGTTGGTCAAAAGTGAACCTCCATCATGCGGTTTTGTGAGGGTTTGGCTTAAAGGAGCCGAAAATATCCCTGAACATCGTGAAAGTTGGCGTGCACTATTATCTTGCAAATGCGCATCTGAATCTATGATCAAATTTTAATTTCAAGAAATTGGGCAAAAGTGAGACTCCGTCATGCGGTTTCTCCAAGTTTGGGGTTAAAGGGGGTGAAAATATCTCAGAACATCGTGAAAGTTGGAGTGCATGCTTCTATATCTAATAGACCTCCAAATCTATGATCAAATTTCAATTTTGAGAAATTAGTTAGAAGTGAAACTCCATCGTGCATTTTTTGTTAGATTTGTCCTTAAAGGGGGGCCAAATAGCTCAAAAAAATACAAAAGTTGGTTTGCAAGCTTGTATATAAAATGGGCATCTAAATCTATGATCAAATTTCAATTCCAAGAATTTGGTCAAAAGTGAAGCTTTGTCGTGTGGGTTTGCTAGGATTGGGATTAAAGGGGGTCAAAATAGATCGGAACGTTAAGAACATTGGTGTGTGAGCTTGTTTATCCAATGGGCATCCAAATCTGTGATCAAATTTTAATTATGAGAAGTTGGTCAAAAGTGAAACTCCATCATGTGGTTTTTTTAGGGTTTGGCTTAAAGGAGACGAAAATAGCTTCAAACATCGTGAAAGTTGATGTGCACTCTTATCTACCAAATGCGTAGATAAATCTATGATAAAATTTTTATTTTGAGAAATTGGTCAAAAGTGAAACTCCATTTTGCGGTTTTGCAAAGCTTGGGCTTAAAGGGGGTGAAAATATTTCAAAATGTCGCAAAAATATGTTTGCATGCTTATCTATTAATTGGGTATCTAAATCTACTTTTACATTTTATTTTAAACAATTGGAAAAAAGTGCAATGTTTTAGGGCTTTGTTTGACCAAGTTTGACTGAGTTCCAAAATCCCCTAAAAGTTTGTATGCAAGGTTATCTTTGAAATGGGTACCTAAATTCTCTTTCAAATTTCAATTACGAGAAAGTAAAAAAAGTAGCATTTCTCAGACCTTTTCTTTACCAACTTTGAATAACAAGAAAAATAACTCCGAACATCATGAAAGGTTGCGTGCACTCTGATCTACCAAATGCGCAGATAAATCTACGATCAAATTTTAATTCTAATAAATTAGTCAAAAGTGAAACTTCGTTGTGCGGTTTGCTAAATTTATCCTTAAAGGGGCTGAAAATATATCGAAATATCATAAAAGTTTTCATGCGCACTTGTTAACCAAATGGACATCCAAATCTATGATCAAATTTCAATTCTAAGAAACTTCTCAAAAGTGAAACTCCGTCATGCAGTTTCTCTAGGGTGTGGCTTAAAGGGGGTCAAAACAACTCAGAACATTGTGAAAGTTGGCATGCATGCTTATTTATCCAATGGGTATCCAAATATATGATGAAGTTTCAATTCTAAGAAGTAAGTCAAAATTGAAACTCCATCATGCGGTTTTGTTAGGGTTTGGCTTAAAGCAGCCGAAAATAGCTCTGAACATCATGAAATTTTGTCTACACTCTTATCTTCCAAATGCACATCTAAATCAATGATCAAATTTTAATTCTGAGAAATTGCTAAAAAGTGAGACTTCATCGTGCGGTTTCACCAAGGTTGGGGTTAAAGAGGGAGATAAATGTTTGAAACGTCATGAAAGTTTGATTACATGCTTGTCTATCAAATGGGCATCCAAATCTATGATCAGATTTCAATTCCGATAAATTGGTCAGAAGTGAAACTCTGTCGTACATTTTCGCTAGAGTTGGTCTTAAAGAGGGTCCAAATAGCTCAGAAAAATGCAAAAGTTGGTGGGCACACATGTATATCAAACGGGCATCTAAATCTATGATCCAATTTCAATTACAAGAATCTGGTCAAATGTGAAACTCCATCATGCAGTTTTGCTAAGGCTTATCTTAAAGGATGGGAAAATAGCTCTAAACATCACGAAATTTAGCATGCAGTCTTATCTACTAGATGGCCATCTAAATATACAAAGTGAAACTTTGTCATGCGCTCTCACTAAGGTTGAACTTAAAGGGAGTGAAAATAGCTCAAAACGTCGCGAAAGTTGGCGTGCACATTTCTTTATTGAAATGGGTACCTAAATTCACCTTCAAATTTTAGTTCTGAAAAAGTTGACAAAAGTGCATCTTTTCAACCATGGTTTGACCATCTTTGAATGATGGCCAAAATAGCTCCAAATCTCATAAAAATAGGTGTCGATGCCAATATTTTAAGTGGGTATCTAAATCTACTTTAAAATTTGAATTTTGAGAAATTGAAAAAACGCAATGTTTTAGGCCTTGGTTGGATGAAGTTTGACTATTGTCCAAAATGGCTCACAATCCCCAAAACATTTACATGTAGGCTTATCTTTGAAATGGGTACGTAAATACAGTTTCAAATTTCAATTTCGAGAAAGTCAAGAAAAGTGATTTTCTTAGAATTTGGTTTGACCAACCTTAACAAAGGGCCAAAATAACTCGAAATCTCACAAAAATATGTGTGCACGCTTATCTTTTAAATGGGTATCTAAATCTAATTTTACATTTGATTTATAAGAAATTGGAAAAAACTGCAACCTTTTAGGCCTTGGTTTGACCAAGTTTGACTAAGGTCCAAAATAGCTTGAAATATCCTAAAAGTTTGAATGCATGGTTATCTCTCAAATGGGTACCTAAATTCTCTTTCAAATTTCAATTGCGAGAAATTAAAAAAAAATATCATCTTTTAGGCCTTTGCTTGACCAACCTTGAATAGAGACCAAAATAGCTCTGAACATCATCAAAGTTGGCATGCACTCTTATATAACAAATGCATAGATAAATCTATGATTAAATTTTAGATCTGAGAAATTGGTCAAAATTGAAAATCTGTTGTGTAGTTTTGCTAAGGTTAGGTTCACAGGGGGTGACAATATTTAGGAACGACTCGAACGTTCATGTGCAACGCTTGTCTATCAAATGGGCATCCAAATCTATGATCAAATTTGAATTCTAAGAAACTGCTCAAAAGTGAAACTTCGTTGTACGGTTTCGCTACGGTTGGGCTTAAAGGAGGTCAAAATAGCTTGTAACATTGTGAAAGTTAACGTGAATGCTTGTTTATCCAATGGGCATCCAAATCTATTATCAAGTTTCAATTCTACGAAGTTGGTCAAAAGTGAAACTCCATCGTGCACTTTTGTTAGTGTTTGGCTTAAAGGAGCCAAAAATATCTCTGAACATCATGAAAGTTGGCGTGCACTATTATCTTCGAAATGTGCATCTAAATCTATGATCAAATTTTAATTATGATAAATCACTCAAAAGTGAGACTCCATAGTACGATTTCCCCAAGGTTGGAGTTAAAGGGGGTGAAAATATCTCAAAACGTCGCAAAAGTTGGAGTGCGCACTTGCCTATCAAATAGGCATCCAAATCTATGATTAAATTTAAATTTTGAGAAATTGGTCAGAAGTGAAACTGTGTCGTGCATTTTTGCTAGAGTTGGGAATAAATGGGGTCAAAATAGTTTAGAAAATTACAAAAGTTGGTGTGCATGCTTGTATATCAAATGGGCATACAAATCTATGATTAAATTTCAATTTCGAGAATTTGGTAAAAAATGAAACTTCGTCGTGCGGTTTTGCTAGGGTTGCACTTAAAGGGAGTGAAAATAGCTCAGAACATTGTGAAAGTTGGTGCGCATGCTTATTTATCCAATGGGTATCCAAATCTATGATCAAGTTTCAATTCTGAGAAGTTGGTCAAAAGTGAAACTCCATCGTGCAGTTTTGTTAGAGTTTGGCTTAAGCAGCCGAAAATAGCTCTGAACATCATGAAATTTGGTGTCCACTCTTATCTTCCAAATGTGCATGTAAATCAACGATCGGATTTTAATTCAGAGAAATTGGTCAAAAGTGAGACTCCATCATGTGGGTTCGCCAAGGTTAGGGTCAGAGAGTGTGAAAATAGCTCAGAACGCCGTGGAAGTTTGAGTGCAGGCTTGTCTATCAAATGGGCATCCAAATTTATGATTAGATTTTAATTCAGATAATCAGAAGTGAAACTCTATCATGCATTTTCACTAGAGTTGGTCTTAAAGAGGGTCCAAATAGCTCAAAACACTGCAAAAGTTGGCATTCACACTTGTATATCAAATGGGCATCCAAATCTATGATCAAATTTTAATTACAAGAATTTGGTCAAACGTGAAATTCCATCATGCACTTTTGCTAAGGTTTGTCTTAAAAGAGGAAAAAATAGCTCTGAACATCACGATATTTGGCATGCACTCTTATCTACCAAATGGTCATCTAAATCTACAATCAAGTTTTAATTCCTAGAAATTGGTCAAAAGTGAAACTTCGTCGTGCGCTCTCACTAAGGTTGCACTTAAAGGGAGTGAAAATAGCTCAGAACATCGTGAAATTTGGCATGCACATTTGTTTATTGAAATGGGTACCTAAATTCACTTTCAAAATTCAATTCTGAAAAAGTTGACAAAAGTGCATCTTTTCAACCTTGGAAATTTGACCATCTTTCAATGATGAACGAAATAGCTCAAAATATCATAAACAAAGGTGTCCATCCCAATATTTTAAATGGTTATCTAAATCTACTTTAAAATTTGAATTTTGAGAAATTGGAAAAATACAACATTTTAGGCCTTGGTTGAACAAAGTTTGACCGAGGTCAGAAATGGCTCGCAATCCCCAAAAAATCTACATGTAGGCTTATCTTTCAAATGGGTATATAAATACAGTTTCAAATTTCAATTTTGAAAAAGTCAAGAAAAGTGCTTTTCTTAGAACTTGGTTTGACCAACCTTAAGCAAGGCCCGTAATAACTCGAAATCTCACAAAAATATGTGTGCACACTAATATTTTAAATGGGTATCTAAATCTACTTTTGCATTTGATTTCTAAGAAATTGAAAAAAATTACAACCTTTTAGGCCTTGGTTTGACCAAGTTTGACTAAGGTCCAAATTAGCTCGAAATCTCTAGAAAGTTTGTATGCATGGTTATCTCTCAAATGGGTACCTAAACTCTCTTTCAAATTTCAATTGCAAGAAAGTCGAAAAAATATCATCTCTTAGGCATTTGGTTGACCAACATTGAATAGCGACCAAAATAGTTCTGAACATCATGAAAGTTGGCGTGCACTCTTATATAACAAACGCACAAATAAATCTATGATCAAATTTTAGTTCTGAGATATTGGTCAAACGTGAAACTCTGTTGTGCGGTTTTGCTAAGGTTACGTTTACAGGGGGTGACAATATTTAGGAATGTCTCGAACGTTCATAAGCAAACTTGTCTATCAAATGGGCATCCAAATCTATGATCGAATTTCAATTCTAAGAAACTGCTCAAAAGTGAATCTTTGTTGTACGGATTTGCTAGGGTTGGGATTAAAGAAGTCAAAATAACTTAAAATGTTGTGAAAGTTAGCATGAATGCTTGTTTATCCAGTGGGCATCCAAATCTATTATCAAGTTTCAATTTCGAGAAGTTCATCAAAAGTGAAACTCCATTGTAAGGTTTTGTTAGGGTTTGGCTTAAAGGTGCCGAAAATAGATCTGAAGTGTACGCTTATCTATCAAATGGGAAACAATATCTATGATCAAAGTGAAGTGTATGCTTGTCTATCAAATGGGAAACCATATCTATGATCAAAGTGAAGTGTACACTTGTCTATCTAATGGCCAACCATATCTATGATCAAATTTCAATTCCGATACATTGGTCAGAAGAGGGTGAAAATAGCAGGGAACGTTGTGAAGGTTTGAGTGCACGCTTGTCTATCAATGGGCATCCAAATCTATCATCATATTTCAATTCCGATAAATTGGTCAGAAGTAAAACTCTGTCGTGCATTTTCGCTAGAGTTGGTCTTAAAGAGGGTCCAAATAGCTCGGAACATTGCAAAAGTTGGTGTGCATGCTTGTATATCAAATGGGCATCCAAATCTATGATCAAATTTCAATTACAAGAATTTGGTCAAAAATTAAACTCCATCATGCAGGGTTTGCTAAGGTTTGTCTTAAAGGAGGGGAAAATAGCTCTGAACATCATGATATTTCGCATGTACTCTTATTTACAAAATGGTCTTCTAAATCTACAATCAAATTTTAATTCTGAGAAATTGGTCCAAAGTGAAACTTCGTCGTGTTCTGTCACTAAGGTTGCATTTAAAGGAAGTGAAAATAGCTCAGAAGGTCGTGAAAGTTGACATGCATGCTTGTTTATTGAAATGGGTACCTAAATCCACTTTCAAATTTCAATTTTGAAAAAGTCGACAAAAGTGCATCTTTTCAACCTTGGCTTGACCATCCTTGAATGAGGTTCAAAATATATCCAAATCTCATAAAAATAGGTGTGCATGCCTATCTTTGAAATGGGTATCTAAATATACTTTAAAATTTGAATTTTGAAAAATTGGAAAAAATGCGACGTTTTAGGCCTTGGTTTGACGAAGTTTTGCTAAGGTTGGACTTAAAGGGGGTGAAAATATTTTGGAACGTCTCGAAACTTCACATGCATACTTGTCTATCAAATGGGCATCCAAATCTATGATCAAATTTCAATTCTATGAAACTACTCAAAATTGAAACTCCGTCATGTAGTTTCACTAGGGTTGGGCTTAAAGGGGGTCAAAATAGCTAAAGTTTTGATTCTGAGAAGTTGGTCAAGAGTGAACCTCCATCATGCAGTTTTGTGAGGGTTTGGCTTAAACGAGCCGAAAATAGCCCTGAACATCGTGAAAGTTGGCGTGCACTATTATCTTCCAAATGCGCATCTAAATCTATGATCAAATTTTCATTTCAAGAAATTGGTCAAAAGTGAGACTCTGTCATGCAGTTTCACCAAGTTTGGGGTTAAAGGGGGTGAAAATAGCTTAGAACATCGTGAAAGTTGGAGTGCATGCTTCTATATCTAATAGACCTCCAAATCTATGATCAAATTTCAATTTCGAGAAATTAGTTAGAAGTGAAACTCCATCGTGCATTTTTCGTTAGATTTGTGCTTAAAGGGGGTCCAAATAGCTCAAAAAAATACAAAATTTGGCGTGCAAGCTTGTATATAAAATGGGCATCCAAATCTATGATAAATTTCAATTCCAAGAATTTGGTCAAAAGTGAAGCCCTGTCGTGTGGTTTTTCTAGGATTGGGATTAAAGGGGGTCAAAATATATTGGAACGTTAAGAACATTGGTTTGTGAGCTTGTTTATCCAATGGGCATCCAAATCTGTGATCAAATTTTAATTATGAAAAGCTGGTCAAAAGTGAAACTCCATAACGTGGTTTTTTTAGGGTTTGGATTAAAGGAGACGAAAATAGCTTCGAACATCGTGAAAGTTGATGTGCACTCTTATCTACCAAATGCGTAGATAAATCTACGATCAAATTTTTATTTTGAGAAATTGCTCAAAAGTGAAACTCCGTTCTGCGGTTTCGCAAACCTTGGGTTTAAAGGGGGTGAAAATATTTTGAAATGTCGCAAAAATATGTTTGCATGCTTATCTATTAATTGGGTATCTAAATATACTTTCACATTTTATTTTAAACAATTGGAAAAAAGTGCAACCTTTTAGGGCTTTGTTTGACCAAGTTTGACTGAGTTCCAAAATAGCTCGAAATCCCCTAAAAGTTTGTATGCACGGTTATCTTCTAAATGGGTACCTAAATTCTCTTTCAAATTTCAATTACGAGAAAGTTGAAAAAGAAGTATGTCTTAGTCCTTTGCTTTACCAACTTTGAATAATAAGCAAAATAACTCCGAACATCATGAAAGGTTGCATGCACTCTGATCTACCAAACACGCAAATAAATCTACGATCAAATTTTAATTCTGATAAATTAGTCAAAAGTGAAACTTCGTTGTGCGGTTTGCTAAAGTTAGCCTTAAAGGGGCTGAAAATATATCAAAATATCATGAACATTTTCATGCGCACTTGTCAATCAAATGGACATCCAAATCTATGATCAAATTTCAATTCTAAGAAACTTCTCAAAAGTGAAACTTCGTCGTGCGGTTTCACTAGGGTTGGGCTTAAAGGGGGTCAAAATAGCTCAGAACATTGTGAAAGTTGGCATGCATGCTTATTTATCCAATGGGTATCCAAATATATGATGAAGTTTCAATTCTGAGAAGTTAGTCAAAATTGAAACTCCATCATGTGGTTTTGTTAGGGTTTTGGCTTAAAGTAGCCAAAAATAGCTTTGAACATCATGAAATATGGTCTACACTCTTATATTCCAAATGCGCATGTAAATCAATAATCAAATTTTAATTTCGAGAAATTGCTAAAAAGTGAGACTTCGTCATGCGGTTTCACCAAGGTTGGGGTTAAAGAGGGAGAAAAATGCTTGAAACGTCGTGAAAGTTTGATTACATGCTTGTCTATCAAATGGGCATCTAGATCTATGATCAGATTTCAATTCCGATAAATTGGTCGGAAGTGAAACTCTATCGTACATTTTCACTAGAGTTGGTCTTAAAGAGGGTCCAAATAGCTCGGGAAAATGCAAAATTTGGTGGGCACACCTGTATATCAAACGGGCATCCAAATCTATGATCCAATTTCAATTACAAGAATTTGGTCAAATGTGAAACTCCATCATGCAGTTTTGCTAAGGTTTATATTAAAGGAGGGGAAAATAGCTCTAAACATCATGAAATTTGGCTCGCAGTCTTATCTACCAAATGGTCATCTAAATATACAAAGTGAAACTTCGTCATGCGCTCTCACTAAGGTTGAACTTAAAGGGAGTGAAAATAGCTTGGAACGTCGCGAAAGTTGGCGTGCACGTTTGTTTATTGAAATGGGTACCTAAATTCACCTTCAAATTTCAATTCTGAAAAAGTCGACAAAAGTGCATCTTTTCAACCATGGTTTGACTATCTTTGAATGATGGCCAAAACAGCTCCAAATCTCATAAAAATAGGTGTCCATGCCAATATTTTAAGTGGGTATCTAAATCTACTTTAAAATTTGAATTTTGAGAAATTGAAAAAATGCAACGTTTTAGGCCTTGGTTGGATGAAGTTTGACCATTGTCCAAAATGGCTCACAATCCCCAAAACATTTACATGTAGGCTTGTCTTTGAAATGGGTACGTAAATACAATTTCAAATTTCAATTTCGAGAAAGTCAAGAAAAGTGATTTTCTTAGAATTTGGTTTGACCAACCTTAACAAAGGGCCAAAATAACTGGAAATCTCACAAAAATATGTGTGCATGCTTATGTTTTAAATGGGTATCTAAATCTAATTTTACATTTGATTTCTAAGAAATTGGAAAAAACTGCAACCTTTTAGGCCTTGGTTTGACCAAGTTTGACTAAGGTCCAAAATAGATTGAAATATCCTGAAAGTTTGATTGCATGGTTATCTCTCAAATGGGTACCTAAACTCTCTTTCAAATTTCAATTGCGAGAAAGTCGAAAAAATATCATCTCTTAGGCCTTTGCTTGACCAACCATGAATAGCAACCAAAATAGCTCCGAACATCGTCAAAGTTGGCATGCACTCTTATATAACAAATGCATAGATAAATCTACGATCAAATTTTAGATATGAGAAATTGGTCAAAAGTGAAAATTTGTTGTGCGGTTTTACTAAGGTTAGGTTCATAGGGGGTGAAAATATTTAGGAATGACTCGAACGTTCATGTGCACGCTTGTCTATCAAATGGGCATCCAAATCTATGATCAAATTTCAATTCTAAGAAACTGCTCAAAAGTGAAACTTCGTTGTACGGTTTCGCTAGGGTTGGGCTTAAAGGAGGTCAAAATAGCTCGTAACGTTGTGAAAGTTAACGTCAATGCTTGTTTATCTAATGGGAATCCAAATCTATTATCAAGTTTCAATTCTGTGAAGTTGGTCAAAAGTGAAACTCCATCATGCAGTTTTGTTAGTGTTTGGCTTAAAGGAGCCAAAAATATCTCTGAACATCATGAAAGTTGGCATGCACTATTATCTTCGAAATGTGCATCTAAATCTATGATAAAATTTTAATTCTTAGAAATCGGTCAAAAGTGAGACTCTGTAGTACAATTTCCCCAAGGTTGGGGTTAAAGGGGATGAAAATAGCTCGAAACGTTGCAAAAGTTGGAGTGCACACTTGCCTATCAAATAGGCATCCAAATCTATGATTAAATTTCAATTCTGAGAAATTGGGCAGAAGTGAAACTCTGTCGTGCATTTTTGCTAGAGTTGGGCATAAAGGGGGTCGAAATAGTTTAGAACATTACAAAATTTGGTGTGCATGCTTTTATATCAAATGGGCATACAAATCTATGATCAAATTTCAATTTCGAGAATTTGGTAAAAAATGAAACTTCGTCATGCAGTTTTGCTAGGGTTGCACTTAAAGGGAGTGAAAATAGCTCAAAACATTGTGAAAGTTGGTGTGCATGCTTATTTATCCAATGGGTATCCAAATCTATGATCAAGTTTCAATTCTGAGAGTTTGGCTTAAAGCAGCCGAAAATAGCTCTGAACATTGTGAAAGTTGGTGTATACTCTTATCTTCCAAATGTGCATCTAAATCAATGATCGAATTTTAATTTGGAGAAATTGGTCAAAAGTGAGACTCCGTCATGTGGTTTTGCCAAGGTTGGGGTTAAAGAGTGTGAAAATAGCTCAGAACGCCGTGGAAGTTTGAGTGCACGCTTGTCTATCAAATGGGCATCCAAATTTATGATCAGATTTCAATTTAGATATTCAGAAGTGAAACTCTATCGTGCATTTTCACTAGAGTTGGTCTTAAAGGGGGTCCAAATAGCTCGGAACACTGCAAAAGTTGGCATGCACACTTGTATATCAAACGCGCATCCAAATCTATGATCAAATTTTAATTACAACAATTTGGTCAAACGTGAAATTCCATCATGCAGTTTTGCTAAGGTTTGTCTTAAAATAGGAGAAAATAGCTCTGAACATCATGATATTTGGCATGCACTCTTATCTACCAAATGGTCATCTAAACCTACAATCAAATTTTAATTCCTAGAAATTGGTTAAAAGTGAAACTTCGTCATGCACTCTCACTATGGTTGCATTTAAAGGGAGTAAAAATAGCTCAGAACATCGTGAAAGTTGGCGTGCACATTTGTTTATTGAAATGGGTACCTAAATTCACTTTCAAAATTCAATTATGAAAAAGTCGACAAAAGTGCATGTTTTCAACCTTGGAAATTTGACCATCTTTCAATGATGGCCGAAATAGCTCCAAATCTCATAAACAAAGGTGTCCATGCCAATATTTTAAATGGGTATCTAAATCTACTTTAAAATTTGAATTTTGAGAAATTGGAAAAATAGAACATTTTAGGCCTTGGTTGGACGAAGTTTAACCGAGGTCCGAAATGGCTCACAATCCCCAAAAAAATATACATGTAGGCTTATCTTTCAAATGGGTACATAAATACAGTTTCAAATTTCAATTTCGAGAAAGTCAAGAAAAGTGCTTTTCTTAGAACTTGGTTTGACCAACCTTAAGCAAGGCCCGTAATAACTCGAAATCTCACAAAAATATGTGTGCACACTAATCTTTTAAATGGGTATCTAAATCTACTTTTACATTTGATTTCTAAGAAATTGAAAAAAATGACAACCTTTTAGGCCTTGGTTTGACCAAGTTTGGCTAAGGTCCAAAATAGCTCGAAATCTCCAGAAAGTTTGTATGCATGGTTATCTCTCAAATGGGTACCTAAACTCTCTTTCAAATTTCAATTGCAAGAAAGTTGAAAAAATATCATCTCTTAGGCCTTTGGTTGACCAACATTGAATAGCGACCAAAATAGCTCCGAACATCATGAAAGGTAGCATGCACTCTTATATAACAAATGCATAGATAAATCTATGAAACTACTCAAAAGTGAATCTTTGTTGTACGGTTTCGCTAGGGTTGGGATTAAAGAGGTCAAAATAGCTCAACATGTTGTGAAATTTAGCATGAATGCTTGTTTATCCAATGGGCATCCAAATATATTATCAAGTTTCAATTCCGAGAAGTTCGTCAAAAGTGAAACTCCATTGTGCGGTTTTGTTAAGGTTTGAAAATAGCTCTGAAGTGTACGCTTGTCTATCAAATGGGAAACCATATCTATGATCAAAGTGAAGTGTACGCTTGTCTATGAAATGGGCAACGATATCTATGATCAAAGTGAAGTGTACGCTTGTCTATATAATGGCTAACCATATCTATGATCAAATTTCAATTTTGAGACATTGGTCAGAAGTGAAACTTCATCGTGCATTTTCACTAGACTTGGGCTTAAAGGGAGTCCATTTAGCTCGAAACATTGCAAAAGCTGGCATGCAAGCTTGTATATCAAACGGGCATCGAAATCTATGATCACGAAATTTGGCATATGATTTCTCTAAGGTCTGTCTTAAAGGAGGGGAAAATAGCTCTTAACATCATGAAATTTGGCATGCACTATTATCTACCAAGTGGGCATCTAAATCTACATCAAATTTTAATTTTGAGAAATTGGCCAAAAGTGAAACTTTGTCAGGCGCTTTCTCTAAGGTTGCACTTAAAGGGAGTTAAAATAGCTTAGAACATCGCGAACGTTGGCGTGCACACTTGTTTATTGAAATGGGTACCTAAATCAACTTTCAAATTTCAATTCTGAAAAAGTTGAGAAAAGTGCATCTTTTTAACCTTGGTTTGACCATTTTTGAATACGGGCCATAATAGCTCCAAATCTCATAAAAATAGGTGTCCATGCCTATCTTTTAAATGGGTATCTAATCTACTTTAAAATTTGAATATTGAGGAGATGGAAAAAATGTAACATTTTAGGACTTGGTTTGAACGAGGTCCAAAATGGCTCGCAATCCCCAAAAAATCTACACCTAGGCTTATCTCTCAAATGGGAACCTAAACACGGTTTCAAATTTAAATTTTGAGAAAGTAAAAAACACTGCATTTCTTAGAACTTGGTTTGACCAACCTTAACTAAGGGCCGAAATAACTCGAAATATCACAAAAATATGTGTGCATGCTTATATCTTAAATGGGTATTTAAATATACTTTTACATTTGATTTCTAAGAAATTGGAAAAAAGTACTAACTTTTATGCCTTTGTTTGACCAAGTTTGACTAAGGTCCAAAATTGCTCGAAATCCCTTGAAATTGTGTATTCATGGTTATCTCTCACTTACGAGAAAGTCGAAAATATAACATCTCTTAGACGTTTGCATGACCAATCTTGAATAATGACCAAAGTAGCTCTGAACATCGTGAAAGTTGGCATGCACTCTTATATAACAAATGCACAAATAAATCTACGATCAAATTTCAAAACTGAAACTTTGTTATATGGTTTCTCCAGGGTTGGGATTAGAGGAGGTCAAAACAACTCATAATTTTGTGAAATTTAGTGTGAATTCTTGTTTATCTAATGGGAGTCCAAATCTATTATCAAGTTTCAATTTTGAGAAGTTGGTCAAAAGTGAAATTCCATCGTGTGGTTTTGTTAGGGTTTGGCTTAAAGGAGCTGAAAATAGCTCTGAACATCGTGAAAGTTGGCGAGCACTCCTATCTTCCAAATTCACATCTAAATATAGGATCAAATTTTAATTCTAGGAAATTGGTTAAAAGTGAGACTCTGTCGTGTGGTTTCACCAAGGTTAGGGTTAAAGTGGGTGATGATAACTCAGAACATCGCGAAAGTTGAAGTGTACGCTTGTCTATCAAATGGGAATTCAACTCTATGATCAAATTTCAAATCCAAGAAATTGGTCAGAAGTGAAACTCCGTCATGCATTTTCACTAGACTTGGGCTTAAAAGGGGTCCAAATAGATTGAAACATTGCAAAACTTGGCGTGCACACTTGTATGTCAAACGAGCATCCAAATCTATGATCAAATTTCAATTCCGAGAATTCGGTAAAAAAGGGAAACTCCATATCATACGATTTTGCTAAGGTTTGGGTTAAAGGAGTGGAAAATGGCTCTCAACATCACAAAATTTGGCATGCACTCTTATCTACCAAATGAGCATCTAAATCTAAGATCAAATTTTAATTCCAAGAATTGTTCAAAAGTTAAACTTAGTCATGCACTTTCGCTCAGGTTGCATTTAAAGGGTGTGAAAATAGCTTGAAATGTCATGAAAGTTGGCATGCACAATTGTTTATTGAAATGGGTACCTAAATCCACTTTCAAATTTCAATTCTAAAAAAGTTGACAAAAGTGCATCTTTTCAACCTTGGTTTGACCATACTTGAATGACGGCCAAAATAGCTCCAAATCTAATTAAAATAGGTGTCCATTACTATCTTTGAAATGGATATCTAAATCTAAATCTCATTAAAATAGGTGTTGAAAATATCTCAAAATCTCCTGAAAGTTTGTATCCACGGTTATCTCTTAAATGGGAACCTAAATTCTCTTTCAAATTTCAATTACGAGAAAGTTGAAAAAGTAGCATCTCTTATACCTTTGTTTGACCAACTTTGAATAACAATCAAAATAACTCCAAACATCATGAAAGGTTGTGTGCACTCTTATCTACCAAATGCGTAGGTAAATCTACGATCAAATTTTAATTCTGAGAAATTGGTCAAAAGTAAAACTTCGTTGTGCGGTTTTCTAAGGTTGGGATTAAAGGGGGTGAAAATATTTCAGAACGTCATGAAATTTTGCATGCACACTTGTCTATCAATTGGGCATCCAAATCTTTGATCAAATTTCAATTCTAAGAAACTACTCAAAAGTGAAACTTCGTCATGCGATTTCGCTAGAGTTGGGCTTAAAGGGGGTCAAAATAGCTCAAAACATTGTGAAAGTTGGTGTGCATGCTTATTTATCCAATGTGTATCCAAATATATGATCAAGTTTCAACTCTGAGAAGTTGGTGAAAAGTGAAACTCCATCGTGCAGTTTTTTTGGGGTTTGGCTTAAAGCAGCCGAAAATAGCTCTAAACATCGTGAAAGTTGCTGTACACTCTTATCTTCCAAATGCGCATCTAAATCAATCATCGAATTTTAATTCAGAGAAATTGGTCAAAAGTAAGACAATATTGTGTGGTTTCGCCAAGGTTGGGGTAAAAGAGGGTGAAAATAGCTCAAAACATCGTGAAAGTTTGAGTGCACGCTTTTTTATCAAATGCGCATCCAAATCTATGATTAGATTTCAATTACGATAAATTGGTCAAAAGTGAAACTCTGTCATGCATTTTCACTCGATTTGGTCTTAAAGAGGGTCCAAATAGCTCATAACATTGAAAAAGTTGACGTGTGCGCTTGTATATCAAGCGGGCATACAAATCTATGTTCAAATTTCAATTACAAGAATTTGGTCAAAAGTGAAACTCCTTCATGCAGTTTTGTTAAGGTTTGTCTTAAACGAGGGGAAAATAGCTCTGAACATCATGATATTTGGCATGCACTCTTATCTACCAAATGGTCATCTAAATCTACAATCAAATTTTAATTCCAAGAAATTCGTGAAAAGTGAAACTTTGTCGTGTGCTCTCACTAAGGTTGCACTTAAAGGAAGTGAAAATAGCTCAGAACATCGTGAAAGTTGGTGTGCACATTTGTTTATTGAAATGGGTATAAAAGTTCACTTTCAAATTTCAATTCTGAAAAAGTCGACAAAATTGCATCTTTTCAACCTTGGTTTGACCATCTTTGAATGATGGCCGAAATAGCTCCCAATCTAATAAAAATAGGTGTCCATGCCAATATATTAAATGGGTATCTAAGTTGAAGTGTATGCTTGTCTATCAAATTTTAATTTCGAGAAATTGGTCAAAAGTGAGACTCCATCGTGCGATTTCACCAACGTTGGGGTTAAAGGGGGTGAAAATACCTCACAACATTGCAAAAGTTGGAGTGCATGCTTCTCTATCTAATAGACCTCAAAATCTATGATCAAATTTCAATTTCAAGAAATTAGTCAGAAGTGAAACAACATCGTGCATTTTTTCTAGAGTTTTAAAGGGGGTCCAAATAGCTCGGAACAATACAAAAGTTGGCGTGGAAGCTTGTATCTCAAACGAGCACCCAAATCTATGATCAAATTTCAATTCCAAGAATTTGGTCAAAAGTGAAGCTCTATCGTGTGGTTTTTCTAGTGTTGCGATTAAAGGGGGTCAAAATAGATTGGAGCGTTGTGAAAGTTGGTGTGTGAGCTTCTTTATCCAATGGGCATCCAAATCTATGATCAAGTTTTAATTCTGAGAAGTTGGTTAAAAGTGAAACTCCATCGTGTGGTTTTGTTAGGGTTTGGCTTAAAGGAGGCGAAAATAGCTCCAAACATCATGAAATTTGCTGTGCACTCTTATCTACCAAATCTGTAGATAAATATACAATCAAATTTTAATTCTGAGAAATTGTCCAAAAGTGAAACTTCGTTGTGTGGTTTCGCAAAGCTTGGGCCTAAAGGGGGTGAAAACATTTCGAAACATCACAAGAATATGTGTGCACGCTTATCTCTTAATTGGGTATCTAAATCTACTTTTACATTTGATTTCTAAAAAATTGGAAAAAAGTGCAACCTTTTAGGGCTTTGTTTGACCAAGTTTGACTAAGTCCCAAAATAGCTCGAAATCCCTTAAAAATTTGTATGCACGGATATCTCTGAAATGGGTACCTAAATTCTCTTTCAAATTTCAATTATGAGAAAGTAAAAAAATTAGCATCTCTTAGACCTTTGCTTGACTAAATTTGAATAACGATCAAAATAACTCCAAATATCAAGAAAGGTTGCGTGCACTCTTATCTACCAAATGCGCAGATAAATCTACGATCAAATTTTAATTCTAAGAAATTGGTTAAAAGTGAAACTATGTTGTGCGGTTTTCTAAGATTGGGCTTAAAGGGGTTGAAAATATTTCGGAACATCATGAAAGTTTGCATGCACACTCTTCTATCAAATGGTCATCCAAATCTATGATCAAATTTCAATTCTAAGAAACTGCTCAAAAGTGAAACTCTGTCGTGCGGTTTCACTAGGGTTGGGCTTAAAGGGGGTCAAAATAGCTCAGAACGTTGTGAAAGTTGGCGTGCATGCTCATTTATCCAATGGGTATTCAAAGATATGGTCAAGTTTCAATTCTAAGAAGTTGGTCAAAAGTGAAACTCCATCGTGCAGTTTTATTAGGGTTTGGCTTAAAGAAGCCGAAAATAGCTCTGAACATCATGAAAGTTGGTGTACACTCTTATCTTCCAAATGCACATCTAAATCAATGATTGAATTTTAATTCCGAGAAATCGGTCAAAAGTGAGACTCCGTCGTGCAGTTTCGCCAAGATTGGGGTTAAAGAGGGTGAATATTGTTCGAAACGTTGTGAAATTTTGAGTGCATGCTTGTCTATCAAATGGGCATCGAAATGTATGATCAGATTTCCATTCCGATAAATTGGTCGGAAGTGAAACTCTGTCGTTCATTTTCGCTAGAGTTGTTATTAAAGAGGGTCCAAATAGCTCGGAACATTGAAAAAGTTGGCATGGACGCTTGTATATCAAATAGGCATCCAAATCTATGATCAAATTTCAATTACAAGAATTTGGTCAAATGTGAATTTCCATCATGCAGTTTTTCTAAGGTTTGTCTTAAAGGAGGGGAAAATAGCTCTGAACATCACGAAATTTGGCATGCACTCTTATATACCAAATGGTCCTCTAAATCTATGATCAAATTTTAATTTCGAGAAATTGGTCAAAAGTGAAACTTCGTCATGCGCTCTTGTCGAAGATCTGAGCTAAACTCAGCCCAAACACTTAGTAAAACTCTAATATCAGTCTTCAACATTCATAAAACCAAACACATATCACATGCATGTAAATTTCATGTCTCTGTAAGCTGATATACTGTAACTAAGTAAACTTTGCAGCGGAAAATTAACTCAAAATCAGCAGACTGTAAAACATATATAAGACACAGTATTTTGGTCAAATTTGACCCTGGAAAAACCCCCTCAACCCCTGGGGGAAAACCAGCATGCAAGATAAATTTTATTGATCTTGAGAGAGAAATTTATGAAGGTAAAACAGTCATTAATTACAGCATAAATAATCTGAACAGAACTTCGATTTCTGTGCACAAAATCTACCTCAAAATGCGTGCCTGAACATACAAAGTCAGCTACAGAAAATCTGCCTTGTACGGCTTCACTGTATGTACCTCACAGGAAGCATTTTCACCTTTGGCTTGAGTGCACAGACCCTCTTCATTTCTGCACCAACACACAGGCTCCTGCAGGCATTTAAATGTGCTACCAGCAGCAAAACACTTGTTGTACGGTCCTCTCCTCTGTTGAACAGCCCTCAATAAATGCTGCAATCACCTCAAATTTGAGCCACTATTTTTCCTCGAAAATAGTGCCAAACCACTGCTGCATGGACTACACAGAATTTCATACTTCTTTTGGGGATGCACGATCACTAACTATCTCAGCTGGTGCGCCCTTCTTCTAGAAAATCGTGCCCTTCTCTAGAAATTCGAGCCCTCACTTTGGGCTGCTCCTCTCTCTCATTCTCATGCTCAATATCTTGTTATCTCTTGCTCAAGTGCTTCACACACTCCTCACTAAGCTCCTCTCTTGGAAATCGAGCCACTCCAAGAACTCTCTCTTGAATTATGTGCCAAATGAAGTCTCATGCACTTTATTTATCCTATTAGGGTTATTCTCATGACTTTTCACCTTCAATGGACGAGATTAGATCTTGGCCAAGAGATCTATGGCTGGGATCTAATCTCTCACTCACTTAAATCTCCTAAGTGAACTTTACAACAAATTTTTCCTTTTTGAAAAGTCATATTACCCTAAATATTTAAAAGTACACTTTATGACTTAAAGTCACTTTAAAAACATAATAAAGTGCAACTCACTTTTAAATCATAAAGTCACATCAAAAAGGTACTTTAATAAAAACACATTACTAAAGTCACTTTAAGAATATAAATGAGACTCCAATTTAATGACCCCTGCACCTAGGCACCTGATGCAGGAGTGCCACCAAGCTATCAAATTCTAACACTCCCTCTTAGCGAGGGAGGTACTACTGTCATCAGCTCCACCTGGATCTCTCCCTCCAATAACTGAAGCTCCCTCTGAATCTGAATGCCTATCAGATATCTGCACTAGATCAACTGCTGAAGGTCTCCGTCTGACAACTTTGAACTGAGAGTTCTCCTCACTCTCCTGCTCATCCTGAAGAACCATATCATACCAACTCTGCTTCCTTACAGAGTTGGATGAATCCTCCACACTGACAGCCACTACTGCTGCCACTGAGTCTGATCTCTCACCAGGCTCACCATCCATCGGATGCCCCAAAACTCGGTATATCCGGCCATCATGGATGCTAAGAAGACTCGCTGCACCCAAGCCCCCACTCACCGGATATATATAAACATGCCCACTCACATGAAGAACCGCATATCCGTCATCCTCCAAAGCTGAAACTGAGACCAAGTTCCTCTTCAGCTCTGGAACAAACAACACATCGCCAATCTCCAGATAACCACCAGACTCGAGTTGGAATAGGACGTTTCCAACTCCTTCTACTGCATGGGTGCCGACATACCCATCCTCAGTCAGTATAACTCTGTCATGATCTGTCAACTCTTGAAACACTGCTCGTATCCCTGTCATATGGCGTGCTGCTCTGCTATCTATGTACCATGCTCCAGTATCCAAACTCTCTGCTACACTACTGTCTGAAATAATTGAGACGAGCGAGAATTCCCTCTCGAATTCCTTCGCAAAATCTCCCACTTCAGCTGAAGAGGCTTTCTCAGGCTCTTCTTTCTTCTTGTTCTTCTTCTTGTTGGGACACTGCCCAGCATAGTGACCATAAATCTGGCAAGCAAAGCATTTTACTTTGCTCAAGTCTTTGGCTCCACTGCTCGAGCCACCCTTTTTCTTTCTACCCTTAGCTGAAAGGGCCACATTCTCTTCATCAGCAACCTGCTCAGTCTTCCCTTCTCAGATCTCCTCCTGAGTAAAATCATCCCATAGTCTTTCCCAAGAGGGAAAGTTCTCTCTGCTAACTACACACTTCATGAACACGTCCCACTCCTTAGTGAAGCCCTTCAGCGCTATCCGCACTAGCTCGGGATCAAGAATCACCTCACCAACTGCACTCAATTCATCTTTTATCTGTCTGAGTCTAGTGAGGTAAGAGGCTACATTCTCACCTCTCGCCATCTTAGTGCCATGAAGCTTATCTTTTAGGGCCATTTTACGATTTTCATTCTTGTTCTCATGCAAACTTTTTAAAGTATCCCACATCCCCTTAGCAGTTAGTTTCTCTGCCAAATGTGGGATGAGGTGATCTTTAACACCATCCAGAAGCAGTCTCTGCGTTCTGGCCTCCTTCACCTCATGTATTTCAAGGGCTATAGGATCAGCTACGGGAGGAGCCACTGTGGTACTAACAAAAGCCCATAACTTGTTTTCCTTGAGAACAGCTATCATCCGTGCTTTCCACTGTAAGTAGTTGGAAATCCCTTCCAACCTATATTCATACCAGATGCAAGCCATCGTTCTCTTCTGCTCTTTTTCCAACAACGCACACTTTGTCTTCTTTGACCAAAAAATATCAGCTGTACTGAACCAACACTTCTCTGCTCACTCTCAGCAAAAAAAACAAATTAACAGACAGCTGTTACTTCACATGCACTAGCATCAAAAGAAATATCAGCACTTCTCTGTTGCCGAACAGTCTACTGAAATCTCAGAGCCCCAGCTCTGATACCATGTTAAAAATCTGAGCTAAACTAAGCCCAAACACTTAGTCAAACTCTGATATCAGTCTTCAACATTCATAAAACCAAACACATATCACATGCATGTAAATTTCATGTCTCTGTAAGCTGATAAACTGTAACTAAGTAAACTTTGCAGCAGAAAATTAACTCAAAATCAGCAGACTGTAAAACATATATAAGACACAGTATTTTGGTCAAATTTGACCCTGGAAAAACCCCCTCAACCCCTGGGGGAAAACCAGCATGCAAGAGAAATTTTATTGAGCTTGAGAGAGAAATTTCTGAAGGTAAAACAGTCATTAATTACAGCATAAATAATCTGAATAGAACTTCGATTTCTGTGCACAAAATCTACCTCAAAATGTGTGCCTGAACATACAAAGTCAGCTACAGAAAATATGCCTTGTACGGCTTCACTGTATGTACCTCATAGGCAGCATTTTCACCTTTGGTTTGAGTGCACAGACCCTCTTCATTTCTGCACCAACACACAGGCTGCTACAGGCATTTAAATGTGCTACCAGCAGCAAAACACTTGCTGTACGGTCCTCTCCTCTGCTGAACAGCCCTCAATAAATGCTGCAATCACCTCGAATTTGAGCCACTATTTTTCCTCGAAAATAGTGCCAAACCACTGCTGCATGGACTACATAGAATTTCAGACT
The DNA here is from genome assembly GCA_001517045.1 of Pseudotsuga menziesii. Taxonomy (NCBI): domain Eukaryota; kingdom Viridiplantae; phylum Streptophyta; class Pinopsida; order Pinales; family Pinaceae; genus Pseudotsuga; species Pseudotsuga menziesii. The sequence continues at coordinate 892,095 of LPNX011001810.1, read as the reverse complement.
TCTTTTGGGGATGCACGGTCACTAACTATCTCAGCTGGTGCGCCCTTCTTCTGGAAAATCCTGCCCTTCTCTAGAAATTCGAGCCCTCACTTTGGGCTGCTCCTCTCTCTCATTCTCATGCTCAATCTCTTGTTATCTCTTGCTCAAGTGCTTCACACACTCCTCACCAAACTCCTCTCTTGGAAATCGAGCCACTCCAAGAACTCTCTCTTGAATTATGTGCCAAATGAAGTCTCATGCACTTTATTTACCCTATTAGGGTTATTCTCATGATTTTTCACCTTCAATGGATGAGATTAGATCTTGGCCAAGAGATCTATGGCTGGGATCTAATCTCTCACTCACTTAAATCTCCTAAGTGAACTTTACAACAAATTTTTCCTTTTTGAAAAGTCATATTACTCTAAATATTTAAAAGTACACTTTATGACTTAAAGTCACTTTAAAAACATAATAAAGTGCAACTCACTTTTAAATCATAAAGTCACATAAAAAAGGTACTTTAATAAAAACGCATTACTAAAGTCACTTTAAGAATATAAATGAGACTCCAAGTTAATGACCCCTGCACCTAGGCACTTGATGCAGGAGTGCCACCGAGCTATCAAATTCTAACAGATCTCACTAAGGTTGCACTAAAGGGAGTGAAAATAGCACAGAATGTGGCGAAAATTGACGTGCAAGTTTGTTTATTGAAATGGGTACCTAAATTCACTTTCAAATTTCAATTGTGAAAAAGTCGACAAAAGTGCATTTTTTCAACCTTGGTTTGACCATCTTTGAATCATGGCCAAAATAGCTCCAAATCTCATAAAAATAGGTGTCTATGCAAATATTTTAAATGGGTATCTAAATCTACTTTAAAATTTGAATTTTGATAAATTGGAAAAATGCAACATTTTAGGCCTTGGTTGGATGAAGTTTGACCAAGGTACAAAATGGCTCGCAATCCCTAAGAAATCTACATGTAGGCTTATCTTTCAAATGGGTATGTAAATACAGTTTCAAATTTCCATTTTGAGAAAGTCAAGAAAAGTGCTTTTCTTAGAACTTGGTTTAACTAACCTTAACCAAGGGTCGAAATAACTCGAAATCTCACAAAAATATGTGTGCATGCTTATCTTATAAATGGGTATCTAAATCTGCTTTTATGTTTGATTTATATGAAATTGGAAAAAACTGCAACCTTTTAGGCCTTGGTTTGACCAAGTTTGACTAAGGTCCAAAATAGCTCGAAATCTCCTGAAAATTTGCATGCATGGTTATCTCTCAAATGGGTACCTAAATTCTCTTTAAAATTTCAATTCTGAGAAAGTCGAAAAAATAACATCTCTTAGGACTTTGCTCGAGCAAACTTGAATAGCAACCAAAATAGCTCTGAAAATCGTGAAAGTTTGCTTGCACTCTTATATAACAAATGCACAGATAAATCTATGATCAAATTTGACTTCTAAGAAATTGGTCAAAAGTGAAACTCTATTGTGTGGTTTTTCTAAGGTTATGGTTACAGGGGGTGACAATATTTAGGAACGACTCGAACGTTCACATGCACACTTGTCTATCAAATGGGTATCCAAATCTAGGATCAAGATTCAAATTTCAATTCTAAGAAACTGTCAAAAGTGAAACTTCGGTGTACAGTTTCACTAGGGTTGGGCTTAAAGGAGGTAAAAATAGCTCAGAACATCATGAAAGTTGGCGTGCATTCGTATCTTCCAAATTTGCATCTAAATCTATGATCAAATTTTAATTTTGAGATATTAGTCAAAAGTGAGACTTCGTCATGTGGTTTTTGCAAGGTTGGGGTTAAAGTGGGTGAAGATAGCTTGGAACATCGTGAAAGTTGAGGTGTACGCTTGCCTATCAAATGGGAAACCAAACCTATGATCAAATTTCAATTCCGAGAAATTGGTGAGAAGTGAAACTTTGTTGTGCATTTTCACTAGAATTGGGCTTAAAGGGGGTCCAAGTAGCTCGGAACATTGCAAAAGTTGGCATGCACGCTTGTATATCAAATGGGCATCCAAATCTATGATCAAATTTTAATTCATGAAATTGTTCAAAAGGAAAACTCCATCAGACGATTTCGCTAAGGTTTGTTTTAAAGGAGGGGAAAATAGGTTTGAACATCACGAAAGTTGGCATGCACTATTATCTACCAAGTGGGCATCAAATCTACGATCAAATTTTAATTCTGAGAAATTGGCCAAAAGTGAAACTTTGTCATGGGATTTCGCTAAGGTTGCACTTAAAGGGAGTGAAAATAGCTCAGAATGTCGCGAAAGTTGTTGTGCACACTTGTTTATTGAAATGGGTATCTAAATCCATTTTCAAAATTTAATTTTGAAAAAGTCGACAAAATTGCATCTTTTCAACCTTGGTTTGACCATCCTGTAATGAGGGCCATAATAACTCCAAATCTCATAAAAATGTGTGTCCATGCCTATCTTTTAAATGGGTATCTAATCTACTTTAAAATTTGAATTTTGAGAAGATGGAGAAAATGTAACGTTTTAGGCCTTGGTTTGATGAAGTTTGACCGAAGTCCAAAATGGCTCGTAATCCCCAAAAAATCTACACGTAGCCTTATCTCTCAAATGGGAACCTAAATACAGTTTCAAATTTCAATTTTGAGAAAGTAAAAAAAAATGCATTTCTTAGAACTTGGTTTAACCTAAGGGCCGAAATAACTCGAAATATCACAAAAATATGTGTGCATGCTTATATCTTGAATGGGTATCTAAATCTACTTTTACATTTGATTTCTAAGTCTAAGGTCCAAAATAGCTCGAAATCCCCTGAACGTTTGTATGCATGGTTATCTCCTCATTACGAGAAAGTCGAAAAAATAACATCTCTTAGACATTTGCTTGACCAAGCTTGAATAATGACCAAAACAACTTTGAACATCGTGAAAGTTGGCATGCACTCTTATATAGCAAATGCACACATCGTGAAATTTGGCTGAAAAAACTCAAATATTGAAAAAATATGTGTGCACGCTTATCTCTTAAATGGGTATCTATATCTACTTTAAAAATTCATTTCTAAGAAATTGGAAAAAAGTGCAACCTTATAGACCTTGGTTTGACCAATTTGACTAAGGCCCAAAATAGCTCGAAATCTCCTGAAAGTTTGTACGTATGGTTATCTCTCAAATGGAATCGAAATTCTCTTTCCGAATTCAATTACGAGAAAGTCAGAAAATAGCATCTCTTAGACCTTTGCTTGACCATCCTTGAACAATGACCAAAATAGCTTCGAACATCGTGAATGTTGGCATGCATTCTTGTCTACCAAAATGTGCAGATAAATCTATGATCAAAATTTAATTCTGAGAAATTGGTCAAAAGTGAAACTTCGTTGTGAGGTTTTTGGTAAGGTTGGGCAAAAGGGAGTGAAAATATTTTGGAACATCCCAAAATTTCGCGTGCATACTTGTCTATAAAATGGGAATCCAAATCTATGATCAAATTTCAATTCTAAGAAACTACTCAAAAGTGAAACTCTGCCATGCAGTTTCACTAGGGTTGGGCTTAAAGGGGGTCAAAATAGCTCAAGTTTCAATTCTCAGAAGTTTCAATTCTGAGAAGTTGGTCAAAATTGAAACTCCATCATGCGATTTAGTTAGGGTTTGGCTTAAAGGAGACGAAAATAGCCCTGAACATCGTGAAAGTTGGAATGTATTATTATCTTCCAAATGCGCATCTAAATCTATGATCAAATTTTAATTTCGAGAAATTTTTCCAAAGTGAGACTCTGTCATGCGGTTTCACCAAGGTTGGGGTTAAAGGGGGTGAAAATAGTTCAGAACATCAGGAAATTTGGAGTGCATGCTTCTATATCAAATAGGCCTCCAAATATATGATCAAATTTTAATTTCGAGAAATTAGTCAGAAGTGAAATTCCATCGTGCATTTTCGCTAGGGTTGGGCTTAAAGGGTGTCCAAATAGATTGAAACAATACAAAAGTTGACGTGCACATTTGTATATCAAACGGGCACCCAAATCTATGATCAAATTTCAATTTCAAGAATTTGGTCAAAAGTGAAACTCTCTCGTGCATTTTTACTAGGGTTTGGATTAACGGGGGTCAAAATAGATCAAAACATTATGTAAGTTGGTGTGTGTGCTTGCTTATCCAATGGGCATCCAAATCTATTATTAAGTTTCAATTTTGAGAAGTTGGTCAAAATTAAAACTTGATCGTGTGGTTTTGTTAAGGTTTGGCTTAAAGGAGCCGAAAATAGCTTTGAACATTGTGAAAGTTGGCATCCACTCTTATCTACCAAATGTGTAGATAAATCTACGATCAAATTTTAATTCTAAGAAATTGTTCAAAAGTGAAACTCGATTGTGCGGTTTTGAAAAGCTTGGGCTTAAAGGGGGTGAAAATATTTTGGAACGTCGCAAAAATATGTGTGCACGCTTATCTCTTAAATGGGTGTCTAAATATACTTTTACATTTGATTTCTAAGAAATTAGTAAAAAGTGCAACCTTTTAGGGCTTTGTTTGACTAAGTTTCAAAATAACTCGAAATCCCCTGAAAATTTGTATGCATGGTTATCTCTAAAATGGGTACCTAAATTCTCTTTCAAATTTCAATAACGAGAAAGTTGAAAAAGCAGCATCTCTTAGACCTTTGCTTGACCAAATTTGAATAACGAGCAAAATAACTCCAAACATCATGAAAGGTTGCATGCACTCTAATATACCAAATGCGCAGATAAATCTACGATCAAATTTTAATTCTGAGAAATTGGTCAAAAGTGAAACTTAGTTGTGCGGTTTTCTAAGCTTGGGCTTAAAGGGGGTGAAAATATTTCAGAACATCGTGAAATGTCTCACACTTTTCTATCAAATGGGCTTCCAAATCTATGATCAAATTTCAATTCTAAGAAACTGCTCAAAAGTGAAACTTCATTGTGCGGTTTCTCTACGGTTGGGCTTAAAGGGGGTCAAAAATAGCTCAAAACATTGTGAAAATTAGCGTGCATGCTTATTTATCAAATGGGTATCCAAATCTATGATCAAGTTTCAATTCTGAGAAGTTGGTCAAAAGTGAAACTCCATCATGCAGTTTTGTTAGGGTTTGGCTTAAAGCAGCCAAAAATAGCTCTGAACATCGTGAAAGTTAGTGTACTCTCTTATCTTCCAAATGCGCATCTAAATAAATCATTGAATTTTAGTTCCGAGAAACTGGTCAAAAGAGAGAATCTGTCGTGTGGTTTCGCCAAGTTTGGGATTAAAGAGGGTGAAATTTGCTCAGAACGTCGTGAAATTTTGAGTGCACGCTTGTCTATCAAATGGGCATCCAAATCTATAATCATATTTCAATTCGAATATATTCGTCAGAAGTGTAACTATGTCATTAATTTTCACTAGGGTTGGTCTTAAAGAGGGTCCAAATAGCTCGAACAATTGCAAAGTTGGCATGCACTCTTATATATCAAACGGGCATCCAAATCTATGATCAAATTTCAATTACAAGAATTTGGTGAAAATTGAAATTTCATCATGCAGTTTTGCTAAGGTTTGTCTTAAAGGAGGGGAAATAGCTATGAACATCATGATATTTGGCATGCACTCTTATCTACCAAATGGTCATCTAAATATATAATAAAATTTTAATTCTGAGAAATTGGTCAAAAGTCAAACTTCGTCATGAGCTCTCACTAAGGTTTCCCTTAAAGGGAGTGAAAATAGCTCAGAACATTGCAAAATTTTGCGTGCACGTTTGTTTATTTAAATGGGTACCTAAATTCACTTTCAAATTTCAATTCTGAAAAAGTCGACAAAAGTGCATATTTTCAACCTTGGTTTGACCATCTTTGAATGATGGCCGAAATAGCTCCAAATCTCATAAAAATAGGTGTCCATGCCAATAATTTAAATGGGTATCTAAGTTGAAGTGTACGCTTGTCTATCAAATTTTAATTTTGAGAAACTGGTCAAAAGTGAGACTCCGTTGTGCGATTTCGCCAAGGTTGGGGTTAAAGGGGGTGAAAATAGCTCAGAACATTACGAAAGTTGGAGTGCATGCTTCTATATCTAATAGAACTCCAAATCTATGATCAAATTTCAATTTCGAGAAATTAGTTAGAAGTTAAACACCATCATCCACTTTTGCTAGAGTTGGGCTTAAAGGGGGTCCAAATAGCTCAGAACAATACAAAAGTTGGTGTGCAAGCTTGTATATCGAATGGGAATCCAAATCAATGATCAAATTTCAATTCCGAGAATTTGGTTAAAAGTGAAGCTTTGTCAAGCGGGTTTGCTAGGGTTGGCATTAAAAGGGGGTCAAAATAGATCGAAACATTGTGAAAGTTGGTGTGAGAGCTTGTTTATCCAATGGGAATCCAAAATCAATGATCAAGTTTCAATTCTAAGAAGTTGGTCAAAAGTGAAACTCCATCGTGCGGTTTTGTTAGGGTTTGGCTTAAAGGAGCCGAAATTAGATTCGAACATCATGAAAGTTTACATGCACTTTTATCTACCAAATGCGTAGATAAATCTACGATCAAATCTTAATTCTGAGAAATTGGTCAAAAGTGAAACTTTGTTATGTGGTTTCATAAAGCTTCGGCCTAAAGGGGGTGAAAATATTTCAGAACGTCACAAAAATATGTTTGCACACATATCTCTTAATTAGGTATCTAAATCTACTTTTACATTTGATTTCTAAAAAATTGGAAAAAATTGTAACCTTTTAGGGCTTTGTTTGACCAAATTTGACTAAGTTCCAAAATAGTTCGAAATCCCTTGAATTTTGTATGCACGGTTATCTATGAAATGGGTACCTAAATTCTCTTTCAAATTTCAATTACGAGACCTTTTCTTGACCAAATTTGAATAATGAGCAAAATAACTCTAAACATCATGAAAGGTTGCGTGCACTCTTATCTACCAAATGTGTAGATAATCTATGATCGAATTTTAATTCTGAGAAATTGCTCAAAAGTGAAACTTCGTTGTGCGGTTTGCTAAGGTTTGGCTTAAAGGGGTTGAAAATTTTTGGAACATCGCAAAAGTTTTCATGCAAACTTGTCTATCAAATGGGCATCTAAATCTATGATCAAATTTCAATTTTAAGAAACTGCTCAAAAGTGAAACTCCGTCGCGTGGTTTTGCTAGGGTTGGGCTTAAAGGGGGTCAAAATAGTTTGGAACATTGTGAAAGTTGGCGTGCATGCTTATTTATCCAATGGGTATCCAAATATATGATTAAGTTTCAATTCTGAGAATTTGGTCAAAAGTGAAACTCCATCATGCGATTTTGTTAGGGTTTGTCTTAAAACAACTGAAAATAGCTCTTAACATCGTGAAAGTTGGTGTACACTCTTATCTTCCAAATGCCCATCTAAATCAATGATCGAATTTTAATTATGAATAATTGGTCAAAAGTGAGACTCCGTCGTGTGGTTTCGCCAAAATTGTGGTTAAAGAGGGTGAAAATTGCTCGAAACGTCATGAAAGTTTGAGTGCATGCTTGTCTATCAAATGGGCATCCAAATCTATGATCAGATTTCAATTCCGATAAATTGGTTGAAAGTGAAACTCTCTCGTGCATTTTCGCTAGAGTTGGTCTTAAAGAGGGTCCAAATAGCTTGGAACATTGCAAAAGTTGTTGTGCATGCTTGTATATCAAACGAGCATCCAATCTATGATCAAATTTCAATTAGAATAATTTGGTAAAATGTGAAACTCCATCATGCATATTTGCTCAGGTTTGTCTTAAAGGAGGGGAAAACGGCTCTGAACATCAAGAAATTTTTCATGCACTCTTATCTACCAAATGGTCATGTAAATCTAGAATCAAATTTTAATTTCGAGAAATTGGTCAAAAGTGAAACTTCGTCATGAACTCTCACTAAAGTTTCACTTAAAGGGAGTGAAAATAGCTCAAAACATCATGAAAGTTGGCATGCACGTTTGCTTGTTGAAATGGGTACCAAAATTCACTTTCAAATTTCAATTGTGAAAAAGTTGACAAAAGTGCATCTTTTCAACCTTGGTTTGACCATATTTGAATGATGGCCAAAATAGATCCAAATCTCATAAAAATAGGTGTCCATGCCAATATTCTAAATGGGTATCTAAATCTACTTTAAAACTTGAATTTTCAGAAATTGGAAAAATGCAACATTTTAGGCCTTGGTTGGACGAAGTTTGACCAAGGTTCAAAATTGGTTTGTAATCGCCACAAAATATACATGTAGGCTTATCTTTCAAATGCGTACGTAAATACAGTTTCAAATTTATATTTCTAGAAAGTCAAGAAAGTGCTTTTCTTAGAGCTTGGTTTGACCAACCTTAACCAAAGGCCGAAATAACTCAAAATCTCACAAAAATATGTGTGTACGCTTATCTTTTAAATGGGTATCTAAATTTACTTTTACATTTGATTTCTAAGAAATTGGGAAAAATTGCAACATTTTAGGCCTTGTTTTGACCAAGTTTGACTAATGTCAAAAATAGCTTGAAATCTCCTGAAAGTTTCTATGCATGGTTATCTCTCAAATGGGTACCTAAATTCTCTTTGAAATTTCAATTGTGAGAATGTCAAAAAAATATCATCTCTTAGGCCTTTGCTTGACCAACCTTGAATAGCAATGAAAATAGCTCTGAACATCATGAAAGTTGAGGTGCACCCTTATATAACAAATGCACAGATAAATCTATGATCAAATTTTAGTTTTGATAAATTGGTCAAAAGTAAAACTCTGTTGTATGGTTTTGGTAAGGTTAGGCTTATAGGGGGTGACAATATTTAGGAACGACTCAAACGTTTACATACATGCTTGTCTATCAAATGGGCATCCAAATCTATGATCAAATTTCAATTCTAAGAAACTGCTCAAAAGTGACACTTCGTTGTACGGTTTCACTAGGGTTGGGCTCAAAGGAGGTCAAAATAGCTCGGAACGTTACAAAAGTTAACGTGAATGCTTATCCAATGGGAATCCAAACATATTATCAATTTTCAATTCTGAGAAGTTGGTCAAAAGTGAAACTCCATCTTGTGGTTTTGTTAGTGTTTGGCTTAAAGGTGTCGAATATAGCTCTGAACATCATGAAAGTTGGCGTGCACTCCTATCTTCCAAATTCACATCTAAATCTATGATCAAATTTTAATTCCAAGAAATTAGTCAAAAGTGAGACTCCATTGTGTGGTTTTCCCAAGGTTGGGGTTAAAGTGGGTGATGATAGCTCAGAACGTCATGAAAGTTGAAGTGTACGCTTATTTATCAAATTGGAAACCAAATCTATGATCAAATTTCAATTCCGAGACATTGGTCAGAAGTGAAACTCTATCATGCAATTTCACTATACTTGGGCTTAAAGGGGGTCCAAGTAGCTCAGAACATTGCAACAGTTGGCGCGCACGCTTGTATATCAAACGGGCATCCAAGTCTATGATCAAATTTTAATTCATGAAATTATTCAAAAGGAAAACTCCATCATACGGTTTTGCTAAGGTTTGTCTTAAAGGAGCATAAACTAGCGCTGAACATCATGAAATTTGGCATGCACTATCATGTACCAAGTGGGAATCTAAATCTACAATCAAATTTTAATTTCGAGAAATTGGATAAAAGTGAAACTTTGTCGTGCGCTTTTGCTAAGGTTGCACTTAAAGGGAGAGAAAATAGCTCAGAACACCGTGAAAGTTGATGTGCACACTTGTTTATCGAAATATGTACCTAAATCTACTTTCAAATTTCAATTCTGAAAAAGTTGACAAAATTGCATATTTTCAACCTTGGTTTGACCATCCTTGAATGTGGGCCATAATACTCCAAATCTCATAAAAATAGGTATCGATGCCTATCTCTTAAATGGGTATCTACTCTACTCTAAGATTTGAATTTGGAGAACATGGAAAAAATGTAACGTTTTAGGCCTTGGTTTGACGATTTTGACCGAGGTCCAAAACGGCTCGCAATCCCCAAAAAATCTACATGTAGGCTTATCTCTCAATTGGGAACCTAAATATAGTTTCAAATTTAAATTTCGAGAAAGTAAAAAAACAGGTGCATTTCTTAGAACTTGGTTTAAGCAACCTTAACAGAAGGCTGAAATAACTTGAAATATCACAAAAATATTTTTGCACGCTTATATCTTAAATGGGTATCTAAATCCACTTTTACATTCGATTTCTAAGAAATTGGAAAAAAGTGCAAACTTTTATGCCTTGGCTTGACCAAGTTTGGCTAAGGTCCAAAATAGCTCGAAATCCTCTAAAACTTTGTATGCACGGTTATCTCTCAATTATGAGAAATTCGAAAAAATAACATCTCTTAGACATTTTCTTGAGCAACCTTGAATAATGACCAAAATAGCTCTGAACATTGTGAAAGTTGGCATGCACTCTTATATAGCAAATGCACAGATAAATCTACGATCAAATTTTAGTTCTGAGAAATTGGTCAAAAGTGAAACTCTGTTGTGTGGTTTTGCTAAGGTTGGGCTTACAGGGGGGCATGATTATATTTAGAAATGTCTCGAACGTTCACGTGCATGCTTGACTATCAAATGGGCATACAAATCTATGATCAAATTTCAATTCTAAGAAATTGCTCAAAACCTAAACTTCACTGTACAGTTTCTCTAGGGTTGGGATTAAAGGAGGTCAAAATAGCTTAGAACATTATGAAAGTTAGTGTGAATGATTGTTTATCCAATGGGCATCCAAATCTATTATCAAGTTTGAATTCTAAGAAGTTGGTCAAAAGTGAAACTCCATCATGAAGTTTTGTTTGGGTTTGGCTTAAAGGAGCCAAAAATAGATATGAACATGGTGAAAGTTGGCGTGCATTCCTATCTTCCAAATTTGCATCTAAATATATGATCAAATTTTAATTCTAAGAAATTGGTCAAAAGTGAGACTCCATCATCTGGTTTCGCCAAGGTTGGGGTTAAAGTGGGTGAAGATAACTCGGAACATTGTGAAAGTTGAAGTGTACGCTTGTTTATCAAATGGGCATCAACTCTATGATCAAATTTCAATTCCGAGAATTTGGTCAAAGGGGAAACTTTGTCATGCATTTTCACTAGACTTGGGCTTAAAGGTGGTCCAAATAGCTCGGAACATTGCAAAAGTTCGCATGCACCTTTGTATATCAAATGAGCATCCAAATGTATGATCAAATTACAATTCTAAGAATTTGGTCAAAAGGGAAACTCCATATCATACAATTTTGTGGAGTTTTGGTTTAAAGGAGGGGAAAATAGCTCTGAACATCATGAAATTTGGCATGCACTCTTATCTACCAAATGAGCATCTAAATATACGATCAAATTTTAATTCCAAGAAATTGTTCAAAAGTGAAACTTAGTCGTGTGCTTTCGGAACGTCACAAAAGTTGACGTGCACGGTTTTTTATTGAAATGGTGTTGGAGGAGTAATACATCCTTATTACATAGTTTTGACCTTATGCTAGATTTATTTTCCTTCATGCAATGATATCCTATGGTTTAAGACTTAAGAGAGCTGATTCAACATTAAAACTGGTTATTTTGGGCTGTTCACACCTACATCAACACCCTAATTGGTTAACCCAGCACATGTGTACCTCATTTAATGTCTTAGGGAACCACTTCCTTGATTTGTGGGGCCCTGGTTTGACTAAGTGCACTAGGGGATGAATCTGGCCTATTTTAGCTCTCTCAGGAGCATTTATTGCCACCTAGAGCACCCCACTCACCTCTATCTTCTCACCCATGCTTTCCTAGGACCCATTAATGACCCAAGACACTTTACATGAGGTTTCGTGACTGTTTGGGCTTAGTGGGAGCTCCTTTCGTCCACCTAGGGGGGTTGGAGGTCAACTTTCACCATGGCACTTGTACTTTCCCAATTGGCTTCCAGAGCCACTCAAATTTCCTGCAATGTATTATAAATGTGTAACATAATATCTAAATGATATATGATAATAATATGATCAGAAACTAGCACCATTGATCATATGTTCTATTTCATGCATTTTCTGTCTCTTTGATTGTTTCTCTTGCATATTTTGTCAAAACCTTCATGTGTGAAGTCTGTTCTAGCTCCTATATTTGATTAAGAAGAAAATTATTAGATGGTATCAGAGCTAGTTGGAGCTGCAAACAAATCTTGTGAGGTTTGAGTTGTTGTTTAGGACATATTTCCAGAAAATTGAGTGTTTAGTTGCAGGTTTAACAACATTTTTACCATAGGTTGTGCAGGAAGGATGGAGAAAAATTGAGCTCTATTTACTCCATTCAATTATTTTGAGGGGAAGGCTGAGATGGTCATCCAGCTGAGGTCCAAGGGCCTCTACTAGGTCACCATGGGAACTAAAACGAAGCCAAATTCTACTGTGGAGAAAGCTAAGTATTTTAATAGGCTTGACGAGGCCTTTGGCATGCTCTGCCTCAGCACTTCAAGAGAACTTCTCTTTCACATAGAAATTCTTCACACAACAAATGAAGTTTGGGTCAAGTTTGAGTCACTATTCAGGAAGACAGATGAAATGAGAGGCCACCATCTTGAGAATGAGCTAATCTCACTGAGCCCAGCTCACTATGAGACCATTGAAGATCTTCACCAAGTTTAAATCCTTGGTACTTCAACTAAAACAATGTGGCATAGTGAAGAAAGATGATCATCTTATCTTGTCCATCCTTTCTAAGTTGGGGCTGGAGTATTTTGTATATGTTTCGACATTTCACTCTAGCAAACTGACAACCAAAAATTGGAAGACGCTTGCGTTGGAAGATTTCATGGAGTCTTTGACTCAGGAGCAAGAAACTCTCATACAAATGGGTACCATAATCAAATCCAAGGATCAAGCTCTTGCTTCTGGTATATCAAATCAATCCCAGAGCAAGAAGAAAGATTTGAAGCAAACAGAGAAAGAGAAGAAGGAATCAAATTCAGAAAGCTTTAGTTCTACTGATGGGAGCTCAAAATCCAGGAGGAGAAACAACAGAAAAAGACCCACATGTGATTATTATAGAGGTTCACATCTTGAGAGATATTTCTTCAAAAATAAAATGGACATCATGACCAAGCTCCTTGAGCAAAACCCCATTGCTCTTCCAGAATTTGCAAAAAGATGGTAGCGCAAGCAAGGAAATCGTAAGGCTAACCATGCATTGGGTGCATGGATAAAACCCAATTATGATTTATCTATTTATGATAACTCTATTTCTAATTCACATTCTAATATATAATAACATGAATCATCCATCCCTTCCTTGAAAAAATTCCCAGTCAGTTCATCAAAGCTTCCTCCCAAAACTAGTCATTTTTCACTAGCTTTTGATGTTCCTTCTGAAATCTCTTCCCAAATACATTCAAATATTTCCATTTCTAATTCTGAATATGATATACAGGCTAATATACATCCTATTATAGTCATTTAATCATTTCCCCAACCATCTCATGACCAAAAGACCCATCAACCCTCAAGTTCAGTAGTTAGAAATTCAGAAAATTGTCTAGTTTCCAATGTTATGTCTCTTGTATATGTTGCTATTATGTCTTGTATGTCTTTCATTGGTTGGACAGACATATCATTGGCCTTCATGGGGCTGTTTTTTCATATGTCTATACTTTCCTTCACCATTCATGGTTCGAATCTCAAGTCTCCAGACCTTCTAGGTTCACTCAAGTGTAATTGTGATCTAGTTTCTGACTCTTCTCTTCCTATGGATCCATTCGCTCATGGAGACACCATACCTTTGATGTTTTCTGCTATGTATGACATATATTCTAATATTTCAGAGCCTCATGAGATTTTTTACAGAGTTGTGAAGGTTCTTCATCAAATTGGGATAAATATTCATGGATTTATTCATGATATGACAACTACACATAATGCAGATTTTATTTTCCTTCATGCAATGATATCCTATGGTTTAAGACTTAGGAGAGCTGATTCAACATTATAATTGGTTATTTTGGCCTATTCACACCTAGAACAACACCCTAATTAGTAGACCCAGCACATTTTTACCTCATTTAATGTCTCGGGGTGCCAACTTCTTGATTTTTGGGGCCTTGGTTTGACTAAGTGCGCTAGGGGATGAATCTGGCTTGTTTTAGCTCTCCCAGGAGCATTTATTGCCACCTAGAGCACCCCACTCACCTCTATCTTCTCACCCATGCTTTCCTAGGACCCATTAATGACCCACCACACTTCACATGAGGTTTTGTTACTGTTTGGGATTAGTTGGAGCTCCTTTGGTCCACCTAGGGGGGTTGGGGGTCAATTTTCACCATTACACTTGTACTTTCCCAATTGGCTACCAGAGCCACTCGAATTTCCTCCAATGTATTATAAATGTGTAACATAACATATAAATGATATATGATAATAATATGATCAGAAACTAGCACCATCCATATGTGTTATTTCATGTATTTTCTGTCTCTTTGATTGTTTCTCTTGCATATTTTGTCAAACACTTCATGTGTGAAGTCTATTCTAGCTCCTAGATCAGATTAAGAAGTAAATTATTACAAATGGGTACCTAAATCCACTTTCAAATTTCAATTCTAAAAAAGTAGACAAAAGTGCATCTTTTCAACCTTGGTTTAACGATACTTTAATGACAACAAAAATAGCTCCAAATCTCATTAAAATATGTGTCCACGCCTATCTTTGAAATGGGTATCTAAACCTACTTTAAAATTTGAATTTTGAGAAATTTGAAAAAATGCAACGTTTTAGGCCTTGGTTTGATGAAGTTTGACCGAGGTCCAAAATGGCTCGCAATCCCCAAAAAATATAGATGTAGGCTTATCTCTAAGATGGGTACCTAAATACACTTTCAAATTTCAATTTCAAGAAAGTAAAACAAAGTGCTTTTATTAGAACTTGGTTTGACCAACCAGGCCAAAATAACTCAAAATCTCGCAAAAATATGTGTACACGCTTATCTCTTAAATGTGTATCTATATCTACTTTAAAAATTGCTTTCTAAGAAATTGGAAAAAAGTGCAACCTTATAGGCCTTGGTTTGACCAAGATTGACTAAGGTACAAAATAGCTCGAAATCCCCTGAAAGTTTGTATGTATGGTTATCTCTCAAATGGTACCGAAATTCTCTTTCCAAATTCAATTACGAGAAAGTCAAAAACATAGCATCTATTAGAACTTTGCTTGACCATCCTTGAACAATGAACAAAATAGCTTCAAACATCGTGAAAGTTGGATGCACTCTTATCTACCAAAATGCGCAGATAAATCTACGATCAAATTATAATTATAAGAAAATGGTCAAAAGTGAAACTTCATTGTGAGGTTTTGCTAAGGTTGGGCTTAAAGGGGATGAAAATATTTTGGAACATCCCAAAAGTTCACGTTCATACTTGTCTATCAAATGGGAATCCCAATCTATGATCAAATTTCAATTCTAAGAAACTACTCAAAAGTGAAACTCCGCCATGCGGTTTCACTAGGGTTGTGGTTAAAGGGGGTCAAAATAACTCAAGTTTCAATTATGAGAAGTTGGTCAAAAGTGAAACTGCATCATGTGGTTTTGTTAGGGTTTGGCTTAAAGGATCCGAAAATAGCCCTGAACATTGTGAAAGTTGGCGTGCACTATTATCTTCCCAATGCGCATCTAAATCTATGATCAAATTTTAATTTCGAGAAATTGGTCAAAAGTGAGACTCCGTCATGCGGTTTCACCAAGGTTGGGGTTAAAGGGGGTGAAAATAGCTCAAAACATCGCGAAATTTGGAGTTTATGCTTCTATATCAAATAGCCCTCCAAATCTATGATCAAATTTCAATTTCGATAAATTAGTTAGAAGTGAAAGTCCATAGTGCATTTTCACTAGAGTTGGGCTTAAAGGGGGTCCAAATAACTTGAAACAATACAAAAGTTGTTGTGCATGCTTGTAAATCAAATGGGCATCCAAATCTATGATCAAATTTCAATTCTGAGAATTTGGTCAAAAGTGAAACTCTGTCGTGCGGTTTTGCCAGGGTTCGGATTAAAGGGGGTG
The DNA here is from genome assembly GCA_001517045.1 of Pseudotsuga menziesii. Classification (NCBI taxonomy): domain Eukaryota; kingdom Viridiplantae; phylum Streptophyta; class Pinopsida; order Pinales; family Pinaceae; genus Pseudotsuga; species Pseudotsuga menziesii. The sequence continues at coordinate 876,108 of LPNX011001810.1, read as the reverse complement.
TGTGCTTGTTTATCCAATGCGCATCCAAATCTATGATCAAGTTTCAATTCTGAGATGTTGGTCAAAAGTGAAACTCCATCATGCGATGATGTTAAGGTTTGGCTTAAAGGAGCCAAATATAGCTCTGAACATCATGAAAGCTGGTGTGCACTCTTATCTACCAAATGCATCGATAAATCTATGATCAAATTTTTATTCTGAGAAATTGGTCAAAAGTGAAACTCTGTTGTGCGGTTTTGCAAAGCTTGGGCCTAAAGGGGCTGAAAATATTTCGAAACATTGCCAAAATATGTGTGCACGCTTATCTCTTAATTAAGTATCTGAATCTACTTTTACATTTGATTTTTAAGAAATTGGGAAAAAGTGCAACCTTTTAGGGCTTTGTTTGACTAAGTTCCAAAATAGCTCAAAATCCCCTCAAAGTTTGTATGCACACTTATCTCTAAAATGGGTACCTAAATTGTATTTCATATTTCAATTATGAGAAAGTCGAAAAAGTAACATCTCTTAGACCTTTGCATGACCAAATTTGAATAACGACCAAAATAACTCCGAACATCATGAAAGATTGCGTGCACTCTTATCTACCAAATGCATAGATAAATATACGATCAAATTTTAATTCTGAGAAATTGGTCAAAAGTGAAACTTTGTTGTGCAGTTTGCTAAGATTGGGCTTAAAGGGGGTGAAAATATTTCGGAATATAGTGAAATTTCACGTGCACACTTGTCTATCAAATGGGCAACTCAATCTATGATCAAATTTCAATTCTAAGAAACTTCTTAAAAGTGAAACTCCATCGTACGGATTCGCTAGGGTTGGGATTAAAGGGGGCCAGAATAGCTCAGAACATCATGAAAGTTGGTGTGCACACTTATTTATCCAATGGGTATCCAAATATATGATCAAGTTTCAATACTGAAAAGTTGGTCAAAAGTGAAATTCCATGGTGTAGTTTTGTTAGGGTTTGTCTTAAAGCAGCTGAAAATAGCTCTGAACATCGTGAAATTTGGTGTACACTCTTGTATTCCAAATGCGCATCTAAATCAATAATTGAATTTTAATTCCAATAAATTGGTCAGAAGTGAGACTCTGTTGTGTAGTTTCACCAAGGTTGGGGTTAAAGAGGGTGAAAATAGCACGGAACGTTGTGAAGGTTTGAGTGCACGCTTGTCTATCAAATGGGCATCCAAATCTATGATCATATTTCAATTCTAATAAATTGGTCAGAAGTGAAACTCTGTCATGCATTTTCGCTAGAGTTGGTCTTAAAGAGGGTCCGAATAGCTCATAACATTGCAAAATGTGGTGTGCATGCTTGTATATCAAACAGGCATCCAAATCTATGATCAAATTTCAATTACAAGAATTTGGTCAAAAGTGAAACTCCATCATGCAGGGTTTGCTAAGGTTTGTCTTAAAGGAGGGGAAAATAGATCTGAACATCATGATATTTTGCATGTACTCTTATCTACAAAATGGTCATCTAAATCTACAATCAAATTTTAATTCTGAGAAATTGGTCAAAAGTGAAACTTCGTCATGTGTTGTCACTAAGGTTGCATTTAAAGGAAGTGAAAATAGCTCAGAAGGCCGTGAAAGTTGGCATGCACGCTTGTTTATTAAAATGGGTACCTAAATCCACTTTCAAATTTCAATTTTGAAAAAGTCGAGAAAAGTGCATCTTTTCAACCTTGGTATGACCATCCTTGAATGAGGTTCAAAATATATCCAAATCTCATAAAAATAGGTGTGCATGCCTATCTTTGAAATGGGTATCTAAATATACTTTAAAATTTGAATTTTGAAAAACTAGAAAAAATGCAACATTTTAGGCCTTTGTTTGACAAAGTTTTGCTAAGGTTGGAATTAAAGGGGGTGAAGATATTTTGAAACGTCTCAAAAGTTCACATGCATACTTGTCTATCAAATGGGCATCCAAATCTATGATCAAATTTCAATTCTATGAAACTACTCAAAAGTGAAACTTTGTCGTGTAGTTTCACTAGGGTTGGGCTTAAAGGGGGTCAAAATAGCTAAAGTTTCAATTCTCAGAAGTTGGTCAAAAGTGAACCTCCATCGTGCGGTTTTGTGAGGGTTTGGCTTAAAGGAGCCGAAAATAGCTCTGAACATCATGAAATTTGGTGTGCACTATTATCTTCCAAATGCGCATCTAAATCTATGATCAAATTTTAATTTCAAGAAATTGGTCAAAAGTGAGACTTTGTCATGCGGTTTCACCAAGTTTGGGGTTAAAGGGGGTGAAAATACCTTAGAACATCACGAAAGATGGAGTGCATGCTTTTATATCTAATAGACCTCCAAATATATGATCAAATTTCAATTTCAAGAAATTAGTTAGAAGTGACACTCCATCGTGCATTTTTCATTAGATTTGTGCTTAAAGGGGGTCCAAATAGCTCGAAAAAATACAAAATTTGGCGTGCAAGCTTGTATATGAAATGGGCATCCAAATCTATGATCAAATTTCAATTCCCAGAATTTGGTCAAAAGTGAAGCTCTGTCATATGGTTTTGCTAGGATTGGGATTAAAGGGGGTCAAAATAGATTGGAACGTTAAGAACTTTGGTGTGTGAGCTTGTTTATCCAATGGGCATCCAAATCTGTGATCGAATTTTAATTCTGAAAAGTTGGTCAAAAGTGAAACTCCATCATGTGGTTTTTTTAGGGTTTGGCTTAAAGGAGACGAAAGTAGCTTCGAACATCGTGAAATTTCATGCACACTCTTATCTACCAAATGCGTAGATAAATCTACGATCAAATTTTTGTTTGGAGAAATTGGTCAAAAGTGAAACTTCGTTCTGCGGTTTCGCAAACCTTGGGCTCAAAAGGGGGTGAAAATATTTTGAAATATTGTAAAAATATGTTTGCATGCTTATCTATTAATTGGGTATCTAAATCTACTTTCACATTTTATTTTAAACAATTGGAAAAAAGTGCAACCTTTTAGGTCTTTGTTTGACGAAGTTTGACTGAGTTCCAAAATAGCTCAAAATCCCCTAAAAGTTTGTATGCATGGTTATCTCTGAAATGGGTACCTAAATTCTCTTTCAAATTTCAATTACGAGAAAGTAAAAAAAGTAGCATGTCTTAGACCTTTGCTTTACCAAATTTGAATAATGAGCAAAATAACTCCGAACATCATGAAAGGTTGCATGCACTCTGATCTACCAAACACGTAGATAAATCTACGATCAAATTTTAATTCTTATAAATTAGTCAAAAGTGAAACTTTGTTGTGCGGTTTGCTAAAGTTAGCCTTAAAGGGGCTGAAAATATATCGAAACACAATGAAATTTTTCATGCGCACTTGTCAATCAAATGGACATCCAAAACTATGATCAAATTTCAATTCTAAGAAACTTCTCAAAAATGAAACTTCGTCGTGCGGTTTTACTAGGGTTGCACTGAAAGGGAGTGAAAATAGCTCAGAACATTGTGAAAGTAGGTGTGCATGCTTATTTATCCAATGGGTATCCAAATCTATGATCAAGTTTCAATTCTGAGAAGTTGATCAAAAGTGAAACTCCACCGTGCATTTTTGTTAGAGTTTGGCTTAAAGCAGCTGAAAATAGCTCTGAACATCGCGAAAGTTGGTGTACACTCTTATCTTCCAATGTGCATCTAAATCAATAATCGAATTTTAATTCGGAGAAATTGGTCAAAAGTGAGACTCCGTCATGTGGTTTCGCCAAGGTTGGGGTTAAAGAGTGTGAAAATAGCTCAGAACGCCGTGGAAGTTTGAGTGCATGCTTGTCTATCAAATGGGCATCCAAATTTATGATCAGATTTCAATTCAGATAATCAAAAGTGAAACTCTATCGTGCATTTTCACTAGAGTTGGTCTTAAAGAGGGTCCAAATAGCTCGGAACATTGCAAAAGTTGGCATGCAGGCTTGTATATCAGACGGGCATCCAAATCTATGATCAAATTTTAATTACAAGAATTTGGTCAAACGTGAAATTCCATCATGTAGTTTTGCTAAGGTTTGTCTTAAAAGAAGAGAAAATAGCTCTGAACATCACGATATTTGGCATGCACTCTTATCTACCAAATGGTCATCTAAATCTACAATCAAATTTTAATTCTGAGAAATTTGTCAAAAGTGAAACTTCGTCGTGCGCTCTCACTAAGGTTGCACTTAAAGGGAGTGAAAATAACTCAGAACATCATGAAAGTTGTCATGCACATTTGTTTATTGAAATGGGTACCTAAATTCACATTCAAAATTCAATTCTGAAAAAGTCGACAAAAGTGCATCTTTTCAACCTTGGAAATTTGACCATCTTTCAATGATGGCTGAAATAGCTCCAAATCTCATAAACAAAGGTGTCCATGCCAATATTTTAAATGGGTATCTAAATCTACTTTAAAATTTGAATTTTGAGAAATTGAAAAAATACAACATTTTAGGCCTTGGTTGGATGAAGTTTGACCAAGGTCCGAAATGGCTGGCAATCCCCAAAAAATCTACATGTAGGCTTATCTTTCAAATGGGTACGTAAATACAGTTTCAAATTTCAATTTCGAGAAAGTCAAGAAAAGTGTTGTTCTTAGAACTTGGTTTGGCCAACCTTAAGCAAGGCCCGTAATAACTCGAAATCTCACAAAAATATGTGTGCACTCTAATCTTTTAAATGGGTATCTAAATCTACTTTTACATTTGATTTCTAAGAAATTGAAAAAAATGACAACCTTTTAGGCCTTGGTTTGACCAAGTTTGACTAAGGTCTAGAAGTGAAACTTTGTCATGCACTTTCTCTAAGGTTGCACTTAAAGGGAGTTAAAATAGCTCAGAACGTCGCAAACATTGGCGTGCACACTTTTTTATTGAAATGGGTACCTAAATCAACTTTCAAATTTCATTTCTGAAAAAGTTGAGAAAAGTGCATCTTTTCAACCTTGGTTTGACCATTTTTTAATACGGGCCATAATAGCTCCAAATCTCATAAAAATAGGTGTCCATGCCTATCTTTTAAATGGGTATCTAATCTACTTTAAAATTTGAATATTGAGGAGATGGAAAAAATGTAACGTTTTAGGACTTGGTTTGATGAAGTTTGACCGAGGTCCAAAATGGCTCACGATCCCCAAAAAATCTACACGTAGGCTTATCTCTCAAATGGGAACCTAAACACGGTTTCAAATTTAAATTTCAAGAAAGTAAAAAACACTGCATTTCTTAGAACTTGGTTTGACCAACCTTAACTAAGGGCCGAAATAACTCGAAATATCACAAAAATATGTGTGCACTCTTATATCTTAAATGGCTATCTAAATCTACTTTTACATTTGATTTCTAAGAAATTGGAAAAAAGTGCTAGCTTTTATGCCTTTGTTTGACCAACTTTGACTAAGGTCCAAAATAGCTTGAAATCCCTTGAAAGTTTGTATGCATGGTTGTCTTTCACTTACGATAAATTCAAAAATATAACATCTCTTAGAAATTTGTATGACCAACCTTGAATAACGACCAAAATAGCTCCGAACATCGTGAAAGTTGGCATGCACTCTTATATAACAAATGCACAGATAAATCTACGATCAAATTTCAAAACTGAAACTTTGTTATATCGTTTTTCTAGGGTTGGGATTAGAGGAGGTCAAAATAGCTCATAACGTTGCGAAATTTAGCGTGAATTCTTGTTTATCTAATGGGAGTCCAAATCTATTATCAAGTTTCAATTATGAGAAGTTGGTCAAAAGTGAAATTCCATAGTGTGGTTTTGTTAGGGTTTGGCTTCAAGGAGCCGAAAATAGCTCTGAACATCGTGAAAGTTGGCGAGCACTCCTATCTTCCAAATTCACATCTAAATATAGGATCAAATTTTAATTCTAGGAAATTGATCAAAAGTGAAACTCTGTCGTGTGGTTTCACCAAGGATAGGGTTAAAGTCGGTGATGATAACTCGGAACGTCACGAAAGTTGAAGTGTATGCTTGTCTATCAAATGGGCATTCAACTCTATGATGAAATTTCAAATCCAAGAAATTGGTTAGAAGTGAAACTCCATCGTGCATTTTCACTAGACTTGGCCTTAAAGGGGGTCCAAATAGCTCGTAACATTGCAAAACTTGGCGTGCACACTTGTATATCAAACAAGCATCCAAATCTATGATCAAATTTCAATTCCAAGAATTCAGTCAAAAGGGAAACTCCATATCATACGGTTTTGCTAAGGTTTGGGTTAAAGAAGTGGAAAATAGCTCTCAACATCACAAAATTTAGCATGCATTCTTATCTACCAAATGAGCATCTAAATCTACGATCAAATTTTAATTCCACGATTTTTCAAAATTTAAAGTTAGTCATGCACTTTCGCTCAGGTTGCATTTAAAGGGTGTGAAAATAGCTTGAAACGTCATGAAATTTGGCATGAACAATTGTTTATTGAAATGGGTACCTAAATCCACTTTCAAATTTCAATTCTAAAAAAGTTGACAAAAGTGCATCTTTTCAACCTTGGTTTGACCATACTTGAATGACGGCAAAAATAGCTCCAAATCTCATTAAAATAGGTGTCCATTACTATCTTTGAAATGGATATCTAAATCTAAATCTCATTAAAATAGGTGTTGAAAATAAATCAAAATTACCTGACAGTTTGTATCCACGGTTATCTCTGAAATGGGAACCTAAATTCTCTTTCAAATTTCAATTACGAGAAAGTTGAAAAAGTAGCATCTCTTGGACCTTTGCTTGACCAACTTTGAATAACGATAAAAATAACTCCAAACATCATGAAAGGTTGTGTGCACTCTTATCTACCAAATGCGCAGGTAAATCTACAATCAAATTTTAATTCTGAGAAATTGGTCAAAAGTGAAACTTTGTTGTGCGGTTTGCTAAGGTTGGGATTAAAGGGGGTGAAAATATTTCAAAACGTCATTAAATTTTTCATGCATACTTTTCTATCAATTGGGCATCCAAATCTCCGATCAAATTTCAATTCTAAGAAACTGCTCAAAAGTGAAACTCCGCCGTGCAGTTTCGCTAGAGTTGGGCTTAAAGGGGGTCAAAATAGCTCAAAACATTGTGAAAGTTGGCATGCATGCTTATTTATCCAATGTGTATCCAAATCTATGATCAAGTTTCAACTCTGAGAAGTTGGTCAAAAGTGAAACTGCATCGTGCAATTTTGTTAGGGTTTGGCTTAAAGCGGCCGAAAATAGCTATAAGCATCGTGAAATTTGAGTACACTCTTATCTTCCAAATGCGTGTCTGAATCAATCATCGAATTTTAATTCAGAGAAATTGGTCAAAATTAAGACTCCATTGTGTGGTTTCGCCAAGGTTGGGGTTAAAGAGGGTGAAAATAGCTTGGAACATCATGAAAGTTTGAGTGCACGCTTGTCTATCAAATTGGCATCCAAATCTATGATTAGATTTCAATTCCGATAAATTGGTCAAAAGTGAAACTTTGTCATGCATTTTCACTAGATTTGGTCTTAAAGAGGGTCCAAATAGCTCAAAACATTGAGAAAGTTGACGTGCACGCTTGTATATCAAGCGGACATCCAAATCTATGATCTAATTTCAATTACAAGAATTTGGTCAAAAGTGAAACTCCATCATGCAGTTTTGTTAAGGTTTGTCTTAAACGAGGGGAAAATAGCTCTGAACATGACGATATTTGGCATGCACTTTTATCTACCAAATGGTCATCTAAATCTACAATCAAATTTTAATTCCAAGAAATTGGTCAAAAGTGAAACTTCATCGTGTGCTCTCACTAAGGTTGCACTTAAAGGAAGTGAAAATAGCTCAGAACATCGTGAAAGTTGGTGTGCACGTTTGTTTATTGAAATGGGTATAAAAATTCACTTTCAAATTTTAATTCTGAAAAAGTCGACAAAATTGCATCTTTTCAACCTTGGTTTGACCATCTTTGAATGATGGTTGAAATAGCTCCCAATCTAATAAAAATAGGTGTCCATGCCAATATTTTAAATGGGTGTCTAAGTTGAAGTGTACTCTTGTCTTTCAAATTTTAATTTCAAGAAATTGGTCAAAAGTGAGACTCCATCGTGCGATTTCGCCAACGTTGGGGTTAAAGGGGGTGAAAATAGCTCACAACATTGCAAAAGTTGGAGTGCATGCTTCTCTATCTAATAGACCTCAAAATCTATGATCAAATTTCAATTTCGAGAAATTAGTCAGAAGTGAAACTACATCGTGCATTTTTTCTAGAGTTTTAAAGGGGGTCCAAATAGCTCGGAACAATACAAAAGTTGGCGTGCAAGCTTGTATATCAAACGGGCACCCAAATCTTCTATCAAATTTCAATTCCAAGAATTTGGTCAAAAGTGAAGCTCTGTCATGTGGTTTTTCTAGGGTTGTGATTAAAGGGGTTCAAAATAGATTGAAGCATTGTGAAAGTTGGTGTGTGAGCGTTGTTTATCCAATGGGCATCCAAATCTATGATCAAGTTTCAATTCTAAGAAGTTGGTCAAAAGTGAAACTCCATTGTGCGGTTTTGTTAGAGTTTGGCTTAAAGGAGAAAAAAAATAGCTCCAAACATCATGAAAGTTGCTGTGCACTCTTATCTACCAAATGCGTAGATAAATCTACGATCAAATTTTAATTCTGAGAAATTGGTCAAAAGTGAAACTTTGTTGTGCGGTTTCGCAAAGCTTGGGCCTAAAGGGGGTGAAAACATTTTGAAACGTCGCAAAAATACGTGTGCATGCTTATCTCTTAATTAGGTATCTAAATCTACTTTTACATTTTATTTCTAAAAAATTGGAAAAAAGTGCAACCTTTTAGGGCTTTGTTTAACCAAGTTTGACTAAGTTCCTAAATAGCTTGAAATCCCTTAAAAATTTGTATGCACGGATATCTCTGAAAGGGGTACCTAAATTCTCTTTCAAATTTCAATTACGAGAAAGTAAAAAAAGTAGCATCTCTTAGACCTTTGCTTGACCAAATTTTAATAACGATCAAAATAACTCTGAATATCATGAAAGGTTGCGTGCACTCTTATCTACCAAATGCGCAGATAAATCTATGATCAAATTTTTATTCTGAGAAATTGGTCAAAAGTGAAACTCTGTTGTGCGGTTTTGCAAAGCTTGGGCCTAAAGGGGCTGAAAATATTTCGAAACATTGCCAAAATATGTGTGCACGCTTATCTCTTAATTAAGTATCTAAATCTACTTTTACATTTGATTTTTAAGAAATTGGGAAAAAGTGCAACCTTTTAGGGCTTTGTTTGACTAAGTTCCAAAATAGCTCAAAATCCCCTCAAAGTTTGTATGCACGCTTATCTCTAAAATGGGTACCTAAATTGTATTTCATATTTCAATTATGAGAAAGTCGAAAAAGTAACATCTCTTAGACCTTTGCATGACCAACTTTGAATAACGACCAAAATAACTCCGAACATCATGAAAGATTGCGTGCACTCTTATCTACCAAATGCATAGATAAATATACGATCAAATTTTAATTCTGAGAAATTGGTCAAAAGTGAAACTTTGTTGTGCAGTTTGCTAAGATTGGGCTTAAAGGGGGTGAAAATATTTCGGAACATAGTGAAATTTCACGTGCACACTTGTCTATCAAATGGGCAACTCAATCTATGATCAAATTTCAATTCTAAGAAACTTCTTAAAAGTGAAACTCCATCGTACGGATTCGCTAGGGTTGGGATTAAAGGGGGCCAGAATAGCTCAGAACATCATGAAAGTTGGTGTGCACACTTATTTATCCAATGGGTATCCAAATATATGATCAAGTTTCAATACTGAAAAGTTGGTCAAAAGTGAAATTCCATGGTGTAGTTTTGTTAGGGTTTGTCTTAAAGCAGCTGAAAATAGCTCTGAACATCGTGAAATTTGGTGTACACTCTTGTATTCCAAATGCGCATCTAAATCAATAATTGAATTTTAATTCCAATAAATTGGTCAGAAGTGAGACTCTGTTGTGTAGTTTCACCAAGGTTGGGGTTAAAGAGGGTGAAAATAGCACGGAACGTTGTGAAGGTTTGAGTGCACGCTTGTCTATCAAATGGGCATCCAAATCTATGATCATATTTCAATTCTAATAAATTGGTCAGAAGTGAAACTCTGTCATGCATTTTCGCTAGATTTGGTCTTAAAGAGGGTCCGAATAGCTCATAACATTGCAAAATATGGTGTGCATGCTTGTATATCAAACGGGCATCCAAATCTATGATCAAATTTCAATTACAAGAATTTGGTCAAAAGTGAAACTCCATCATGCAGGGTTTGCTAAGGTTTGTCTTAAAGGAGGGGAAAATAGCTCTGAACATCATGATATTTTGCATCTACTCTTATCTACAAAATGGTCATCTAAATCTACAATCAAATTTTAATTCTGAGAAATTGGTCAAAAGTGAAACTTCGTCATGTGTTGTCACTAAGGTTGCATTTAAAGGAAGTGAAAATAGCTCAGAAGGCTGTGAAAGTTGGCATGCACGCTTGTTTATTAAAATGGGTACCTAAATCCACTTTCAAATTTCAATTTTGAAAAAGTCGAGAAAAGTGCATCTTTTCAACCTTGGTATGACCATCCTTGAATGAGGTTCAAAATATATCCAAATCTCATAAAAATAGGTGTGCATGCCTATCTTTGAAATGGGTATCTAAATATACTTTTAAATTTGAATTTTGAAAAACTAGAAAAAATGCAACGTTTTAGGCCTTTCTTTGACAAAGTTTTGCTAAGGTTGGAATTAAAGGGGGTGAAGATATTTTGAAACGTCTCAAAAGTTCACATGCATACTTGTCTATCAAATGGGCATCCAAATCTATGATCAAATTTCAATTCTATGAAACTACTCAAAAGTGAAACTTTGTCGTGTAGTTTCACTAGGGTTGGGCTTAAAGGGGGTCAAAATAGCTAAAGTTTCAATTCTCAGAAGTTGGTCAAAAGTGAACCTCCATCGTGCGGTTTTGTGAGGGTTTGGCTTAAAGGAGCCGAAAATAGCTCTGAACATCATGAAATTTGGCGTGCACTATTATCTTCCAAATGCGCATCTAAATCTATGATCAAATTTTAATTTCAAGAAATTGGTCAAAAGTGAGACTTTGTCATGCGGTTTCACCAAGTTTGGGGTTAAAGGGGGTGAAAATACCTTAGAACATCACGAAAGATGGAGTGCATGCTTTTATATCTAATAGACCTCCAAATATATGATCAAATTTCAATTTCAAGAAATTAGTTAGAAGTGACACTCCATCGTGCATTTTTCATTAGATTTGTGCTTAAAGGGGGTCCAAATAGCTCGAAAAAATACAAAATTTGGCGTGCAAGCTTGTATATGAAATGGGCATCCAAATCTATGATCAAATTTCAATTCCCAGAATTTGGTCAAAAGTGAAGCTCTGTCATATGGTTTTGCTAGGATTGGGATTAAAGGGGGTCAAAATAGATTGGAACGTGAACTTTGGTGTGTGAGCTTGTTTATCCAATGGGCATCCAAATCTGTGATCGAATTTTAATTCTGAAAAGTTGGTCAAAAGTGAAACTCCATCATGTGGTTTTTTTAGGGTTTGGCTTAAAGGAGACGAAAGTAGCTTCGAACATCGTGAAATTTCATGCACACTCTTATCTACCAAATGCGTAGATAAATCTACGATCAAATTTTTGTTTGGAGAAATTGGTCAAAAGTGAAACTTCGTTCTGCGGTTTCGCAAACCTTGGGCTCAAAAGGGGGTGAAAATATTTTGAAATATTGTAAAAATATGTTTGCATGCTTATCTATTAATTGGGTATCTAAATCTACTTTCACATTTTATTTTAAACAATTGGAAAAAAGTGCAACCTTTTAGGTCTTTGTTTGACGAAGTTTGACTGAGTTCCAAAATAGCTCGAAATCCCCTAAAAGTTTGTATGCATGGTTATCTCTGAAATGGGTACCTAAATTCTCTTTCAAATTTCAATTACGAGAAAGTAAAAAAAGTAGCATGTCTTAGACCTTTGCTTTACCAAATTTGAATAATGAGCAAAATAACTCCGAACATCATGAAAGGTTGCATGCACTCTGATCTACCAAACGCGTAGATAAATCTACTATCAAATTTTAATTCTGAGAAATTGGTCAAAAGTGAAACTCGATTGTGCGGTTTTGCAAAGCATGGGCCTAAAGGGGGTGAAAATATTTTGGAACGTCGCAAAAATATGTGTGCACACTTATCTCTTAATTGGGTGTCTAAATATACTTTTACATTTGATTTCTAAGAAATTGGAAAAAAGTGCAACCTTTTAGGCCTTGGTTTGAACAAGTTTGAGTAAAGTCCAAAATATCTCAAAATCCCCTAAAAGGTAGTATGCATTGTTATCTCTCAAATGGGCACCTAAATCCTCTTTCAATCTTCAATTACGAGAAAGTTGAAAAATAGTTTTTCTTAGACCTTTGCTTGAACAACCTTGAATAACAACCAAAAAATCTCCGAACATCGTGAAAATTGGCATACACTCTTATCTACCAAATGCGTAGATAAATCTACGATCAAATTTTTATTTGGAGAAATTGGTCAAAAGTGAAACTTCGTTCTGCGGTTTCGCAAACCTTGGGCTCAAAAGGGGGTGAAAATATTTTGAAATATTGTAAAAATATGTTTGCATGCTTATCTAT